>CAMZMU010000086.1:36881853-37204305 GCA_947311845.1 Poa pratensis | reverse complement strand
TCGTTGTAAGGGGCTGAACACGTTGGTCAAACAACCCTCAACCTGCACGGCGACGGTGCTCGTCGAGCAAGCGGAGGGACATCACGCAGATGAACACCAGCCCGTACCCAGGTTCACGGCCCTCGTGTGGAGGTAATACCGCTACTCCTGCTTGTCTGTATTGCACTGCTTGTAGAGGTTACAGTACAATGAGCTTGCCGAGGCTCTCTTTTGGCAATGGTGTATACAAGGAAGGGAAGAGGGTCTTCTTCTTCCTTGCGGTAAGTGGCGATGCTGGAATGAGAATGCGATCCTTGCTACGGTGCACCTTGTCCTCCTTTTATAGGCGCCCCGTGCTCCCTCCTTGCACTCGCACTGTGGTAGGGCTGTCACGTGGCGCAGAAGGTGGAGCGCGGTGCATCGCAGCCCGGATGTCCATGGACGCGGTCCATGAGCGTAAAGCTGACTCCTGTAGCAGAGTACCCACCGTCCATGCAGGACGGCCAGCTGGGGCCGCAGAGGAACGTGGGGGTGCCCACGGTGACGTTGGCCTTGGAGCGTAGCGCCGGCCGGTCCCCTTATCACCAAAGAGGAAATCCTTGTAGTCCGGAGCGGGTGGCACAGCTTTATTGACCCCTTTAATCACCAAAATGGCAACTGCGGGTCGTCGTCACCGCGCGCAGGGGCGCGCGTCACTCTGCGGCCGCTGCAGAGCCCATGTGCGCTCTGCAGAGGTTGCTTTGCAGCGAAGCGATCTCCACGAGGGCTTGGACGCCCTGTAGAGAATTCGGCGTTGACCTCTCCCCAGGGGAGATTTCCTTGAAGAGGGGGCAGCAGTGGATATGGCCTCCACAGGCCTGCTGCCTCAAATGCCCTCGCGAGGCAATTCGCCTCACGAGGCTCTCCAGCCGTAGGCTTGGTCCTTAGCGAAAATTGCCATCAAGTGTCGAGGGCCGTATAGGACAGGCCCACACCCTGGATTTCACTGGGCCGACAGTAGCCCCCGGGCCCATGATGGGCACGATGTAGTCCAATGGACGCAGGCGAATCGTCATGGGCCCAAAGTGTCCGGCCGGCCGCCTGAGACACGTGCAGGGCAGTTACGCCGCGACGACACGTTTCCTCGGAGATGATGGGCGTAGTGGGGGGTCCCACCACGTCTCGGTAACTGCTCTGAGGGGAATAAAGCCTGCAGCGCCGGTTCAGGCAGCAGTTACTGCTCATTTGCGCGCCCGTCTCCTTGCTCTTGACGCCTGCGCTCCTGTGTCTTCGACGCACCTCCCCCCTTGCAATCCTGCGGCAATGGCGCCCAAGAAAGCTTCCGCGGCCTCGAAAGGCAAAGCCGTGGTGCAGGGCGGCGAACCTGCCGCGACGCAGCAGGTCGGCGACTTCGAGCCGGCTCTGACCGGCTTCCGCTTTAAGAAGAAGGCGCAGCTGGAGAAAGTGCGTCACATGGCGGCTTCAGCGACCAACGAGCACGGCGCTACGGTGCTTAAGCCGGCGGACAACTCCTTCGGCGACTTCTACCCCATCTTCATGCACACCCTATTCGCCGGGCTTGTGCCTCCTTTCTCCGATTTCTTCCTGGCGTTCTGGAGCGCTACCAGATCCAGGTCCTTCATCTCCATCCTAATTCCATCCTTGTCCTCGCCATCTTCGCCTACCTCTGCGAGGCATACATCGGCATCCCCCTCGGTGGACCTCTTCCGAAGCTTCTATGCGCTCCGGTTCACGGCGAACAAGGAGCGGTCAGGGTGCGTGTCCTTCCGCATCGCGGAGGGCATGAAGGGCACATACATCCCCATCGCGCGGAACGGCGAGAACATTGTGACCAATGTGACGAAGAGGGTGGAGGACTTCCGCAAGCGCTGGTTCCTCATGAAGTTTGGCAGCCGGAGCGCCTTCTTTGACCTGCCCGAGGCGCCTCCGATGAAGAGGGCGAGCTGGTCTTCTAAAGCGCTCAAGGGAGCCGCGCTTGGCCCTGTGATGAGGCGCTTGAAGGACCTCCGCGAGGCAGGCCTCACGGGCAGATGGTGGCCAAGGACTTCGTGAAGCGCCGCATTGCTCCGCTCCAGTGGCACGCGGACGCAATGTGGCTTTACTCCAACCAGAGGGACAAAATGCGCCTGAGCGCAAACCTCTTCACGCAGCAGGAGGTGCGCACCATTATGGAGACGCTCTTCACGGCTCCTGATATCCCCCAGCCGGCGATAAGGCGGTCCCGCTCCACAGGATTGACCTTGGGCGCCGCGTCTCGCTCGTGCAGACGATGCCGAAGTTCGACCGGTGGGGCCTGGTGCCCAAGGGTCATGCGGGGCCCCGCGAAGATCCTGAGTCCGCGGCGCAGGGGGCGCCAGCTGAGGGCGACGAGGAGACGACGGTAACGCCTGTGGAATCCGACGCAGGCGCAACCGGCGCCTCGGGAGGCTCTGCCTCTCCAGCGGAGAGCTCGAGCACCTCGAAGAGCGCGGCGCCTGAGGTGAGGCCCACGAGGCTTCTTCAGGCAGCAGCGGCCAGTTCGTGGTCGCTCCCTCGCAGCGCGCCGAGGGGCAAGAGGAGAGCGACGATGACGGAGCTTCATCAGGCCATTGCGAGCCCCGCTCCAAGGCCGTTCATGACCGGGCCGCCGGGAGTCCAGCGGGCATCTCCCTCAAGAGGAAAGCCGAGGCCGCTCTCGAGGGGTCCGGCGCCGGAGCCGCACCACGAGGCCGTGGCGGTCGTCGAACACGGTGTGGGTCGATTCCCGCGCCAAGACATCAGGGTAAGAACTGACTCCCTTTTCTGTCTTGGCTTGTTTTGCGTAGGCTTCCTGCGGAGTTTTTGAGTTTTAGCCTCTCCAGGGGCCCCGAGGTGCCGAAGAGGCGGAGACTTCGGAGGCTTGGAGAGATCCCCAGCGCTGCAGCGGCGCCTGCAGCGTGTACAGTTGACGAGGTGCCCCCGAGGGCACTGCTTCATCTCCTGAGGCGCGGCCGCCTCCTGAAGCAGAGGAGCACTGCAAGGAGATGGAGGGGGAGGCAGAGGTGGCGATGCCTCCACCTATGCGGCCTGACGTCTCCCCCCGCAGCCGGAGGGGCGGAGTGCGGATGCGGCGAGGTTCACGCCGCCGGCGAAGGAGTGTGCCGCGGTGACAGGGGCGTCCGCGGGGGCGTGCGCTGACGTCGAAATGGAGGAGGCCGCCGCGTCATCGCCCCCACCGAGCACGAAACTTGGAGAGGCCACAGCGGACTCTGAGGCCGCTGGGGAGGCGGCCTCAACTGAGAAGGCCAACCCTGTCCCTGGAGAGGAGAGCGCTCCCCAGGGGCAGAAGAATGACGTGGTTGAAGATGAAGATGCCCCGAACCCCCAGGAGGCCTCCGGTGAGGGGGGTTCTCATCAAAGCCCCCTGAAGGCCCTTGGGTGGACCAAGAGGGGGGCTCGCACCAGAGCCCCCGGCGCGCCTTGAGGCCACTCGGAGCCCAAGGTTGGACGCTCCGGAATCCTCGGCAGGCGCCGCGTTTCCAGGCCCTCCGGCGAGCCATGGGCCTTAGTTCTGCGGGGGCGGCGCCCCGCCGCAGCCCGCCGTGGGGCTGTCCTCCGCTCGGCGAGGGAGGTTCTCGACGAGCTTGAGGCCCAGCTTGCCGAGGAAGATCGCTCCAGGGCGGAGGAGGCCGCTGAGCTTGCGCGGGGCTGGGCTTGTCTTCATGAGACCGTGGAGAGCTGCCGCCGGAAGAACGAAGCTGCCCAGGCGCAGCGCGAGGCAGCGCTGCGCTCTGCTGAGGAATCCGCATCAGCGTGGTCCGCGAGGTCGAGGAGACCCTAGCGGACCTGGGTGCTAGGCGCGAGGCTCTCGAGGTGGAGACCGAGGCCAAACACCAGGAGCTGGCGGCGCGGAGCGGCGGTCTCCGCCAAGCACAAAGAGCTTCTGGACCGCGAGGCGGGGATCGTCGCCGAGTCGGAAAATGTGCGGCAGAGTTGGAGAAATTCCGTGAGAGTTTGAGCATTCGCGAAGACTTGATCGTGCAGCGCGGAGCTGATCTCGACGCCCGCGAGGCCGAGGCGCGCAAACGCGAAGACCAGGTTGAGCAGATCGAGAAGGATCAATCCGCGCAGCGGGAGCACCTGGAAGCCCGCGAGTACAAGGTCACTCAAGATGAGGAGTTCTACCAGAAGCGCCTTGCGCTGACCAACGAGAACCTTCGCAAAAAGGAGGAGAAGATGGCGGAAGAGTCTGCGACGAAGGAGAAGCTCTTTCGCGACAGCTGTAGAAAAGACTTCGCGGATAAGGCCAAGAAGCAAGAGGAGCGCTTCACGAAGAGACGCAAAGAGCTTGAGGCTCGCGTCCAGGACCTTGAGGCCCAGAAGAAGCGATTCGACTCTCGCCTCCAGGCTGCCGCGGAGGCTCGGGCGCGCGGAACAGAACTTTGCCTCTTGATGGCGGACATGAAGGAGTTGACCGCTCAGGTGGGCCCTGTCGTGGAGCGCGCCGAAGAGGCTGAGCATCGCGTGCAGGCGGCACAGGTCTTGACGCAGCAACGGGAGCGCATGTTCCAATCCTTAGTGGCCCGGGGGAATACTCTCGCGGGGCAGCTAGGAGTGGATGCACCTATTGTTCCCGTCCATGGGAACGCTGATGCCGCCACATATCTTGCTTACTTCGACCAGCTCTTCTCTGTGCTCGAGGGCCCTGTGGCGGAACTTGGCGACGTTGTTGATGAGGAGTGCCGCAAGCTCTTGACCGTGGCGATCGATCGCGTCTTCGCCAACCTCCAGCGCCTTCACCCCGGCTTCGACTTCGAGTCAGTGACCGAGCCCATCGAGGGAGATCCGGCCTGGGAGCTCTCCAACTTGGTTCGAGAAGAAGTCAACGATTACGTCGACCGCTTCAAGAGGGTTGAGGCGGAGCAGGCCGCTGAGGAGGATGAAGGCGCCGAAGGAGAAGGCTGAAGAGGACGGCGATGGTGAACCCTCTGCCTAGGCCACTCCTGCAACAAGATGCGCTTGGCGCAATTATCTTTGTTTTAAGACTTGTTTTAATTCACGCTGGCTTGTAAGATACTTTAATCGTATGCAAACATGTGTGTGTGCCCCTCGAAGGGTCCTTTGTCCCTGTTCCATGTCTTTCTTCGCTCTACGTCGTCAGGACCCTCTCTTTGCGCTATGACACCGCCGCTACGGTATGCCGGAGCGTGACTCGGCAAGGCCGGGGGTGTTTAAGGCTTGGAGAGGTAAGGGCTCTCGAGTCGCGGTGCTCGAGGGCTCCCCTTTGACGCACAAGCAGTCCATGGAGTGTGAGAGAGAAAAAACCGCTCGAGGGGCGACAGGTGCCCGTGAGAGGGAGAAAACACTTCTGAGGAGCGCAAGCGCTAGACTTAGCTTGGTGAGACTTTGGCCTCGTAGAGGGCGTTGGCTTCCCTGATGGTGCGCTCCCTTCTAGGGGTCGGAGCGTGACTTCTCGACCTTGGGGAGGACTTCTTGTTCCCTGTATTGGTTAGAGAGGCAGACCCAAAGCACACATGGTAGTAAACACCCATGCGCGCTTATAGGCTTCCTCATGGGTATCTCGCGAGGAGAGTAAGTACCAAGGTCCTTTGGTGAGGTGGCGTGTTTTGGGAGCAAGCCCATGGGCCAGAGCTCTTTGGGGAGGTAACAGGCGTGAGAGCGTGCTCACGTGCTAGAGCTCGGATCCTTTGGATTTTGCGGTGCTGTTGGGGTGCTCTTGAGGCACAGTCACCGTACTCAGCCCCCGCTCGCGAGGTGCGCATGGGGAAGAATATAAGCGCGAAATGAACTAAGATGATGAAAAGTAAAACTCACCACCAAAATATTACATAGCGGCGCCTCAGCGCAATGTTTCATCGAGAAACGAATTGGTTCATTACACTTGGTGTGACCAAGATAAAGTTTTCCATGTCGAGGCATGGGGACCACATTCAGTGGCTGAGACTCTTCACGGCCTGCGGCGGCACGTAATCAGGAGAGCTCAGAGGGGCTGGCCCTCGGGAGAGAAGCTTTTGTGAAGCTTGGAGGTGAAGTTGTGTGCTTCCCTCTAGAGACAAAAAATGTCTGGCGTGACTATGATCACGGGTAGAACTTGCGTAGATGCGCGATGTTCCATGGATTCTTGACCGGAATGCCGTCCTCCGTTTCGAGGCGTACCGCGCCAGGCCTGGCGATGTGAGACCCTGTAGGGGCCTTCCCACATTGGCGAGAGCTTGTGGAGACCTTCCCTGGAGAGGATTCTCCTGAGGACGAGGTCGCCTGTCTCGAGAGTGCGCGGACGTATGTGGCGGCTGTGGTAGCGTCGCAGGTCTTGCTGGTACTTGGCTGCCCTGAGGGCGGCACGGCGGCGCAACCCGTCAAGGAGTAGCAGGTCGTCGCTGTGGAGGTCTGCTTGATCGTCCTCGTTGAAGGCAAGGACCCGTGCGGATCCATGCTTGATCTCTGTGGGGAGGACTGCTTCAGCTCCATACACGAGAGCAAATGGCGTCTCACCAGTGGGCTTCGTGGGGTTCGTGCGGATGGACCAGAGCACGGACGGGAGTTCGTCTATCCAGCCCTTGCCGTAGCCCTTCAGGCGATTGAAGCTCTTGTCTTGAGGCCCTTGAGGACCTCAGCATTTGCTCGCTCGGCTTGGCCGTTGCTCTGTGGGTGAGCCACCGAGGCGAAGCAGAGCTTGGTGCCGAGGCTCTCGCAGTAGGCCCTGAAGATGCCGCTGGTGAATTGTGAGCCATTGTCGGTGTGATGCGATTAGGCACACCAAAGCGGCAGACCAGGCCTCTGATGAATTTTACTGCGCCCTGGCCGGTATGCTGCGCACTGCTTCAACCTCTGCCCACTTGGTGAACTTGTCGACTGCCACGAAGAGGAAGCGGTAGCCCCCTTGTGATCTCGGGAAGGGTCCCAGAATGTCAAGGCCCCAGACCGCGAAAGGCCACGAGAGCGGGATGGTTTGGAGTCCCAGTGCAGGCTGATGAACTTGCTTGGCGTGGAACTGGCACGCATCGCAAGATTGGACGATGGTGGTGGCATCTTGAAGCACTTGGGGCCAGTAGAAACCGCTCCTGAAGACCTTGCCTGCCAGGGTGCGTGCAGAGGAATGGTGGCCACACTCTCCACTGTGAATGTCTCTGATCAGCATGCGGCCTTCCTCGGGGGGGACGCACTTGAGTGCAATTCCATTTGGGCGCTTGCGGTACAGGTCTCCCTCGAGGATGTAGTATGACTTGGCTTGTCGAGCCACTCGTTCTGCCTCCGCGTCTTCTTCAGGAAGGACTCCCTTCAGCAGGTAGTCTTTGAGTTCGTCAACCCAGCCTGTCTCTTGGTGCACCATAGCCAGCAGCAGACGCTCCCCTGAGGATGGACCGCAGTTGGGTGCCCCACCTATAGGAGGTGGTGGGAGTACTTCGTCTGTGCTTGCGGCTGCTGCTTCTTGTGGCTGCTTTATGGACGCCTTGGAGAGTCTCTCTTCAAAGACGCCGGCGGCTGGGCCTGCCTTCGTGATGCTCGCTTGGCGATGTCATCTGCCTCTTGGTTCTCCTTTCGCGGGATGTGCATGAGCTCCATGCCCCTGAAGTGCTTCTCGAGCTTGCGGACCTCTTCAAGGTAGGCGGCCATGTGGTCGTCTTAGGCGTGTAGCTCTTGTTGGAGAAGTTAACCAGGAGCTGGGAATCACCCTTTATGAGTAAGTGCTTGACGCCAAGGGCGATTGCGGCTCTGAGCCCGGCGAGGAGGCCCTCGTACTCGGCGATGTTGTTGGAGATCTTGTCTATTGTGAAGCACAGCTGGATGGCGTAGTAGAGCTTGTCACCTTTTGGTGAGGTTAAGACAACGCCAGCCCCACCATTGCGGCAGGCGAAAGCTCCATCGAAGTGCATGGTCCAGTGCTTGGCATTGTATCTCCCGATGACGCGGTTTCTTCTTCGCGAGGCTCTTCAGGAGTTGGGTCTGTCCACTCGGCGACGAAATCCGCCAGCGCTCTCCCTTTTATGACTCTTGTGGTGTCGAAGCGCAAGTTGAATGGCTGCAGCTCAATGTTCCACCCTGCGACGCGGTCAGTAGCGTTGGGGTTGCGCAGGATCTGCTCCAGGGGGAAGGACGTGACCACCGTGATGGGGTGACCCTGGAAGTAGTGGCGCAGCTTCCTGGAGGCGATGAGTAGCGCGAGGAGGAGCTTCTGCTGCACTGGGTACCGCTCGCGAGCATCTCGCAGTACAGTACTGACGAAGTAGACTGGATGCTCGACGAGGGTCGTTGATGGTGCAGCAGCGTCGGCTCCCTCGAGAGGCTCCTCAGGAGTTTTGGCGAGGTTTGCCTGTGGAGGAGCCTCGGCAGGGTGCTCGTGGAGGGCTCGACTTGAGGCTGTGGGCCTGGCGCTGGGTCTGGAGAGACTGTTCCTCGTCGGGAGGTTCTGGACTTGGTGTGGCAGTGCTTTTCTTGGGGAGAACTGGCTCTTCTCTTTCCACCACCAGGACGGCGCTAGCAGTTTGTGGAGTGGCTGCTAGGTACAGCTTCAGATGCTCGCCTGCCCTGGGGGCTACCATGACTGGTGAGCTAGCCAAGTATTTCTTCAAGTCCTTAAATGCTTCGTCAGCCTCTGGAGTCCACTTGAAGGTGCCGGATTTCTTCATGATCTTGAAAAATGGCAAGGCTCTCTCGCCGAACTTGGAGATGAAGCGGCCTAAGCTGGCCATGCATCCTGCTAGGCGCTGCATGTCCTTGAGGCGGCGAGGTGGCTGCATGTCTTCTATAGCCTTGATCTTGTCAGGGTTGCTTCTATGCCGCGGTGGGACACGAGGAACCCGAGGAGCTTGCCTGAAGGCACCCCGAAGACGCACTTGGCGGGGTTTAACTTGATGTTCACCTTGCGCAGGCTGGCGAAGGTTTCCTCGAGATCCTTCAAGAGAGTGTCTCCCTCGCGAGACTTGACCACGATGTCGTCGACATAAGCTTCTGCATTTCTTCCCATCTGAGCCCCCAAGGCGATCCTCATGAGCCTCTGGAAGGTGGCGCCGGCTTTTTAGGCCAAAGGGCATGCAAGTGTAGCAATACACACCACAAGGGGTGAGAAATGCTGTTTTCTCCTCGTCTTCCTTGGCCATTTTGATCTGGTGGTAGCCTGAGAAGGCATCCAGGAAACAGAGGAGATCACAGCCGGCGGTGGAGTCCACAATCTGGTCTATCCTTGGCATGGGGTATGGATCCTTGGGGCAGCCTTGTTCACGTCTGTGTAGTCGATGCAGAGCCGGCCTCCTCCATTGGGTTTTGGGACAACCACACCGTTGGAGAGCCAAGTGGGGTGGGCAACTTCTCGAATGATGTCTGCTGCTTTCAGCTTCTCTACTTCTTTGATGATGAACGCTTGCTTCTCGGGGGCTTGTTTCCGCGCTTTTTGCTTTACAGGGCGTGCGTCTGGACACACGGCTAAGTGGTGCTCGATCACCTCCCTTGGTACACCGGACATTTCTGACGGAGTCCATGCGAACATGTCAGAATTTGCCCGAAGGAAGGCGACGAGCGCGCTTTCCTATTTGGGAGGCAAGCCAGCGCCTATGGTGACGCTAGCCCCCGAGCCTTCAGCCCCCGAGCCGCTGGTGCTCAGCGACACCTTCTTTGTAGATGCTTGCTCTTGAGTGAACAGTTGTTTCTTCTTCTTGGGCCTCTCGAGAGGCTCCATGTCCTCGTCAGCGGGGAATGCCATGGCAGCGGCCTTGTAGGCGATCTCGACGGCGCGCGTGGCGTCCTGTACGTGACCGCGTATGGTGATGGTGCCACCGCTGCCAGGGATCTTGACCATGTTGTAGGTGGTGCGTGACGGCCATGAACTTCGCGAGGGCGGGGTAGCCGAGGATGGCGTTGTAGGGCAGGCCAATGTGCGCGACGTCGAAGTCAATTAGCTCGGTGCGGTAGTTCTCCTGCGTGCCAAAGTGACCGCGAGCCTCACTTGCCCCAGAGGCGAGATTGAGCCGCTGGTGACCCCGGTGAAGGGCCTGGAGGGCATGAGCCACTCGTAGGGCACTTGAAGCGTCTCGAAGGTCTCGACAGAGATGACGTTTAGGCCTGCACCCCCATCAATGAGCGTCTTGCCGACGGCGATGTTGTTGATGGTGGGGGTGCACACCAACGGGAGGGTGCCCACAGTCTTTGTAGACTTGGGGTGGTCTTTGGCGTCGAAGGCGATGGTGTACTGGGACCACTTGAGGGGGCGGGACGTCTCGACCCCGGGAAGCGCTGCGTTGAGCTCGCGAGCGAACTGCTTGAACTGGTTGTTCGACTTGGGCGCCTGGGATCCGCCGAGGATGCATGCCATGGCACCCTTGGGGGCCTGGTAGCCTCCAGGCTCTTCGTCGGGCAGATTGTTGTTTTTCTCGGCGGCATTCGCCTGAGTTCCCTGAGGCCTCTGGAAGTTGCCCTTGCGTCCACCTTTGCGGTAACCACGGCCTCTGCCGCGGCCACCGCTGCCTCTTCTTGCTCACGCTTCTTGCTCAGTTGCTTGAGGTCATAGCAGTTCTCTGTCGCATGGCCGCGCCTGTTGTGGTAGATGCAGAACGGGCGGTTGTCCACCTCTTCTTGCCAGCCTCTGGAGAGTCCTCGCGAACATGCTTGGCGTCGGGTTCAGCTGCCAGGACTGCGGTAGGCTTGCGCTTCGTCTCGTCGCGCCTCTTCTGGGTCTTGGATCCCTCGACAGGGTCGTCTGTCGAGCCCACCTTGACGAAGAGGAGCCCTTCTTCTGCCTTGGCGCACTTGTCTGCGATGTCGAAGAGCTTCACCACGGAGGAGAGGGTATCATGGATGCCGAGCTTCTCGAGCATCCTATGGTTGGTGACGCCCTCTCTGAAGGCCGCAATGACGTGCGAGTCCGGGATGTTCGGGATCTTGTTGCGGACTTGGCTGAAGCGCTGGATGTACCTGCGGAGGGTCTCGCCAGGCTTCTGGCGCACAGCTCGCAGGTCGTTGTAGGTGAGGGCGCGCTCGTACGTGCCCTTGAAGTTCGCAACGAACTGCTGGCAGAGCTCCTCCCACGAGTCAATGGAGTCCTCGGGAAGGTTCAGGAGCCACGACAAGGCGGAATCCTTGAGAGCGTGGGAGAACCAGTTGGCCATGACCTTGTCGTCTCCCCCCGCAGCTTGGATGGAGGTGGTGTAGAGCTGCAAGAACTCGATGGGGTTGTTCGTGCCGTCGTAGCCCTTGGGTAGGTCAGGCCTGAACTTCTGTGGCCAGACGACGCGCCGCAGGTTGCGGGTGAAGGCCGCGCAACCTGTGGCGTACGAGGCGATGCCCCCTGAAGAGCACGGCGGTTCTGTCGCCCTGCTGGCCGATCTCCTCCACGATGCGCTTCTGGAGGTCCTTCTGGCGCTCCATTTCCACCCGCGCGTCTGGGGGTGTCCGCTGCACGATTTGACAATCGCGCGGCGACGACGCGTGGGATGCGGCCTTGTGCGCCGCGGCCGGCGGCCTGGCGGAGGCGGCGGCGGAGGTGCGCCATGCGCGGTGGTTCCAGCGCGTCCGGAGTTGTGGTGCACCAGAGAGCGCGACGCCGCAGGAGCAGCGCGCGGTGCGCCGCGATGTCGACGAGGTGCTGAAGGCGGCCGAGCCAGTTGTCGTGCGCCTCAGCTGTGGGACGGTAGCGGAAGAGTTCCGCGGCCATGAGCAGCGCGGTGTTTGGGCTGGGCGCTGGACGCCCAAGAGTGGAGGCGCTGTGGCGCTGGGACGGTGCGAGGACTCTGCGTCCTCGCCGTGCCCGTGGTCGACGTCGTCGTCGAAGCGGTCGTCGTGGTTGCCGTCGTCGTCCTCGGGGTGCTCCACCCGCGGTTCAGCGGTGTTGCGCCCCGTGGCACGGCTGGCGCGGGGACGGCCGCGAGGGTTGGTGGTGTTGGCAGCGGGCTCGGTGGTTGCCCTGCCTGACGCCCGCCGGGTGGCGCGAGCTGCGCGAGTGTCCGCCATGGTGCAGAGGTCGATGAAGGTTGAAGACGCGCCTCAGCCCCCTACCTGGCGCGCCAATTGTCGGAGAATGACTCCCACGAAACAGGGATAGTCAAGCTCACGAAGAGAGTTCGTGTAAGGGGCTGAACACGTTGGTCAAACAACCCTCAACCTGCACGGCGACGGTGCTCGTCGAGCAAGCGGAGGGACATCACGACAGAGATGAACACCAGCCCGTACCCAGGTTCACGGCCCTCGTGTGGAGGTAATACCGCTACTCCTGCTTGTCTGTATTGCACTGCTTGTAGAGGTTACAGTACAATGAGCTTGCCGAGGGCTCTCTTTTGGCAATGGTGTATACAAGGAAGGGAAGCAATGGTCTTCTTCTTCCTTGCGCGTAAGTGGCGATGCTGGAATGAGAATGCGATCCCTTGCTACGGTGCACCTTGTCCTCCTTTTATAGGCGCCCCGTGCTCCCTCCTTGCACTCGCACTGTGGTAGGGCTGTCACGTGGCGCAGAAGGTGGAGCGCGGTGCATCGCAGCCCGGATGTCCATGGACGCGGTCCATGAGCGTAAAGCTGACTCCTGTAGCAGAGTACCCACCGTCCATGCAGGACGGCCAGCTGGGGCCGCAGAGGAACATGGGGGTGCCCACGGTGACGTCGGCCTTGGAGCGTAGCGCCGGCCGGTCCCCTTATAACCAAAGAGGAAATCCTTGTAGTCCGGAGCGGGTGGCACAGCTTTATTGACCCCTTTAATCACCAAAATAGCAACTGCGGCATCGTCGTCCCCGCGCGCAGGGGCGCGCGTCACTCTGCGGCCGCTGCAGAGCCCATGTGCGCTCTGCAGAGGTTGCTTTGCAGCGAAGCGATCTCCACGAGGGCTTAGACGCCCTGTAGAGAATTCGGCGTTGACCTCTCCCCAGGGGAGATTTCCTTGAAGAGGGGGCAGCAGTGGATATGGCCTCCACAGGCCTCTGCTGCCTCAAATGCCCTCGCGAGGCAATTCGCCTCACGAGGCTCTCCAAGCCGTAGGCTTGGTCCTTAGCGAAAATTCGCCATCAAGTGTCGAGGGCCGTATAGGACAGGCCCAGCACACCCTGGATTTCACTGGGCCGACAACAGCATACATTACTTGAATTTTGGGACGAGGTTCAAAACAATCCGACACATGAACGGTATGGACAAAACAGTAATAAAAAACACATGCATAAGGACGAGGCAGTCCCCGAGTCCAGACTCGGATTGCCGAAATTTCATTTATGATAAACTGAGATACATACATTGCGCCCTTAAGAGTAAAAGGGTCGAAGCAGAGCTACATTCCAGGGTCGCTTGGTTTCTTCTCCGGGTCTGTCCAGGCCATCCTTCCTTTGTTCCTGTGCGTCTACAAGGTAGTACGAGTCATTGTGCATAGCCTTGCTCACAATGAATGGTCCCTCCCATGGAGGTGATAACTTATGTCGGCCTTTGCTGCGCTGCACCAGCCTTAGTACTAGATCTCCTTCATGAAACACTCGAGGGCTGATCTTCCGACTATGATAACGTCGGAGACCCTGCTGATATACTGCTGTCCGAGATAGGGCCAATTCCTTGCTTCCTCTAGCAGATCCACTGCATCTTCCCGGGCCTCTTTTGCCTCGGTTTCGTATACATTGTCACCCTTGGTGCATCATATTCTATGTCAGTGGGTAGCACTGCTTCTGCCCCATATACCAGAAAAAATGGCGTATAGCCAGTTGACCGATTCGGCGTGGTCCTTAACCCCATAGTACTGACGGTATCTCATCTATCCAGCACCCCGGAGTCTTTACCAGAGGTTCTATTAACCGGGCTTTTATCCCAGCTAATACCAAAGCATTTGATCTTTCCACCTGTCCATTGGACTCTGGGTGTGCCACTGAGGCTATGTCTAACCGGATCCCCTTATTCATGCAGAATCGGGCAAACTCTCCCACAGCAAAGTTCGTGCCATTATCCGAGATGATGCTATGGGGGTAACCGTATCTCAAAATGATTTCTTTCAGGAAAGTTACAGCCGAATGACCATCCACTTTCCGGATCGGTTTCACCTCTATCCACTTGGTGAACTTATCCACCATCACCAGCATATGTGTCATGTTACCCTAGCCGGCTTGAATTCTCCCACCATATCCAAACACCACACAGCAAACGGCCAAGTGATAGGAATTGTTTTGAGCGCCGATGCGGGTAGGTGTGTCTGCTTGGCAAACCTTTGGCATCCTTCACATTTTCGGACTATGTCCTCTGCATCTGCATGAGCAGTGGGCCAGTAAAACCCATGCCGGAATACTTTAGCCACCAGGGCTCTTGTACTGCAATGATGCCCACATTCTCCTTGATGTATCTCCAGGAGCATCTCCTTGCCCTCGGCTGGCTCCACGCAACGTTGTAGCACCTCGGTTGCACTCCTTTTGTATAACTCCTTGTTTATGATGGTGTAACCCTTGGACCTCCTCTGCACTCGCCTAGCTTCGGTTTCATCATTTGGCAAACTCCCCTCCGACATGAACTTCATGATTTCTTCAGCCCATTCCGGTACTGGATGCAAAGGGAATAAGTGCTCATCTATTTCCACTGGTTCGGCCGCCATTATCTCTTCTATCAGTCTCTGTCCATTCCCTAAGATTCGGTTAGCACCATCTTCCTCTCTTCCCCTCTTCCCTAAGATTTGGGTAGCATTCCCGAGTCTCGGTGCGCAGTCCCCGAGTCTCGCCATGCAGTCCCCGGGTCCTCCCAAATGTACCCGACATCAACATTCATAGGAACAGCTTCAGATTCTTGCTTTGGGATAAAAATTGACTCGGAATCAGGTGAAGGTTTGATTGAAGGGATCCTTAGGTGATTCAAGGATATCCCGGGTGGGATTGCATCCCTAGACGACCCGAGTTTTGACAAGATATCAGCAGCTTCGTTCTCCAGCCGAGGTATGTGCTTGTACTCGCAGCCTTCAAAAAATCCTGAAATTTTCTGGACATGAAATCGATATAGTGCCATATTGGCATCAAGGGCATCCCAATTTCCAGAAGACTGCTGCACCACTAAATCTGAATCACCAAAACATTCTATCCGGCGGATGCCGATGTCCTTAGCCACATTAAGCCCATGGATCAGTGCCTCATATTCGGCCACATTGTTTGATGCTGAGAAATGAATCTGCAACACATATCGCAACTGATCTTGCTTCGGTGATGTGAGTACTATCCCAGCACCCAGTCCGATTTTGGTTTTGGAGCCATCAAAGTGCAACTTCCAGTAATTGTAATCGGCTTGGTGGCTCATACTGCATCTCGGCCCAGTCACAAAGGAAATCCGGTAAAGCCTGAGACTTGATAGCATCTCTTCTCTCATAATGCGGGGTGTAAGGAGACACTTCTATTGCCCATTTGGCAACTCGGCCAGTCGCATCTTTGCACCCAATGATCTCCGAGATTGGAGCTTCGCATACTACGGTGATCGGGTGCTCCTGGAAGTAATGTTTCAACTTCTTGGCCGCCAGGTATACACCATATGTCATCTTCTGGTAGTGAGGATAATTTGCTTTGAGGTTGAGATCACCTCGCTTAAATAGTACACCGGTCTCTGCACGGATTTACCCTCCTCTTCTCGCTCTACCACTATCACCACACTTACGACCCGGTTAGTGGCCGCAATGTAAAGTAGCATTGGCTCATTCGGCAAAGGTGATGCCAAATTGGTGCAGTGGACAACATCTTTTTTAATTCATTGAAAGCCGAATCTGCCTGCGGGGTCCATGTGAACCCGGTGCTCTTTTTCATCAATTGATACAAGGGCAAGGCTTTTTCTCCTAGCCGACTCACAAACCGACTCAACGAGGCTAGACACCCGGTGAACTTTTGTACATCTTTTAGACATTTAGGCAATTTCATGTTTTCTATGGCTCGGATCTTAGCCGGATTCACTTCAATACCTCGGCTCGATACAAGGAAACCGAGCAACTTTCCAGCCGGGACACCAAAGGTGCATTTATCCGGATTCAATTTTAACCGATACTTTCTCAAGTTCACAAATGTTTCCTCGAGATCCTCGAGGAGAGTGCGTTTTTCTTTAGTTTTGATGACGATATCATCGACATACACTTGCACATTTTTGCCCATTTGAGTGTAAGCATTTCTGCATACATCTCTGATAAGTTGCACCGGCATTTCTCAAACCGAAACACATGACACGATAGCAATACGCCCCATACGGGGTAATAAAAGCAGTCTTTATTTGATCTTTGGGGTTCAGTGGTATCTGGTGAAAACCAGAGTACGCATCAATAAAAGACAACAACTCACACCCAGCAGTAGAATCGATCACTTGATCAATCCGAGGTAAAGGAAAGGGATCCTTCGGGCACGCCTTGTTCAGGTTGGTGAAGTCGATGCACATACGCCACACCTTGACCACCGCTGGTTCGTCCTTCTTCTTCTCTACCAGAACCGGATTGGATATCCAGTCTGGATGCAACACCTCCATAATGAATCCGGCTGCAAGTAGCTTAGCCAGCTCATCAAGCACCACTTTTCTTCGATCGTCTGAAAGACGCCGAGTCGGTTGCCTCACCGGCTTCACATCCGGCCTGACAAATAAAGAGTGCTCTGCCAACTCCCTCGGAACACCAGGCAGGTCCTTAGCCGACCATGCAAAGATATCCCGATTCTCACGGAGGAAGTGACAGAGCGCGCTTTCCTATTTCTCGCCCAACCCGGCACCAATGATGGCCATGCGCTCCGGATTCTCCGGGTCAATGGGGATCTTCTTTGTCTCCTTGGGCACCTCAAATGTTGCACCTGCATCCGGATTGGTCATGGCCAGCACGCCGAGCTGAGCTGACTTCGCCATCGCCACTACTTCATGCATCTTGCTCTTCTCAGCTTGGATCACCAACGACTCGGCTAAGGTGGAACCAACCGTGGCACACTGTATGGCCTTCTTGTAATCTCCCGCAACGGTGATGATACCATTCGGGCCAGGCATCTTCATCTTGAGGTAGGCAATGAGTGGATATCATGAACTTGGCTAATGCCGGCCTGCCGAGCAGAGCATGGTATGGGCTCTCCAAGTCTACCACCTCGAATTCGAGACTCTCAAGTCTGTGATTGTCCTTGGTACCAAACAGCACATCTACCCAGATCTTACCCATTGGGGAACAAGACACCCGGGTACTATACCATGGAAGGTGCAACTGCTCTGCTGCAACTGATTCGGCGAATAACCCAACTTGACCATTGTGTCCCGATACATGATGTTTATAGCACTGCCATTGTCAACCAAGACTCGAGTGAATTTCACATTAATCTTTGGTCCAACCAAAGTCGGATCCACCACCAGTGCGTAGTTTCCTGGGCTTGGCATAACCCTGGGATTATCAGCCCTGCTCCAAGTGATCTCCTGCTCGGACCAGTTCAGGTATTTTGGTACTGCTGGTGTGACTGCATTCACCTCCTTCGCCCTTCGCAGCTGACTTTTCTTGTCAGTTGGCTCGGTCACAAAAACCACATAACTTTGATGAGCTTCCTTGTAATCATTTCCGGGGTATCCACCTTGCCGACTCGGACCAGCATTGTTGTTGTTGCCTCCCATATTTACCAGGTTAACCGGCTTTGTGGCTGCCGGCCTTGGAGCTCCTTCGTTCACCGGGGTTGCATTGGCTCCGGATAAAGGCGTATTTGGCCTGAAATTCGGTCTAGGAGCACCTCTCTGAGGTGGCCCTCTCTGACCTTCCGCCTGGATGCGATGATGCCAGCTACAATTCCGAGTTGAATGATTGGCCGGCTTGCGTGGGTCTGTTGTGTGATAACGGCAAGGCCCATCTATCATTGCCTCAAAAGTTAGAGGTGGACTCGGTCCATCCCACACTTTCTTTGCCCAGGCACCTTGATTCGGCCTCCAAGCTGGACCCTCATTTTTTGGTCTCTGGCTATCAGGATGATCCATATTTACTGCAGCAACCTGGTCTGAGCCGTATCTGTAATCCGGATCTCTCCTTTTATAACCGAACTCATGTCGGTCACTGGGCCTCAATGGTCCAGTTCGGTTATTAACCGGTTGCCTCCTGCTTGTTCCCACCACATCCAACGCTGGCTGCGTCGGATCGCCAAGAGCATATGTATCTGCTATCCGGATCATTTCCGCCAGGGTCTTTGGCATATCCCTCTGGAGCTTCTGCCAAAGCGGGGTGCCATGTCGGCAACCCTGCGCGAACCAAGAAATGGCCTGCTCCTCCACGACACCTTCACAAGAATTGCGAATGTTGCTCCACCGAGTCAAAAATTCTCGGTCTGTCTCCCGCTCTTCCTGCCTGCACGCAGACAAGAGCTGAGGTCGGTTTGGCCTCTTGTAAGTGCTGGAGAAGTTGCTGTAAAACGCCTGCTCCAAATCCATCCAAGAGTTGATACTACCCTCTGGTAAGTTATTCAGCCAAATCCGGGCTGGCCCTTCCAACATATGCGGGAGATACCGGACCGCCCATCGGCGATTGCCCCCCGCAATGTGCACCGAGGATACATAGTCTATCAGCCAATCCTGCGGCTTAGTGCTGCCGTTATACGGCTTTGTGATTCGGCCAAGCTGAAACAACGGCACATTCGGCTCGTTCATGATCCTAGGCCCAAAGCATGGAGGACCTGGTGGGCCTTGCTCTTCCAGCCTCTCGGACTGGTAAATCCTATCCAACCTGAGACGCTGATCATCCGGAGCCAATGTCCGAGGTCCCAGCCTGGACGCAAGTGCATTATCATACGTTTGGTATCCGGCTCGCGCCATAGCCGAATTACCATCATCATAGCGGTAGCCCGCCTGGCCACCACCTTGCTGCTGCGCTTGCACCATCACTTGCTGCTCCTGCCGGGGTTGATTCTGCCCAGGAGGACGAGGTGGTTGACCTCGGCCAGCCGAATTACCCCTTCCGGCTCCCGGATTGCCTTGACCGCCATTGTTTCTGCTCTGGCCACCTCTTCCTTGAGCAGCTAGCTGCTTGCCGGCATACTCAGCATCATAGGCCTGCAGCTGTTTGCTCTTGCCCGAATTCACGCTTTGGGCCCGGTCAACTCCGACATGCGGGATGACGCTTGCCCCTTGGATCTCTGGCTAACGCCTTAGCCGACACACTACCCGAGAACCACCAGCATCCGGATTAGCTTCCGGTAAGCCTCATTCTGCCGGTTACACACATCAACCAGCTCATTGACCCTTTCTGCCTGCTTGCGCCAAGCATCCCCGGTTAATGTGGTCAACTCGGCTCGCGCTGCCGCTGCAGCCCTAAGATTTTGGCCGGGGAGCTATACACCGGCTTGCCTGTACCCGATCTATGACTAGTAGCCTTACTCGAGCTCGACCTTGCGGCTCTAGCTAACTCATCATTGAGGTCCTTACCCCTGTTGCGCAAATCTGCTCTCTTGCGTGGGTGAGGCGCTACCGGAGTGAAACCATCGGTAATACCATTGGCAGCATTATATTCTCTCATGTCTCTATCAAATGCTTGCCTAGACTCTACCACCAACCGGGCTTCTCTTTGCAACCTCAGGCGCTCTGCCTCTAACTGAGCTATAGTAAGCTCTACATTTGCCCCAGGTGCCACTGGCCGAGCTAACTTTTCCAGGACATCCTCTAAGGGAGCCTCCCTACTTGACATGCCAAGTGGACCAACCGGATCTGGTTTCTCCTTTGGGAACTTTGCCGTCCGAGTCGGCTTGTCAACCGGATCGGTTGGCGTGATCAGCTCCTCGGGCATGCTATTGCCGGCATCTCCTTTGCCTGCTCCAGCACTTGGTCCGGTCATCATCACTCCACACTACTCCCGGGGCGAGCGCTACGCCGTCCGAGAGCTGCGCGGAAAGAAGGAGGGTCCTCGGCCACGAGCACCTGCGCCGGGTACTCGCGAACAGCCTCGACAGCAACATAGGTGACGAAGCTACCAAGCATCATCAGGAAGCCATGCTCGGGGAAGGGCTTGCCGGCGAAACACCCTGCATTGTCGCTGACGAAGGTGAACTCGCCGATCTTGGCGATAAGCCCAGAAAGAACACGCTCGCCTGAGCCCGTCCGGATGTAAACTCCCTCCAACGCCTCAATCTGCCCCACGGTGGGCGCCAACTGTCGTGGTGGGATCACGGCAGATGCCATAGGTATGGCTAAGATGGGGCCGAAAGTGCGTTGGGGGAACCGGGGAGGGTTTATGCACTCAAGAAGTGCACAAGCAAGAACACGCAAGAAACCGCAAGAACATGAACAAGAAACCAAGAAACCAAGAACACAAAGCACACCACGATGTACCCTGCTTCGGGGCCCTCTTGTGGAGGTAACACCCCTACTGCAGCACTAGCCTAGTCTCTTTATATCTCAATGGTGACAAGTACAAAGCGCTCCTCGAGCTGTATGAAGCAACAATGGTGAGAGCTCACGATGAAGAAGAAGCTACCAAGGGGGGAAAATGAGCTCTAGGGTTCCTCCTCCACACAGGAGGTGGTGGTGCTGTATATAAAGGCTTGCCGAGTTACTTCTTTGCCCCTGGCTCCATGAGATAATGGCACTTCCAAGAGGAAGAGGACAAGCCTCTGCCCCCTGTCAGTCCAACGGCTGGACTGTCAGGCCCTAGCAGGCCTATCTTGCCACTTCGGGCAATGGCAGGTGTAGCCCACCGGGTCTAGGTCATAGCCCCTTTCCCGAATTGGCCGAGTCAGCTCCTAGGTTGCTGCGCTCCCAGGAATCCCGTGTCTCGACCTGGCTGTCTTCTGAGCCTCGGGCAGGAGGCCTGCAGGACCCGTGAACTTACTGGCATTACTCGGCCCTTGTGCATTATCCGACATTGCTGGTAAGCCGGATTCTTCCAGGCAACCCGGCTAGTTGAGCAGGATCTCTTCCAGGCAACCCGGCTAGTTGAGCCGGATCTCTTCTTCTGATCCGGCTAGACTTTGCCTGTTCCCCTTTGGCGTCTCCCTGTACTTAAACAAGATTGAGTACTAACCGACTTTCTCAACCGATCTGATCCAAGTGATCCGGCTTGAGTGACCCGGATTGACTTTCCTTTCCACTTTATAGCTCCCAACACCACCTCTTTGCCCTACCCGGGGGCAGCCCCCCGACAGCGTCCGAACTAGCTGCTGTAGGCAAACCCCTCGAGGACGATGAACTTATTGGGTACCTCCTCCATGATTTAGATGCGTCTTATAATGCTCTTGTCACTGCTGTGGACAGCAACCCTGCAACAACTTTAGATGATCTCTTTGGCCTGCTTTCATCATATAATATGCGCAATGATACCACAGATGAGCCGCATGTTCCTTTTGTTTCCTCGGCAAATGCAGCTGGTCGAGGCCCTTATGATCGCTCCCGCAGCCGTGGAGGTGACTCGCGCGATCGACGTGATCGGCGTGATGATGGCCGTGATAGGCGTGATGACGGACGTGACTGGCGTGATCGCCGTGATGATGGCCGGCGTGACAACCGTGATGGAGGACGTCGTGACAATCGGTCTGATGGGCGTCTTGATGGGCGCCGAGATGGTAGTGACCGTGGTGACCGCCGCACTCGCCGTGATGATGGAGGACAAGGAAGAAACCGTCAGTACCGTGGTCGTGCTCCGACGCCATATGTGGATGTTACCTGTCAGATATGCAAGATTCATGGTCACCCTGCTAGTGACTGCTGGTGGCGCTATCAGGATGATTCTGATGATGATGGTGACGTGGTGACCGTGGTGATAAAGGTTACAAGGGTGCTCATGTTGCGTCCTATGGCGTTGATACAAACTGGTACCCTGATACTGGTGCTACAGTTCATATTACTGGGGAGTTGAACAAGCTCTCTACTCATGACAAGTACAAGGGACGTGACTGTGTTCGCACCGCTGACGGCAACGGTATGCATATTAGTCATATTGGTCATTCTTATTTGCACACCCCACATAGTTCTTTTCATCTCAAAAATATTCTACATGCTCCTAATGCATCTAAAAATCTGTTGTCTGTCCATAAGTTTACACGTGATAACAATGTTTTTCTGGAGTTTCACCCTTTCTTCTTTTTGATAAAGGACCAAGCCACTCGAAGAACTCTGTTTAAAGGTCCCTGTCATGGTGGCCTATATCCCTTGGTGCATGTCTCTGATGTGTCTTCCAAGCATGCCTTCATCACAATAAAGCCGTCGTCTTCCACATGGCACCGCCGCTTAGGACATCCTTCTTCGTTTGTGGTTCAGCAGATTCTTAGGAAAAACAATCTTTCTTATCCCCTGAAATAAATCCATATGTATGTGATGCATGTCAACTAGCTAAGAGTCATCAATTGCCATATCCTGTCTCCACTAGTGTTTTCACTGTTCCATTGGAGCAAATTTTCTCTGATGTATGGGGTCCTGCGCCTCTTTCTGTTGGCAAACATGCATACTATGTAAGCTTTATCGATGATTTTAGTAAATTCAGTTGGATCTACTTGATTAAGAAGCGTTCTGATGTTTATCAAGTCTTTCCTAATTTTCAACAATTGGTTGAGCGTAAGTTTGATTGAAAGATTGTCACTATGCAAACAGATTGTGGGGGGGGGGGGGGGGGGGGGGGAGATTATGAGAAATTAAATGGGTTCTTCCAAAAAGTTGGCATCACACATCATGTATCGTGTCCACGTGCTCACCAACAAAATGGTTCGCTGAACGAAAACACCGTCACATTGTTGAAGTTGGTTTTGCCTTGCTTGCTAATGCCTCTCAAGTTCTAGGATGAAGCTTTCCTCACATCCACTTTTCTCATAAATCTACTTCCTAGCAAAGTTATCAATTCTGAAACTCCTACAGAACGTCTTCTCCATGTCAAACCGAATTATGATGCTTTACGCACTTTTGGATGTGCTTGTTGGCCTAATCTTCGTCCCTACAATAAACAGAAATTTGCTTTTCGCTCTAAACGGTGTGTGTTTTAGGGTATAGTCCCTCCACAAAGGTGTTAAATGCCTCGATATCTCTACAGGACGTGTGTATATATCTCGGGATGTAGTATTTGATGAGAATATATTTCCTTTTGCTTCTTTACATCCGAATGCGGGTGCTCGTCTTCGAAGTGAAATTTTACTCTTCCATCCTCATCAAGTTCATCTCATGTGGGTGTACAAAATAATGATGACCATATGTCTCCTATTGTGCCTGTTACTAATGTGCTGCAGGAACATACAGCAAGTGCTAAAAATTTCAGTGCAAACGATGGTGAAAATGCTCCAGGAAATGATGCTGAAAATGACTCAGACAGTGACAAAACAGCTAGCTCCACTCCCGATGATGATTGGCCTGAACATTCCTATGATCAAGCTCATCCCGAGGAAGATGCTCTGCAGGATCGGATCCCGAGCCTGATCCTGTCTCCACTCCACGCCATGCGGCACGGGCGCTGCCCCTAACGCGCCTGCTCCGAGGACGACATGCACGCCACGCCAACGTCGTCCCCTGCTCTGACGCCAGCACGCCTGGATCTTCTGCGGCTGCGTCTCCAGCTAGCTCGCAGCCAGGATCTGTTGCGGATGAAGCTGATGTGGAAGATGCCGACGTTGATCCCGAGATAGATTCTCTGATCTGTCTCCTGGATCCTCTCCGCCAAGCTCACCTGTGGTACCGCCTGTGGCTCCAGCAACTTCAGGAGTCCGCACTCGTTTGCAAAAAGGTATACATCAGCCCAAAGAATTTAAAGATGGAACTATTAGATATGGTAGAAGGTTTGGTTCTCTCTTCTACAGGTGAGCCGCGTACATTGAAGGAAGCACTTGAGGATACAAATTGGCGTCCTGCAATGGAGGAGGAGTATAATGCACTTATTGATAACAAGACTAGGCACCTTGTTCCTCCTAGCTCAAATAAAAATTTGATTTATTGCAAATGGGTATATCGTATCAAGAGAAGAGCTGATGGTACTATTGAAAGATACAAAGCACGGTTAGTGGCAAAAGGATTTAAGCAAAGGTATGGTATTGACTATGAAGATACCTTTAGTCCTGTAGTAAAAATAGCAACTATCAGAACTGTTTTATCTCTCTGTTTCCGTGGATGGAGTTTAAGGCAGCTAGACGTCAAGAACGCGTTTCTTCATGGTGTTCTAGAAGAGGAGGTGTATATGAAACAACCCCCAGGATTTGAAAATCCTCACGCTCCGCATTATATTTGCAAACTTGACAAGGCCCTCTATGGATTAAAGCAAGCCCCTCGAGCATGGTACTCCAGGTTAAGTTCAAAATTATGTGCACTTGGTTTTGTTCCTTCTAAGGCAGATACATCATTATTTCTCTACACCAAGTCAGATGTTACAGTATTTGTCCTGATTTATGTTGATGATATCATAGTTACTAGCTCTTCAGATTGTGCTATCTCTGCCTTACTTCAAGATTTGACTCGTGAGTTTGCTATCAAGGATTTAGGAGAGTTGCACTTCTTTTTAGGCATTGAGGTCACAAAAATAAATAATGGTTTGCTGTTGACACAAGAAAAATATGCCACATATTTACTTGATAAGGTCGGTATGCGTGGTTGTAAACCGGCGCCTACTCCCCTTTCTTCTTCTGAGCAGTTGTCTCTCACTGATGGTACACCCCTTGGTCCTGATGACAGTACACAGTATAGGAGCATAGTTGGAGCATTGCCGTATTTGACACTTACATGTTTCTGTTAACAAAGTTTGCCAGTTCTTATATGCTCCAACTACAATACATTGGACTGCAGTAAAACGCATACTTCGATATGTTAAAGATACCTTGAAGATTGGTACCTCATTCACCAAGTCATCATCCACACTTCTTAGTGCTTTTTCAGATGCTGACTGGGCAAGATGTCCAAATGATCGACGCTCTACAGGTGGGTTTGCAATATTTGTTGGCCCTAATTTAGTCTCATGGTGTGCAAGGAAACAACCTACTGTCTCTAGGTCCAGTACTGAGGCAGAATACAAAGCATTAGCAAATGCTACGACATAATTTATATGGGTTGAAGCTCTTCTCAATGAACTTGGTGTTAAGTTAACAGCAAAACCGTGTCTATGGTGTGACAATATTGGTGCTACTTATCTTTCTGCAAATCCAGTTTTTCATGCTCGCACTAAGCATATTGAGATTGATTTTCACTTTGTACGGGAAAGAGTGGCAAGTAATCAATTGGATATCAAGTTTATCTCCAGCAAGGACCAAGTTGCAGATGGTTTTACCAAGGCTCTTCGGTTAGAAACTTAAATGAGTTTAAGCGTAATCTCAACCTTTGCAAGGTTTAGATTAAGGGGGGCTGTTAGATGATGTAATATGTGTACCGTATAGGGTACGGAGTAGTACTCCGACCCGTATACGTACGACCTTTGTAAACACCACGTTGGGGTTTTTTCCCATCTATATAACACGTAGCCGATGCCTCCAACGAGGCTATCGTTCCCGCATAGGGTTTCAATACAACCAATTAATAGTGCAATTGCACAAAATAAGCTGCGATTGCAACAAATCTTCTATATCTAAATAGCAAAGACCCACTACAAGTAATTCTCTCAACATGCAAGCTATACACCTCACCAAGTCTCTAATTGGTCCACATCATTCTTCTTTGAGCCATGTCATCAGTATACCACATCATTAACTAGGAAAACTAAACGTAAGTTGATCGATTCATGGTTTCAGTTTCAGTTCGGTCCATTTAGATATTATTCCATCGAGCTATATACGCTTTTAGTCCCACAACTTGTGCGAAATGTACAAATTAGTCCCACAACTTGCGAAATGGGAAACCGCAGTCCCACAACTTGTATTAAACGAACAAAAAGATCCCAAGTCATTCAGACGTTGACACGTGGCGCTGTAAGTTTTCTGGAAAGACCCTATAAATTTTTCTCTGCCATCTTTGGTTTGGTATTGTCTTACATGTGGGTCCCACATGTCAGTACGTGAAGGAATCAATAAAATTTAAAATAGCTAAGAGGGAATCGAACTCCAAACCTCCAGCTGATGCAAACGATTAATTGCCACAAGACCAAGTGTGCTTTTGTGTTACACCAGGACTTCACCTTTTTCATATACTGATGTTCGTTCTGCGAATTGGGGTCACAAACAACGAAATAAGGACGGAGCTGTAGTGCGAAACGGCCAGCGTCCAGGAGCTGGTAGCCCAGTGTAATCGTAGCTGTAGTGCGAGATGGCCGACGTCCAGGGCCTGCACCGGGAGCATGTGCACTATACTGGCTGTCGGCGCGAACGAACATGAGTACATTTGATCTTGTGGCAATCAATCGTCTGCATCAGCTAGAGGTTTGCAGTTCGATTCCCTCTTAGCTATATTAAATTTTATTTATTTCTTCACTACTGACATGTGGGACCCACATGTAAGACAATACCGGACCACAAATGCTGGAGAAAAATATATAGAGGGTCTTTCCACAAAACTAATAACGCCACATGTCAACTTTTGAGTTATTTGGGACCGATTTGTTCGTTCAATACAAGTTGTGGGACTACGGTTTCCATTTCGCAAGTTGTGGGACTAATCTGTACATCTCGGATAAGTTGTGGCACTAAAAATGTATATAGCTCTATTCCATCATTTTTAGCACCGGCGGTTCCCTTTCACCTCCATCCATCTTTAGCATTCATGGCCAAACGTTCAGCTTTGACGTTTCGTTGCATTCAGCACGTCCCCTGTGCTGGCATTAATGCGTTCCTTTTCTGATCCTTTAATCTTCCTTGCCTTGCCTTTTAAGCACCTTGCTACAGCCCAAATTCCATCCCGTCGTCTTCACGGCATTCGAGCGGTGGTCTTTGCGCGCGGCCACTGCCGGCATCAACCTCATGCGCACCTTTCGCCGCATGTCGCCTGTAGAGAGTTTGTCTACACCACGAACCTCCATGATCAACCCACCATGTCTTCTATATTTTCGCCGAACAGCCATCCACGACGACTCCTCTCGCATCTACGAGCAGCGGACCTGCACCTACAACGGTTTCTACTTGGGTTGGTTCTCTCGATGGCTTTCTTCATCACCATCTCAGACTCGTGCTCCTCAGTCGTACACACTAGCTAGCTGGGAGACTGTGTGGCGCCTGTGCACTGTTCCACGAATTTTTAGACGCTCGGGTCATTTCCACTTCTCCATCATCATGCTGATGCTCTTTTCTTTTGAACAAGGGATGGCGGATGCTCATCTGTTTCTCCAAGATTGGACCATGGAGGCGCACAACAGGTTGACGGGTTGCAGCATGGATTTCATTAGTTGCTGCCAATTTAATTGTGGCTAATTGTCGTTGCTCCAACTTCTCTATGCCTATGCTTTTCAACTGGCCGCTGTTTAATCTTTTGCTCAGAATTTTCGCCTATATATCCATTAGTTATAGCCTGAGCCTCACGATAAGGAAAGGTCAGCTATTTTTATCTTCGTTAACTTTGTATGTTATTATGCTGAGATTTTTTCTGTTCAATTCTTTTTCTAATCTGAATAAGGTATTGGTACTAAATTGCTGTTCTTTTAATTTGCTAGAATGCCCTTCAAAATCCACTCTTTCCGTCCATGATAACTTTGTGTTTAATTATTGTATTACATTTACGTTTCCTGTTATGTTATTTTTTATAACAGCAATACATTATATAACAGAGGAATATATAATTTTATATGGAGAGGCTAAATATATAATTTGATAGGGTAAGGGTGCCCGATCTTTCGATGAGATGGATAATTCTCGATTTGGGTGGTGGTCGACGTTGACGATCCGACTACAAACGTGCGGGACGTTGCGCCTTAGCAATCGCTACACCAACTTCCGAGGCTATTGATCTCGCCGGGGCTAGATCAACCTGATCTGTAGATCAATTCCTGCAGGCAATCGAAGAACTAGCAAGAATTATAGATGCAATCAAGATATTGCGGATAAAAGATGAAACCTTTATAGATGGGATTCTGCAAGTGCGTAGTACAAGAGGTCTGAACCGACACTGTTGCCTATGGCGAAGAATAGCAATGGCTAAGTCTTAAACTAAACAAAATCTGAGTTTTAACCTAATCGATCTAGGTATTTATTTAGGACGTAGACGCATCAACTGGTGGCGGCGGCAGCCTTGCGTACGGCCACATGTGCATGATCGGCCCATTAAATCCTGGCCCTCGCGAGGCTTGCATGGCCCTTTGTAGCATCGTGCTTGCATGGCCAGCTAGGCCCACCTCCATGTGAAGATAGCTAGGGCCCACCATCAACGTGTGCATGCAAATGCAAAGAGCACACGATGCTCCATGTTTTGTGCACCATCACAACTTGATCAGCTTGACGTCCTCTTTGCTGACTTATGCGCACGCGCTGTTTGTCCTCGCATTTTTACCCTTGGCTTGTACAGATATTCGGGAGTTCTGCACGTAACAAAAACTTGTGTTGTATCTATATCTTTATTATCACAATAATATATCAAATTATTAGTCCTAGAAATCACCTGGAAAACATGTTTGTCAGTAATAATTTTGGTCGTATCCGGGCTAATCATGTCCTTATCATAATTGTAGTTTGTTCACAACGGAAAAAGTTTCTGAAGTCATTTGTATATATCAATGCATATCAGATACAATTATAGCTTCTTTGCTCTTTTCATTTCAATTCATAAGCAAAAGTAGCAATTTTTTCCGGCAAGTGCATTGATCATTGTGCTATTCCAAGCACGGAGAGATAAACTTTGATAGCAGGTTGGCTGTTCAGATCATTTTGTCAACCTGTACATTATATCCACAAATAATAATCCTTAGTTATGAATGAACTTGCCAATCTTGATGCTTCTCATTGCCAGGATGCTTGATAAATATCAATCACCTTTTAAAGAGCCCAGTAATATGCACACAGTAGGTTTTCTAATACAAATCATGACTGATTAGTTTCATTATTTCAGAAAGCATTTTAGGAAAATAATTTTGTGTTGCACGTATCTTTCTAACAAAAATACCGCCGCAGCGCACGAGTTATCATCTAGTACAAACTAAAAAATGAACACTAAAATGATGTAAAAATAAAAATACAGAATTAAAACACCAAAAACAAACAATAAACTCGTGCAATATTAATTCAACAGTAGTGGTGAAACAAAGTGTCTGAAACTATTAAAAAAATCAGCCGCAAAGGTTCTAGCAGTTCAATATTGTTTTGAGCTCGAAGTTTTTTGACATTTTCAGCCATGGTTTTGACGATATCACTCAACCTAGCATCCTTTTCTGTCAGATATTTAGAGTTTGTAACTTGCTTAATCTTACCATGTCTACTATAGTCATCATTCCAGTGCGTCGTTTTGGAGCCCGGCCTCCAGGTGTAGCCCTTTATTTTGAGCATAAAACAACACATTTTAGAGAAACAATGTGAAAAATATGTACATTTACGTAATTATGTATACTTTAAGTGTGCAAAGTTTCAATCCAAAATATGTTCTATTTTATGTTACATAAAAGGACAAAATATGACAAGGGACTGTGTACTGTTCACATACCCAGATATATAATTTTAGTTTCTTTGTGCAGCCAAGAATAAACAGATTTCGGATTGAGAATCATTGCCGATATGTGCCATTTTTAATTATGAAATACCATATAACAAATCAACAATAAAAAAAATAAGGCTCCATTTAAGCCGATCGAGTTCCAAATGCCTTTTTTTGATCATTCATCATATATAGCATATACCAACAATAAAAACTTCCAGCATTAACCTGTGCCAGTACAACGCATGCCCGTATAGGGGTAGCACATATATGACAGTATCCAAGAAATTGATGAGCTGCCAATATAAAACCTACATAATGAGTTTCCTAAAGAATGAAGAGAAGAGTCATGAAAATACGACGGCCTGGCCTGACAAGTGACAACTCGTCAACCACAATATCACCTTGCCACCTAGTACAGCTCAATGTCATCCATGAAGGCCATCGTCGTCTTCCTTGTCCATCTCGCCTTCGCCACGCACTGACACCTTCTCGCGACATCA
The DNA here is from genome assembly GCA_947311845.1 of Poa pratensis. Taxonomy (NCBI): domain Eukaryota; kingdom Viridiplantae; phylum Streptophyta; class Magnoliopsida; order Poales; family Poaceae; genus Poa; species Poa pratensis. The sequence goes on along the minus strand of CAMZMU010000086.1, from coordinate 37,174,456 downwards.
TCATGCCCACACGTGCCCTCCATCAGCGTTGACAATGTGTGCCGTGCCACAGCCGGCACGGAGTTCATGTACGAGCTCTGCCGGGACACCGTGCACGACGTGAGCGCCCGGAAAATGAGGTGTCCCTCTACGCGCTCGGCGCCGGAAAGCGCACTCTAGCGTCTTACGGCGGCACCGTGAGCGCCTTCGGCGGGCTGCTCAGCAACGCGTCGCTCCCGGCGAGAGAAACACGTACGAGCTGTGCGCGAAGAAGTATTAGGAGGCCGGCGGCACGATGCAGGCCGTCGCCGACGCGCTGATCGGCTGCCTGTTCGCGGGCCTCGGCCAGCGGTACAGAGACGATAATGGAAATAATATCAATAGTACTATAGCATAGTCACATTATCACGCGCAGTAGCCGATTGTCTGCGCTTCTTCCGACCATCAGGATTGTCAGCCTCAGTCGATAGACTACGCTTCTTCCTATACTAACAAGAGTTAACCGGTCTTTCACAGGCATATATTTAATATCAAGATGATAGCCGCTATCACCATAAGGAAACAACAACGGATACGCCAATCCAAAGTAAAATTTCAAACTACAAACCTAGGGTCTAAATGAAAAGACGATAATGGAAAGTTGTGTGTTTTTTAACTTTGTGTTTTTTTTTTAACCTTTAGACGAGATTTGGTCGGTAGATGCAGATAGATGCGCATTTGTTGTGCTCAATATTAAGGTCCAACTCATATTTCCAAGTGAGGCACATGCATGATGCACTCAGGCTTGCAACTTTGCATTCAAAGGCTGCTTTAGGAGCTTCTTTGGCTAGGACAAGGAGAGGGACACGGCTAGCAATTCCTGCAACAGTCATATGAATCTTGTAGTAGACCAGAACCCTTTAACTACATCTGCTTATTTGAAGTTGCTCGGAACGGATGGCCAGAGGAAGAACGTTTCCTGCAGGCGAATCTTCTCGGTTTTGAATATCATGATGATTAGAAGCGACCCTTCAAGGGTAAATTAACATGGAGGCTGAAGTTACTGCCCGCCTGTACACGACCAATGCAAGATGTAGATAGCACTGTGGATAGAATGTGCATAACTATCATTAGTGATCAATGGATGTTCAATTTCGATATCGTCAGAGTATTCATCTTTTTCGACCTCGCGTCGACGTCACAGCACTAGTAGAGAACCCACTTCTAGTACCGGTTGTAGATGGCCTTTAGTACCGGCCACACAACCGGTACTAAAGGGTCGGCACTAAAGGGGTAACCCTTTAGTACCGGCACCTAAATAAAACCGGTACTAAAGGGTCTCCACGTGGGCGCACAGGCGAGCTCGACCCTGAGGACCTTTAGTACCGGTTTGTAATACAAACCGGTACTAAAGGTTCCTGCTTTTTTTGCTTATTATTTCAGGGGGGTTTTGGTTTTTTTTCTTTTCGATTATTTTTCGGGGTTTAGGGTTTCTGTTTTTTTCCTTTTCGCTCATTTTTCAGGGTTTCGGAGGAGATCGCGTATAAAGTACTCACTACACATATAAAGTAGTCATTATACACATACAAAGTACTCTCGTCACATATAAATTTAAGTACTCCTAATTAATTACAATGGAGCCGGTTCCCTTGTAGCATCGACTGCCGGCGGTTCCCTTGTAGCATCGACTGCAGGGGGTGGAGGTGGTCTTTCGTCAAAGTAGAATTCACCGTGTTCATCTATGACATGTGTAAGTAAGAATCCCGCCAATTCCTCCGCAATAGCTTTTACGCGGTTGCGTGGTAGGAGCTGGCTCCGCTTGTTTGACATCTTTAAAAGAAGGAAATAAAATCAGCTATGATCGAAACTAAACACAATTGATGCATGGTGGCAAAATAAAAGTTGTGTATGATGTTCACGTACCTCTCGATTTCTTACACTCTTGACTCTCTCATTGACCTTCGTGTGAATGTACTCGCAAACGTAGTATCCACATAGTTCTGTCCCCTGTGGTTGTCGCAGACACCACTATATATACAAGAATATAATTTAATCAAATAATAATCAAGAGAATGATAATGGTATTAGAAAGATACACGTAGTAGTACTTACGTTGTTAGACTTGAACTCCAGCTTTTCTGGCCATACACCGCGTTCTTCCGCTTTGAACTTTCTGTAAACCCTGTCCGGAAAAGAAAATGAATTGAGTAGTTATTACTTATACTTTTGATATCCGGAAATGAACGAAAGAGGCTGATATAGTGCGATTGAAATTACCTCTTGAGCATTAGACGCACGCTTTTGTATTCATTTTGATCTTTCCTTAGTGAGTCCCAGACTTCAACTTCTCCTTCCTCGAGTCTAATGATTAGCAGAATGTAGTGGAACCTGCGCACGTTTATATACGCAGGTATTCAGAACTTATCGATTACACTTTATATCGGGGAAGCAAAATAGAATGTGTAGAAGACGGTAAAACTCACCCGAAGTTGTAAGGAAATAGTATTTCCTTTTTGGTACTTTGTCGCTTAAAGAACGTTAGCAAAACGTCCTCTGTGTTCACGGGATTTTCATCCACGGTCTTGACATGAACTTTATCCGGGTCAATGAAACCAATGTCCCAGATTCCTTCGAGTCTGCATTCACGTATCTTCATTCTGCATAATTAGCGTACAAAAGAATTTTGTGACGATAATTACAAGCAATGAACGAGAGCTTATAACTATAGATAATTAAATTACACGAATAAATTACTTACAGACAATAGCAGCTGATGAGAGATTTGTCGAGAGCACGTTGATTGTACATCTGAAAAAGTTCTCGGAACTCAACATGCACACAATATTCTCGGAAGTAGTGTTGTTCCTTAACCGCCGCCATGAGATAGAATTTCCCTTCTTTTGCGGCGGTCATGTACCAGCGATTCAAATTCCATAACTGTGTTGTTAGCTGGCTCGGATTTTCCACCATAGGCAGCCCGAGTTCAAAATCAAATCGTGGGGCAATCTCCGCCATGGGGTAACCTGAGTCGCCAAGGACAACTTCTCCATGCTCGATTTCCCGAGTTTCAGAAGGTACAATGAGCGGGGCGAGCGATTGTGCTTCTTGTTCTCCGAGCTGGGCAACTCCTTTCCCGCACAATTTCTCTTGCTCATTCTGCGAGGAAAGTACCTTGTCAATACCTCGCTCGTAGTCTGAAATGGGCGGAGGTGGAGGGTCATATAGGTTGTCAACGGTTTGATCTTTTACCTCATTTGGTATAGTCTTCAGAAGTTCCTTTATGGGGTCAAGTCTTGCCTCCACTCTTTCCTTCTTTTTCTGCTCAAAAAAGGCTCTCGACCCTTCACGTAGGCTCTCAGCTATTTCCTGCTGAGTCATCTCAGAAGTTAACTTCTCAGGAGCCTTGACTTCCTTGGGGTTCTCAGGAGCCCGCACACTTTTTCCACGTTTCTTGACAGGGGTGGACGACGGGAACAGCTTCCGCTTTGTCAAGTTACTAGTGGGCGCATCAGTCGGTTGACGGGACAGCGCGGGAGATGGACTCGCGGCGGGATCCCAAACTTCGTGGGGGGAGGCGGGTGGACTTTGATGTGGTGAATGTCTAACGGGAGGAGTCGGTGGCCTTGGCTCCGAGTCTGGAAACTTGATGTATTTCTTCTTCCATAGAACGATACCAAACTCAACTTCTCCCAATGTCTTCTCGCCTTCAGCTCCAGGAATTTCAAGACGTATTGCGTTGAATCCCGGCATAACTTTCGTGACCCCGACACGAGCAAATCCAGGCGGAATCACACCAAAATGGAAGGTTTCTCCAGGTTGATGTCGTAAAGCATAGCCAGTCGCCACCGGATAAGTAATGTTCATCATCGGCGCATGTAACTCACAATTTGTCTTCTCCGTGATATCATCCACGGGGTAGTGAGCCGCCGATGGTTCAGCAACTGGTTCATCAACTGCAGGATCTTGTAGCTGCGTGGAACCCACGCTGCTTTTCCGCTGAGATGGGCAGGCATCGCCTGCAGGATCTTCTACTCGCAGTTGAGATTCCCTGGTCTGGGTCATTGAGGCCAGTTGCTTCTGCACATCCTGCACCGTGCGTTCTAATGCAGTAACCCTCTCCGCCTCCCTCTTCTTACTTCTGCAATGTTTTCTATAAGTTGCAACGTCTTCCGGAAACCCTTCAAGAAAACCAACCCCGCCTCCTCTGGCTCGACATCGCCCCCAGTGTTCTTTATTCCCGAGGGCTTGTGAAAGCTCGTCGTCCTCTCTATCGGGAACAAATTTTCCCTCCTTGACTAGTACTATGACATTTTTTATTTTTCTGATGACTCTTCTAATTTTTCTCCGCCATTTTCCCTTTGCAACAATCAGCCCTGTTTCTGGGTGCAACACTGCCCCATGCGCGAACAACCAGAACTTGGACCTGTCGGGCCAGTCATCTGTCTGTGGAGTGATCCCTTTTAGTCGCAGCTCGTCTTCATAGGCTTGCCACTTAGGCAAGGCAGTCTTGTAGCCACCTGAGCCCAAATGATGGAAATATTTCTTCTTCGAGGCATTCAACTTATTTTGTGTCGATCGGGCCACAGAGACGCCCGAATTCTTATACGCCGCAAATTCAGCCCAATCATCTTTTAGCTTCTCTAGATGTCCTTTGAAAACTATATCTTTGTTCCCATATTTTCTCCACAATGTGTTCTTCCAGTTGTTGAATTGCTGGGCCATCTTGCTAAGAGTCCACTCCTTGACTTTATCCTTCATCTTCTGTGGGAGATCTGCCGGTAGGTTGAATTTAGACATCATCGAGTCCCAAAGGGTCTCTTTAATTCTTTCCTCGAGATATTTTGCGCCTATGTTGGCTTTCTTCGGCTCATTCCATTCTGTCACAGTGATCGGGACCATGTCCCTTACAAAAACTCCGCACTGCCGTACATATTTATTGTAGATTCCATCGGGTTTCTCTGGTTTGCCTTTGAAGGTAACTTCGTCGATCGACAACGTTGCACCTTCCGGGAGCTTTAACCCTTGGGCCGGGCCTCGTACGGGGATTGACGACTTAGATCCAGAGGGCTGAAAGAAAAATGTTTCGTTAATAAGTGCGCATATAAATCAATTAATGCATCTAGCTATAGTGATCAACAAGACTTAATATATACCTTCTTCTTAGCTAGGGCATCGTCCGCCTTAGATCCAGACGGTTCTTCTTCGTCGTCGTCGTCATCTCTGAATTTTTCGAACTCAAGTCCCTCACCGGAGTCATTCAAACATTTCGCGCTGAATTCTTCGGCGTCTTCTCCGTCGGACGAATCTTCTCCATCGGAATATTCTCCATCGGAATTGGGTCCGGCAGCGGTGTTATATATTATTTGTTGGAGACGGTCTTCTTCCTCCAAATCTCGGACGAAGGTGGGGGCATCGTCCGCCATAGCTCAATGTCACTGCAAATTTTGAAACTTAGCAATATTTCTAACTTAACAATATTTCGAACTTAACAATATTTCTAACTTAGCAATACTTGAAACTTAGCAATATTTCAAACTTAACAATATTTTAAACTTAGCAATATTTGAAACTTAGCAATATTTGAAACTTAGCAATATTTCAAACTTTACAATATTTCTAACTTTACAATATTTCAAACTTAGCAATATTTGAAATTTAGCAATATTTCAAACTTAGCAAAATTTCAAACTTTACAATGTTTCAAACTTTACAATGTTAAACTATATTTGAAACTTAGCAATATTACAATGTTTCTAATACACTATATTTGAAACTATATTTGAAAAAATAGGAAATTTCTTATACACTAATAAAATAACTTTGCAATATTTCTAACTTCCAAAATTGCTAACTTTCAAAAATGCTAACTTTCAAAATTGCTACACTAAAAATTGATAACCTATAATAATAACCTAAAAGACTTAAAACTTAGCAAATTGCTACATTTTTAAATTGCTACATTTTGTAAGTTTGCATAATTGTAAAGTGTCATTTAACATTTTTCATACTATCTAAATGACATAAATATTTACTCACATAAAATTCTAACTTTGATAAATTTCAAACTATCTAAATGACATAAATATTTACTACTAATTAATCTAAAGAACAGTACTGAAAAAAAGAAAAAAACTAACCTTAATTGGAGGCCGGAGCAGGGCTACGCGGAGGCCGGAGCAGGGTGGAGGCCGCGCCGAAGCAGGGGCGATGGCGGCGTCGAGGGCCGGAGCAGAGGAGGGAGGCGGAGAAGGGGCGGAGGCCGGAGCAGAGAGGAGGGAGTAGGGCCGGGCGGCGATGGCGCGTGGGCCGGAGCAGAGGAGGGAGGCGGAGCAGGGGCGGCACGTCGTGGAGCGGAGCAGGGGAGGCGCAGGTCGACGCGGCGAGGGAGGGGGCGTTGGCGCGGCCGCCGGCCGGAGCAGGGCTTCGCCGGAGCAGGGTCGCGTCGAGGAGAAGGCGTCGGCGGCGTCGAGGAGCAGAGGCAAAACTTGGCGATTTGGGGAGCGAGGCGTCGTCCCCTGCCACTTAACTGCCCAACACCCCTTTAACACCGGTTGTAGTCTACAACCGGTACTAAAGGGTCTTTAGTACCGGTTGTACACTACAACCGGTGCTAAAGGTGCCTTTTGGGCCGCGGCGAAAATTCCCGCGCGAAGCCCAGCCCTTTAGTACCGGTTGTAGTTTACAACCGGTACTAATGGGCTTTTTGAATTTTTTTTCTCTAGTTTTTTTTCTTTCTTTTGTTTTCTGTTTTTTATATCTATTTGGTTTCTATTTTGTTTTTTTCTCTACTTTCTTCTCTACTGCCACCAGGTGATGTCGCCGCAGTAGTCACCCGACGCGGACGCCGAGATCTGAAGACGGAGGAAAGCCATATCGGCGGGGGCGACGCCCCGATTCAATCCTCTTCAGGCGAGCACGCCAACCGACGACCACCGCCGGGAGCAGGCCACACCACCTCCAGTACCTCCGCAGAAAGGTCAGAGCAAACCCAACCGCGACGAAGAGAGGAACAGAGGACAAAATCTCCAAAAGCCGGCCGCCATCTTCGCAACCGTGTGAACCAAGATACAACTCCGATGTGCGGTCAACCGTCTTATGCAGAGACGATTTAACATACAACTAGACATCTACGTTACAACTTCACTAGTTCTAAATACTGGATAGAACAAATTAAGGTACAACTTGAAATTACGATACAACACAAGTAAAACAAAGACTCTACCTATCTCCCATCAATGCCTTTTGACGAAGATTCTGTCTTCTTGCCTTCCTTGCCCTTTGACGAAGATTCTGCCTTCTTGCCTTTGCCCTTGGACGAAGCTTCAGCCTTCTTGCTCAGTGCTTCAACCCTCCTTTCCTTTGACGACGGCATGAAATCGTCGTCATCATCGCTGTCAACTACCCAGAGACAGGAACGACCGTACGAATCACGGTCAGCTTCAGTTCGGTAGAACGGACTATTCGTAACTTTCCTGTCAAACTTCTCTGCAAGCGTGAGCATTTCTGCACGAATTTGGAGCGGGGTCCTATACGGAAACCCATCGCGGCATAGCTTCGCCCCGAGCAAAGCGAGATGACTCTCAGTGTGCAAAATTTCTTCAATTGGAACTACCCTACCATCTACCTTCAAATTGCTCGAAAGCCTGGCGAGATGCTCGGATGCGGAAATGTGAAACCCGGACACACACTTCTCGCAAGGACCAATACACACCATGCTTGCGCTCAAGTGAGTACCATGCCTACCTTCGACTGGGTTTTATAGAACTACCGGTGGCGGCATTTGGGGGGAACGATAGCGGGAAATATTTGGGCGGGAAACGGTGGCGGGATCGAAGTTGCCTACCTTCTCCAGTGGATCAGGAAGAAGCACACGGATCGTGTGTTTCCTTCCAGCGATTGGGAGCCGTTGGATCAAGCGGTGTGTTTCTTTCGAGCGCTTGTGAGCCCTTGGATCAGGAAGAAGCACACGGATCGTGTGTTTCCTTCCAGCGCTTGGGAGCCGTTGGATCAAGCGGTGTGTTTCTTTTAAGTGCTTGTGAGACGTTGGATCAGGGGTGAGCCCGACTTTAGTCCCGGTTGGTGTTACCAACCGGTACTAAAGAAGCACACGGATCGTGTGTTTCTTTCAAGCGCTCGTGAGACGTTGGATCAGAGGTGTGTTTCTTTTGAGGGATTGTGAGCTGTTGGATCAGCAGTATCACGACCACTTCGTGAGCCACATGACCCTATATATAGCCCACCTCCCGGAATTCCAGCGTCACTCACTCACTCACACAAAACATTCCATCGTCACTCGGAGAGGCATCTTTGGGCAACCAGCGGCAAGACGTCTCTGATGACCTGCGACCGTTCCAAACGGTTGCAGATCATCAGAGATGTCTTGCCGGACGGTTGTAGATCATCAGAGACGTCTTACCTCTGCTTGGATCGAAGTGGCGCTCAAACACAAAACATTCGGGTTTCCTAGCTATGCCCGACACTGAATGCAACGACATTCGACCGTGAATCAGTGTCGGGCTGTAGCTAGGAGAAACCGTGTGTTTTGTTTCCCAGGTTACTCACTCATATATTCGGGTTCCCTAGCTACGTCCTGCAACCGTTTGGTCGGATCCAAGCAGCGGCAAGACGCTCTGATGATTAGCAACATCCCCAACACTTGTTGCAAATCATCAGAGATGTCTTGCCTATCTAGTGTTTAGATCTCTCTTCTGAGTTTTCAGGACATAGTTACATAAAAGGTTTAATACATTATTACACATCAGCAACAACATCCCTATCTAGTGTTCACTTTTTCTTCTTGTGTGTCCCTTTCTTCTGATTGCGTCGTAGCCATGGACAATCTTCATCATTTAACACGGTGCTTGGGTCAGTTTTCACTTTGAAGGGCGGAATTTCAGCAAACTTATTGTAATCTTCTGACATGTCTGTCTTGTCCTCCACTCCCACGATGTTTCTTTTTCCTGAAAGAACTATGTGGCGCTTTGGCTCATTGTATGATGTACCGGCTTGCTTATCTTTTCTTTTTTTCGGTCTGGAAGACATGTCCTTCACATAGAAAACCTGAGCCACATCATTGGCTAGGACGAATGGCTCGGTTTTGTACGCAAGATTTTTGAGATCCACTGTAGTCATTCCGTACCGCTTGTCTATCTCTACCCCGCATGACAGGTTAACCCATTTGCACTGAAACAAAGGGATCTTAAAATAAGGTCCATAGTCAAGTTCCCATATCTGCTGTATGCAACCATAATATGTGTCCTTTGTTCCATCATCGTTTGTTGCATCAAAGCGGACACCACTGTTTGGTTAGTGCTCTTTTTGTCTTGGGTTTCCGTGTAAAATGTATTCCCATTTATCTCGTACCCTTGGAAAGTCAATATAGTCGAAGATGGTGTCTTGGCCAACAAGTATAGCTCTTGTCCAACAGTGTTGTCATTAATGAGATGTGTACGCAACCAACTGCCGAAAGTATCCACGTGTTTTTCTTTAATCCAGAAGTCAGTCTTCTCCGGGTATTCTGAGCGTAAAATATCCATGTGTTCCACGATATACGGAGCCACCAATCTGGAATTTTGTAGAACTGTGTAGTGTGCTTGAGTGAAAGAATGCCCGTCCATACTTCTTGTTGCTTTCTTTCCTAGCGTGCCTTTTCCACGCAGTCTCCCCTCATGGCGTGATTGAGGAACACCGATGGGCTTAAGATCTGGAAGAAAGTCAACACAGAACTCAATGACCTCCTCTGTTCCATAGCCCTTGGACATGCTTCCTTCTGGCCTAGCACGGTTATGAACGTATTTCTTTAAGACTCCCATGAACCTCTCAAAGGGGAACATGTTGTGTAGAAATACAGGACCGAGAATGGAAATCTCTTCGACTAGGTGAACTATGAGGTGCGTCATAATATTGAAGAAGGCCGGTGGAAAGACCAACTCAAAGCTGACAAGACATTGGACCACACCCGTCTGTAAACTTGGTAGAGTTGCTGGATCAATTACCTTCTGAGAAATTGCATTCAGGAATGCACATAGCTTGACAATGGGTACTCGAACGTTTTCCGGTAGAAGCCCCCTCAATGCAACAGGAAGTAATTGTGTCATAATCACGTGGCAGTCATGAGACTTCAGGTTTTGGAACTTTTTCTCTGCCATGTTTATTATTCCCTTTATATTCGACGAGTAGCCAGACGGGACCTTGATACTGCTCAGGACTTGAAAAAAGATCTCCTTCTCTTCTTTGGTAAGAGCGTAGCTGGAAGTACCTTGATACTTCTCTGAATTCAGGTTGTCTCTTCCGTGGTGCGTACTTTGCTGGTCCTGCCGTGCATCCGCTGTATCTTTCGTCTTCCCATACACGCCTAAGAAGTTTAGCAGGTTCACGCAAAGATTTTTCGTCACGTGCATCACGTCGATTGCAGAGCGAACCTCTAGGATTTCCCAATAGGGTAAATCCCAAAATATAGATTTCTTTTTCCACAAGGGTACGCGCTTGTTTGCGTCTTTCGGAACATTTAGACTGCCAGGACCCTTTCCAAATATTACTTCCAAATCCTTGACCATGCCATATACAACATCACCATCACGGCGTGTAGGCTTCGTCCGGATATCTGCCAAACCTTTGAAGTGCTTGCCTCCGTTTCTTACGTGATGCCCGGTTGGAAGAAACTGACGATGCCCCATGTACACAATCTTGTTACCTATATATGCACTGTCAGTCTTATCTAAACAGTGCGTGCATGCATTGTATCCCTTGTTCGACTGTCCTGAAATGTTACTAAGAGCAGGCCAATCATTGATGGTTACAAACAGCAACGCTCGTAGGGGAAATTCCTCTTGTTTGTACTCATCCCACACACGTACACCTTCGTCAGACCACAACTGTAAAAGTTCGTCAACTAATGGCCTCAGATACACATCAATGTCGTTGCCGGGTTGTTTCGGTCCTTGGATAAGCACTGGCATCATAATATACTTTTGCTTCATGCACAACCAAGGGGAAGGTTATAGATACATAGAGTCACGGGCCAGGTGCTATGACTGCTGCTCTGCTCCCCAAACGGATTCAAGCCATCTGTACTTAGACCAAACCTTAAGTTCCTTGCGTCAGCTGCAAAATCCCCAAACGCACTGTCGATTTTTCTCCACTGAGACCCATCAGCGGGGTGTCTGAGCATCTCGTCTTCCTTACGGTCTTCTTTGTGCCATCGCAACAACTTGGCATGCTCTTTGTTTCGGAACAAACGTTTCAACCGTGGTATTATAGGAGCATACCACATCACCTTCGCGGGAACCCTCTTCCTGGGGCTCGGCTCGCCCTCAATATCACCTGGGTCATCTCGCGCGATCTTATACCGCAATGCACCGCATATCGGGCATGCATTCAAATTCTCGTACTTCTCACCGCGGTAGAGGATGCAGTCATTGATGCATGCATGTATCTTCTGCACCTCTAATCCTAGAGGGCAGACAATCTTCTTTGCTTCGTACGTGCTGTGGGGCATTTCATTATTCCTCGGAAGATTCTTCTTAAATATTTGTAGCAACTCTTGAAATGCCTTGTCAGATATTCCATTCTTTGCCTTCCACTGCAGCAATTCCAGGGTGGTACCTAGCTTTTTCTGGTCATCTTCACAATTTGGGTACAACGGTTTTTTGTGATCCTCTAACATGCGCTCCAGCTTCGACCACTCGTTTTCAGTTACGCAGTTCATCTGTTCATCACGAATGACCTGACGAAGATCATCATCGTCGGACTGATCAACAATGACCTCATGCTCTTCCCCCATTGTAGTATCACCGTGTTCATCAGAGAACACGGGATAGTTGTCATCATCCTCTTCTTCAGGGTTTTCCATTATAACCCCTCTTTCTCCGTGCTTGGTCCAACAAAAATAATTGGGCATGAAGCCTTGTCGCAACAAGTGGGAGTGTATGGTTCTTACGCTCGGGTAATTCCTGTTATTCCGACATTCATCACATGGACAAATCATAAAACCATTCTTCAGCTTGTTTAACTTAACCACATCGAGAAAACGATGCATGCCATCAATGAACTCGGGACAGCGTCGATCACCGTACATCCATTCTCGGCTCATCTACATTACATAAATATATCAAAAACCATTACACCAGCTAAATAATGAATAGAGATACGTGACCAAATTAATTTATACAAGTTCATCACATTAAAATCAAAGTAGAGTAGTGCCCAAATGTAATACATAGTTCTCACGAAACATACATCAATCGAAACTAACATACAACTATCTAAAGAATTTAAATCCAACAACAAATGCGATCAGAATCGCAACCAAGGTAACTATTGAACCAACAGCATAATGATACCAAGCCTCTTGACTAATGGCATATTTTCTAATCTTTTTAAGCTTGGCGCGCATTGCATCCATCTTCCTCTCGTGAGCAGTGACGACGTCGGCAAGCTCGACCCCGTGAGCATCAACGATGTCGGCAATCTTCAAGTCCAATTCCATCTTCTCTTCTAGGCATTGGAGACGAAGATCTTCACTTATCTTCAATTTTGCTCTCAAATCGTCGTTTTCTTTTTTAAAATACTCGACAATAGGGTCGGCCGGAATTTCCGGTTCAACTACCTCCTAAATAAAAATATATCTACGTCAAGTTGGTCGGCATGATTGTTATAAACACGAAACAAAATAAATAGTTAAAAAGATATACCACATCCGAATCATAGACCGGACGAGGGCCGAAGGGGACGGATATCAAAACCATGACACTATACATATATAAAAAAACATAAGAAAATTATACAAGAAATAATTATGCATTTAAATCATATAACTAACAATTTTTAAAATAAAAGATAAAAAAGAGGCTCACCGAGGTGGTGTCGGCGACGGAGCGGCGCGGGCGATCGACGGCGGTGAGGATCAGGGGACGGGACGACACTATATAAAACCATAAATTATACTTCAATTCGAGCTCAAAATGCATATAAAACAAATGAAATCCCTAATTTAGTCATTTCATCAAACACCTTGCAAGCACAACCAAAATCAAACTTGCTAAACTTGCACGAAAATGAGCTAAACTTGAAAAGCCGGAAGAGAAGATGAAGAAGTTGCTAACCCTTGTATAGGGTGCCACCAATCTTGACAAATGTTGGAGAAAAAATGGGTGACCTAGAGCTTGGGAGGGCTTGGGAGAGAGGAAAAATGGGGTTGGGGTCGAGTTGCTCCAAAATGGAGCTGGCTCGGCCGGGGTGGAAGATATAGGCAGGACCTTTAGTACCGGTTTTATTTACCAACCGGTACTAAAGGGCCTGCCGTGGGGCCACTGACCGCGGCCTGCGGGGCTGCACCCTTTTAGTACCGGTTGGTATTAACAACCGGTACTAAAAGGTGTCCTTTAGTACCGGTTGTTAATACCAACCGGTACTAAAGGTCCTCGCCGCGGGGCCCTAGCTGGCGCCCAAGCACAACCGGTGCTAATGCCCCCTTTAGTACCGGTTTTTGTTGCAACCGGTACTAAAGGGGCGCACCAATGCCTCTGTTTCTACTAGTGCAGCATGCTGTTTCCTATCAATTCTGCTGGAACCGAGTTAATTCAGCAAGTAAAATGGGTATTACAGACACATGAATGGGAGTAGAGAAGGAAAGGAACACATGAATGAGACTACAGAAGCAAAAGAAAAACGATCGAATCAGGATGTACGATGTTGGTCCTGCAGCTTCAACACAGGTTTCTTGGGATGCTTGGCAGCTTCATCCTGCAGGTGTTGCTTGACTGCTTCGCTGTAGGTACCCTTGAGCCAGACTTCCTTGAGATTAGGTAGATGCTTGTCCACCCCAGAGAGCTTCAGAGACGCCTCAGTAGTAGAGCAGTGAACTATCAGCACCTCAACATATTGTGGTATGAAAGATCCAAAAACTATTTCTGACTTGTAGCTGCCGCAATCAATCTTGAGGATTTTGGCGGCTTTGAATAGATTCCCACTCCACCAAAACATCCACCAACCATAACGGAGCTTGCCATCTTGGATTAGCTTGACACAAAGACGACCATACATATCCTGATGTTGCAGTTTCACAAGGCCGTCTATTTCATCTTGCCTTGATACTGTGAGCTCAACATCTTCAAAATCGACCTTTGTGAGACTCTCAAGCTGCTTCATCCAGAATGGTGACACGTGTACATTAGTCCCGTACAACTTGAGGCTCTTTAGTGTCTTTGGTGGCTTGAGATGTCATCCAACCAGTACATATGATCCTGCTGACCATCGGTAAGTCGAACTGACAAGGACTCGAGATAACCATGATCAGAGATGGCAAAACAAAAATCCTGCCAGCTTCTCCGATTGATGCCGAACAATTTTAGCTTGCGTAATTGGGCAAGCTTCTTGAGCTCTCTGAGGACGACCTTTCCACTTGCACTTTCGACATTGACAACACCAAGCGTATGTAAGGACCTCAGCTTCCCAATCCCTCCCACTGCAGTAGCTGGAAACTGCACGCCACCATGGGCGCTGCTAACAAGACCATTTCTGTGTACCTTGGACGACGAGCTGGATACCAAACAGCCACTTAGCCCACTGATCCATGGTGTTGATGTCTGGGCCTTCTCTGCAGTTGTTGTTGCTGGTATTTGGCTTGCGCACATGCCATTAACGCCTGTAGTTGGTGATGTTGCGACTGCTGATGTTGCCACTGGTGCTTGCCTTGTACTTGCACCATCACCGTGTACTGGTGTTGCCCCTACGATAGTTCCATTGTTGTCTTCAGATGGTGTTGATATACAACTAGTGCTGCCAGCACAAACATACCGCAACTTCTCTAGCTTCATGATAGCTCGTGGTAGCGTGACTATGGAGGTGCCTTTAATATCCAGGGTTTGTAGCTGTCTCAGATCACCCAGTGAACTTGGAAGACGGGTTATTTCCTTGCATCCTCGTAGGGAGAGGAACTTCAGGCGTGGAATTAGCTTTCCGATTTGCTTGAGGTCAGCATCAGTTAGACCTGATGTGTCCTCTAGATCCAACACCCGAAGTAATCTCATATTGGCATTGGTAGATATGAAGAATGACCTCCAGTCCCCAAACACGGTAAATGACCGTAACCGTGATAATTCCAATCTCTCAAATATAATCTTAGCCCTGTCCCAGCTGGTACTTATAGTGAGGTGTTGTCCAGCACGTTGTGAGTCGAGGCTGCAATGCCCCTCTAGTTCAAACACAAGATTATCTTGCATTGGCCGTGAAATGATGTATTCACGGAAGAAACCATTAAACTGGCACACATCCTCCTTGCTTGGTGGCTGCTGCTGGATTATGCTCAATTTGACTAGATTAGAGAAGAACTTTTCCCCGTTTTCTTCTGTGGAGTAACCCTCAGCGATCCAACGTCTCAACAAACGTCTTCGCCTGATACCATGACCTGGAGGGAAGACTGAAAGATAGAAGATGCATGGTTTGAGTGAATCTGGACAATCGTTAAAGTAGGATTGCATCCATGACAACAAACCCCTTGAACTTGTTGTAAAACTGCGTAGCAAAAAGTAGATGAAACGAAGAACAAGAACACATATTTAATGTGAAAACCCTTACGGGAGAAAACCACGGACGCACAAAGGCGTATAACTATAATTGGGAGGAGTATTACAATACACGAGAGGACAAACCCTTCTCGTGCTATGGATCTGGTGGATCTCTCTCAATCTCACGATCTAATCTATGACTACCTCTAGCTATATATGGGGGGCAAACAACTCTCTGTCTTGGCGGACACGAAACGGAGTTGTAGACATGCCTTATTCCGGTAGGACTCCATATATGGTAAAACGGGATTAGGATTCGGAGCACAAGAAAAATAACACTCCACCTTGAGACGAATCCTCTATAACAGTCATAGATAGTATCAACTCCTCAATTAAAGTCAGCACAAGTAAACCTTGTGTCTTCAAACGTCCATAGGACGAATGAACTTCTCTCGAAGTCATATTGAGCAAATCAACGGTAGGTCGTACGGAAAACAACACATCTCTCAATAAAAGTCTAAGTCTGTGTTACTGACCTCCAAAACTGAAACTGCCCAATCATCAAATGACATAAGTCATCATATTTCCTGTGGTGCCTGAACGAGCGCATAGCTCAATAGTGCAACATCTGGTGCACATAACAATGTGAAGAACTCATCCCATGGAAATTGAACGTGCCACAAAGCACAAACCTCGACAAATAATACTCATGCAAGAGCATCTGGTACGATGGCATCACGTACACCAAAACTACCGACGATAATGAAAATCCATGACATGGTCAAAAAACTGTCCTTGTAAAACAACTGTCGGATGAAAAGAATCTCCTCAACGTGCAACGGAGTATCAACTCTGCAATAGACCCCTCATAAAAGAGCAAAGACAACTGAATTGTACCGAAAGGTGAACAGTACTAAATGTTGTAGTATCTAGCAGAAAACAAACCTCCTTACACCATAACTGATCCTCATCACGAACTGAATAAAACCTTCACATGTATAACTGCAAAATACTGGAGAGAAAAGAGTATATGCTGGCTACCAACAGGCTTAAATAATTAACTCCTCCATAATATTTTTTTTCTTTTCTGAATTGTGTTCATGTAATTGCAGTAATATAATATCCTGAATTTGCATCCATAACATTGTCCCAAAAGGCTATAATCCAATAAACTCCACCTTGAATAAAAAACTAACCAGTGCATTCTCTTAATTCAACAACGCTCGCATCTTGACTTGCCATAGGGTAAACCTTTTGTCACCGTACTTCATGGGAACCATGAGTAGATTAAATCGTAATCTTAATTCAACAACGCTGTTGGATAACGGTCTATGTATTTTGTCGTAATGCCCACATGAATGTCATAGTAATCATCATGTCATATATATGCATTGTCATGCGCTCAATATTTTTTCAATTGCCCAGCTGTAATTTGTTCACCCAGCATGTTAGTTATCTTTTATGGAGAGACACCGCTAGTGAACTGTGGACCCCGGTCCATTCTTTTACACTGATAATACAACCAACTGCAAACATTGTTCCTTTTCATTCTCTGCAATTTACTACTGTTTTCCACACCATACGTTTAATCCTTTGTTTTCAGCAAGCCGGTGAGATTGACAACCTCACTGTTTCGTTGGGGCAAAGCAGTTTGATTGTGTTGTGTGCAGATTCCACGTTGGTGATCGAGTAAACGGCGCCACCAACAACCTTCAGAAGTGATTTCTTGCTCCTACTGGTTCGATTAAACCTTGGTTTCATACTGAGGGAAACTGCTGCTACACTGCTTCATACCTTCCTCTTGGGGTCTCCCAACGAACGTGTGATCCACGCAATCAAGCTCTTTTTCTGACGCCGTTGCCGGGGAGCAAGAGGATTTCTGCAAGGGGAGTCTCACGCTTCCAATCTCTTTACTTTGTTTTTGTCTTGCTTAGTTTACTTTTTATTTCATCTTGTTTGCTTTTAATTATCAAAAACACAAAAAAATTAGTTTTCTGCATCTAGTTTATTTCGGTTTGTTATTATGGCTAGTTGTTTACTTGATATCAATGGTTTCTCTCTTTGAAACAAAATCGTGTTGGCTAAGTGGGTTCACTGATGATCAACAAAATTATTATAAGGAATACCGCTTTTCTAAAAAAGGGGTACATTTATGGAAACAAATAAGTACATTGAATTATTTTGCTAAGAACTTGTGCTCTACTTATGATGAGTCCTACTGCTTTAATGAATCATTATGTTGTAGAAGGCATAAACACCTCCCTTTCCAATGTGATTATAATGATAATGAAACCTTGGCTGCTTATGCTAAAGGAAACTATGACTTTGGTAATCTTGAACAAACTGAAGAATTTTTTGTTTTTAAAGGTGCCTATGAAATTGCTGGTTATATTCACGATGATGATTCTCCTTATAAATCTGAAAATTTTGCTATACTTGGTTATTGCCTTGAATATTACAATGATAATCCTTATATCACTGAATTTCTTGAGAAAAGACATCCTCAAAAAGAAGAAACCGTTGCCTTGCAGGAACATGTGGAAGAAGAAATTGCTGAAACTGAAATCTCATTGGATGAAAAAGAGGAAGAGAGTGATGAACAAAAGGAGGAAGAATGGATTAGCTACCCATGCCTACCTTCTAATGAGAGTAACTCTTTAACTCTTACATTATTTGATCGCCCTCCATGCTTATCAAATGAGGATGAATGTTATGTTCCTGCGGATTCTCTTGAAGTATTCCCTATGAATGAAACTTGTGAAATGATTATGCTACTGTTATTTATGATAATCCATGCTATTTTGATAAATCTTATGATAATCCTTTATTTGTGCCTGATATCGAAATGCATGGTAATAAGGAGGTTTGTTTAGAAAAAGTTTATGATAAAGCTCTAGATGATGGTCCTATATTGCTTGATAATATTAATTGTACTACTAATGAAAATGGGGTTGAAAAGGTCTTGACCTTAGCTATGAGTCCCATATCTTTTGAAAGCGATCAATCATCTTATTATAAAATTGTTAAAAGTGGGTTTGAAAATTTTGATCCCACTATCTTAGAGCTTGATAAAAATTATGTGTTTGTAGATCATGAAAAGCATGCTTTATGTGATAGTTATATTGTTGAGTTTGTTCATGATGCTACTGAAAATTATTATGAGAGAGGCAAATATGGTTTTATAAATTGTCATGTTACTAAAACACCTCTCATGCTGAAAGTTTTGAAGTTGCTCTTGTTTTATCTTCCTATGCTTGCACTTTGTTCTTTATGAATTTATTTGTATACAAGATTCCTATGCATAGGAAGTGGGTAGACTTAAATTTGTTTCGAATTTTCTTCTTGATGCTCCTTTTGCTTCATTTTCTATTTTTATGTGAGCATCATTAAAACTATCAAGCCTAGCTAAAAGGCATTAAAGAAAAGCGCTTATGGGAGACAACCCATTATTTTATTTCTGCAATTTTTTTTTTTGAGTCAAGGAGTTGTTTACTTCTGTAACAATTCCTTTGTATCTTTATTTTATCGCATTGTTGTGCCAAGTATTGCCTCTAATAGGAAGATGATGCTAGATTTGGATTTCTGCGCAGGAACAGATTTCTGCTGTTCACCGTTTTATTCTGTAAAATCACAAAAAATTATTTAAATCTGCAAATTTTTGTGCGTGATCCTCAGATATGTACGCATCTTTCGTTAGTTTAAAGTTTTTCGATCTGAGCAACGTAAGTGCCTCGAAAAAATTCGTCTTTACGGACTGTTCTGTTTAGACAGATTCTGTCTTTTATTTTTCGCATTCTCTCTTTTACTAGTGTTGAGTGGAATTCTTTTTTAGGGTGAAGAGCTTCACATAACATCAGTGGCAGTAGCTAATGTTAAAAGTAACGGTCATGTTTGTGTCCTTATAGAACATGTGAGTTTTTGATTGTGCACTAACCCTCTAATGAGAATTACTTGAGTTTGGTGTGGCGGAAGTTTTCAAGGGTCAAGAGAGAAGGATGATATAATGTGATCAAGAAGAGTGAAGAGCTTAAGCTTGGGGATGCTCCCATGGATCACCCCAGCATATTTCAAGAAGACTCAAGCGTCTAAGCTTGGGGATGCCCAAGGCATCCCCTTCTTCATCAGCAACTTATCAGGTCATCTCTAGTGAAACTATATTTTAATTCTTTCACATCATATGTGCTTTACTTGGAGCGTCTGTGTGCTTTTATTTTCAGTATTTTATTTTTCTTATGGTCAACTTGATTGGACCCAGCATTCTTGATTGGGAGAGAGACACGCTCCGCTTTTTCATATGAATACTCCTATTCTTCACTTATACTTGTTGAGTATTCTTATCTAGCTATTGCTATGCTTTTAGCTCCTGTTTTCATGCATCTCTTATTCAGAGCTGTTAGTTCTTTTAAAGAAAGTACTCTCTTGCTTCACTTATAATTGTTTGGAGAGTTTATGTTGAAATAAATTGATTGGTGTTTGGTTGGAACAGAAAATGTTGCATGTGGTAGATGGTATAATGGAAAAAGCTTACATATTCTTGTAGATCACTGTATTGGATAATTTGATACTTGTCAATTGTTTTGAGTTATCAAGTAGTTCATGTTTAAGCTTTTGTATCATGTAGTTAAAACCTATTAATGAAGAACTACCGTAAAGCTCGTTGAAATTTGGTTTGCATGATTGGTATCTCTAAGGTCTAGATATTTTCTAGTAAAAGGGTTTGGTTAACAAGGAAGACAGTGTAGAGTCTTATAATGCTTGCAATATGTTTTCATATAAGTCTTGCTGTGTCGGTTGATATCCTGTGTTTGCTTCAAATAACCTTGCTAGCCTAAACTCTGTACTGAGAGGGAATGCTTCTCGTGCATCCAAAACCTTGAGCCAAAATCCATGCCATCTGTGTCCACCATAACTACCTATATGTGGTATTTCCTTGCCATTCCAAGTAAATTTTTCATGTGCTACCTTTAAACTATTCAAAATTATTACTCCTATTTTGTGTCAATGTTTACCAAGCTCATGAGGACGGGGTGGATGTCTTTATGTCAACTGTCAAACAGACTTTACCACCGGACTAGCGGCATATACATCCGCTTATCCATTAATTTTGCAAAAAGAGCTGGCAAATGGGGTGCCCAGTCCCAATTAATTACAACTTTAACCGCTTAATTCTCTTCACATTTTTGCCCTGATTTATCAGTCAAGCAATGACAAACAGTGAAATATCTGCATGTGTAAACAAAAGAGAAAGAGGGATGATCTGCCTTGCTGGTAGAAATAACGTCCTTCATGGGAGCCGCTCTTAAAAGTCTGGTTGGCAGGGGTCATATTGTACTTTCCATTTTCTGATTCGTTGACAATTAACAAACACCTCTCAAAACTTATTTTTACTCTTATATGATTTCAAAAACTTAAAAAGCTCTAGCACATGATTTAATCCCTGCTTCCCTCTGCGAAGGGCCTTTCTTTTACTTTTATGTTGAGTCAGTTTTCCTACTTCTTTCTATCTTAGAAGCAAACACTAGTGTCAACTTTGGTGCAACAATTTTTATATGCTTGTATATTGCACTTATTATATTGCTTTGTGTTGACAAATATCCATGAGATATATATGTTGAAAGTTGAAAGCAATTGCTGAAGCTTAAATCTTCCTTTGTGTTGGTTAAATACCTTTTACTTAGAATCTATTGCTTTATGAGTTAACTCTTATGCAAAACTCTTTGATGCTTGTCTCGAAAGTACTATTCATGAAAAGTTTTTGCTTATATGATTCAGTTGTTTGCTCATTATCTACTTGCTAGCAAACTATAGACCATTGACCTGGATCACTTCATTCATAACATGTGCTTTACAATACTATTTGATCAAGATTATGATTGTAGCATGTCACCTCAGAAATTATTTTGTTTTTATCGTTTTACCTACTCGAGGACGAGTAGAACTAAGCTTGGGGATGCTTGATACGTCTCAAACGTATCTATAATTTCTGATGTTCCATGTTGATATTATACCAATTGTTACATGTTTTATATACACTTCATAGCATTTTTATGCATTTTCTGGGACTAACCTATTAACAAGATGCCACAGTGCCAGTTCCTGTTTTCTGCTGTTTTTGTATTCCAGAAAAGCTAGTCTGGAAATATTCTCGGAATTGGACGAAACTTGGACAGAACCTCCTATTTTTCCAACACGAACACGGAGTCCAAAGGAGAGACGGAGGGGAGCCACGAGGCAGCCACACCATGGGGCCGCGCGGCCCCCTGCCGCGCCGTGGGGTGGTGTGGGGCCCACGTGCGTCTCCAGCCGCCGCCCTTTCGCCTATTTATTCTCCCGACGCGAAAACCCTAAATACCCGAGCCATTATCCACGAAAAGTTCCAGAGACGCCGCCGCCGTCAACCCTAGCTCGGGAGGGTTCAGAAGCTCTTCCCGGCACCCTGCCGGAGAGGGGAATCATCACCGGAGGGCTCTACATCACCATGCCTGCCTCCGGAGTGATGCGTGAGTAGTTCATCCTTGGACTACGGGTCCATGGCAGTAGCTAGATGGTTGTCTCTCCACTTTATGCTATCATGTTTAGATCTTGTGAGCTGCCTATCATGATCAAGATCATCTTATTGTAATGCTACATGTTGTGTTTGCTGGGATCCGATGAATATTGAATACTATGTCAAGTTGATTATCAATCTATCTTATATGTTATTTATGATCTTGCATGCTTTCCGTTACTAGTAGATGCTTTGGCCAAGTAGATGCTTGTAACTCCAAGAGTGAGTATTTATGCTAGATAGTGGGTTCATGCCTCCGGTAATCTGGGAGAGTGACAATAACTTCTAAGATTGTGGATGTGCTGTTGCCACTAGGGATAAAATAACCGATGCTTAGCTTAAGGGTGCGCCGTTAGGTCTAATGCATTTGTTTACATTACGCACATTACTTAATGCAATTATCCGTTGCTTGCAACTTAATACCAACGGGGAACTCGGATGACAACCTGGCGGTGGATTATTAGTCATAGACGCTGTTGGATAACGGTCTATGTATTTTGTCGTAATGCCCACATGAATATCATAGTAATCATCATGTCATATATATGCATTGTCATGCGCTCAATATTTTGTCAATTGCCCAGCTGTAATTTGTTCACCCAGCATGTTAGTTATCTTTTATGGAGAGACACCACTAGTGAACTGTGGACCCCGGTCCATTCTTTTACACTGATAATACAACCAACTGCAAACATTGTTCCTTTTCATTCTCTGCAATTTACTACTGTTTTCCACACCATACGTTTAATCCTTTGTTTTCAGCAAGCCGGTGAGATTGACAACCTCACTGTTTCGTTGGGGCAAAGTAGTTTGATTGTGTTGTGTGCAGATTCCACGTTGGTGATCGAGTAAACGGCGCCACCAACAACCTTCAGAAGTGATTTCTTGAGGGAAACTGCTGCTACACTGCTTCATACCTTCCTCTTGGGGTCTCCCAACGAACGTGTGATCCACGCAATCATTGAGCTTTGCTCCTTTCAACCCCTTGTTGGTGTTGCCTCGTATGGAGATGAATCAAGGCCTCCCCTTGTGGAGATTAACCAAGTCCTCCCCTTGTGGAGAAGATCCCTCTAGTGGATACCAAGACTCCTACTTGTAGTGATACTACTTGCTAATCTTTCCTCTTGAAGTGGATAGAGTGGGTTGGTTGGATTGACCAATTAGGGAAACAATCCTAAGAGTAAGGTGTGCTTGGGAGAGGAGAATTGGGGGCTGCCCTTGGGGACTTGTTACCAATTGAATCTTGCTGGGTTATGTCTTGCTATTTACCTTGATTTGTGAGATTTCCCCTCTTTGTGTTCTTGTGTTTATCCCTTGTTCTTCGTGTTCATCGTTCCCTCCGCCCAAATCCGTGAAGATCGGGACCAACCTACATCAGATTGCATCATCTGGCACTCGCCGGTGATGAACACCAGGTCGTTCTGCACCCGGACCTTGAGCTTCGCCTCCTCGTCGATCGCCGACTTCACCCTGCTCACCGCCCCCTCCACCGCCGTCTTGGTCAAACCAAGCGCGAACTCCGCCATGTTTGCTCCCTCTCTCTCGCTAGCTAGGTGTGGTGTGTCTCCTCCTAGCTGCTGGCTTGTGTGATTGTCGTGCACCGTATGATCTAGTAACATATAGAGAGATAGAAGTATACTAGACAACTGAGCGCGGCAAATGCCGCGCACGTGTTTTTAAATTCGAATTTGAAAATGGCGACGTTCTAAAATTGTCTAAGTTTGGAAATCATTGGAATTGAAAAAAGTTCTCGTTTTAAAAATGGTCGGGTTTTGGAGATTGCTCAAATTTGAAAATAATTGTTATTCAAAAAAAATACGTTTTAGAAACGTTTAGATTTTAAAAATTGGTTAAAGTGGAAACGTTTTAAGGTCTGAATTCTTTTCACGTTCATAAAATGGTGTGTTCATGTTGATATGTTTGCCATATTTGTAAGAACCGCGGTGTAAAGAATTCAAATTTGGGAAATTCCACATTCAAATTTGTTCAGATTTGAGTCAACTGAAATTCGGGAAAAGTTTACATTCATAATTTGTTCAAATTTCAAAATTGTTAAACTTGGGAAGTTATTCCTATTTGAATTTGGTTTACATTTATTAAATGATCAGATTTGGAAGCCATTGTAAATTTTGAAATATTAAAATTTGAATTTTGATCGTACACCACAAAGAGTCAGCGTTTATTTTTGTGTTCATGTCGATATATCTGTGGCATTTATAAATACCGTGGTGTAAAAAATTAAAATTTAAAAATGTCCACGTTGAAAAGTTGTTCACATTTGAATGTATCGAAATTTAAAAAGAAAATTAGATTTATAAGTTGTTTAAATGTGGAAAATTGGTGAAAGTGGGAAGCTATCCGTATGTTTTTTTACGTTTTTTTGAATGCTCAGATTTGAAAGTCAGTGAAAATTTTGGAGTATTCAAATTTGGAACGTCTTTTGAATGGTCAGATTTCAAAGCTAGTGGAAATTTTGAAGTATTCAAATTTGAAATTTGGTCATATGTCATAAATCAATTGTAAATAGTCAGCGTTTATTTTTTGTGCTAATGTTGATATGTTTGTCACAATTGTAAATACCGTTGGGGGAAAATTCGAATTTGAAAATGTCCACATTCAAATGTTGTTTAGATTTGAATGTATCGAAATTAGGAAGGAGAAGTTTACGTTTACAAATTGTCCAAAATTTGAAATCGTTAAAAGTTGCTCGTATGTGAATTTTTTTTACGGTTTTGAAATGCCCACATTTGAAAGGCATCAAAATTTTTAAAATACTTGAACTTGAAATTTGACCAAATGCTATAAATAGTCGTCTTTTTTGTTTGTGTTAATGTTGACATGTTTGTCACATTTGTAAATACCCTGTATTTGAAAAGTTGCAAAAGTTTTGGAAAACAGAAAACAAAAAAAAGAAAGAGCAAAAAAAAAGGACCGAGGTAGCCGCCCAGCAATATGCCCAGCCCACGAACCGCCCCATCTGGCCAGCCCAGGCCCACCGTGACGTCACGATGACGTCACCGGTGGGCGGAGCTGCCGCGCGGCGACGCCGGCGTCGCGCGACGGCGAGCCGGACGCGCACGGACGCGGGCTACCCGTAGGTGGCGGCGCCGCCTCTTTTGGGTCGCCGGAGCGGCGGCGGCCGCATGCGGACGCGGTGGAGGGCAGCGCGCACGGCGGCGTCGATTCCGGCGACGGCGCGGCGTTTCGGCAGCCGATCTACGGCGAGGAGGGAGAGGGCGTGGCGGCGGAGCTCCGTGCGTGCTCGGATTCGTGCGGGGAGGAGCGTGGCGGCCGCGCGGCGCGGCGGCGTCGCCGGCGATTTCCGGCGTCGCGTGGGAGAGAGAAGGAGAGGGGGGGGGGGGGGGGTTCGCTGACGCTTTTCCAGAAAAGTCCCTGGCGTTTCCGGAAATTGCGATCAGGTCCTTCGCGGGGGGTTCTCTGCAAATTTCTGCGCCAAAAACCGTGCGGGAGGGTGACCGGCTGGCCACCGGCGCGACATGTCACGCGCTGATTGGAAGAAAATACCCGCGCACTGTAACGCACGCTGGGGGGGGGGGGGGGGGGGGGGGGGGGGGGGGGGCGACGTGGACGTATCTGGGCCGTTGGATCGCGCGGATCTGACGGCTGAGAATTTCGGGCGACGTGGCCAGCGGGAGGGGGCCTGAATCCTATCAACCATTATATTGATATTGATCTATATAAAGCAGCCAGCGGGGGATCTATCTAGCTGCTGCAATAAGGCATCTAACGGTTGCTACTTTGCTGTTAAAACAAGGCATGATAGTTGCTTTGGATCAGCACCTTTGCGTCCACAAACACCGTGGCCCTGCTATCGCTTTTATTAAAGCAAAATGGCAGGTCTTGTTGGTTTACTTTTAACAGCCAGAAAAAAACAGCCAAGTCTTGATTTACAAAAAGATATATAAAGGGCCCCACTGCATCTGCACTGACACTAATAACATCTTAATAAAGCTGATGTCAAAAAAGAAATTTTAATAAAGCAGAGACTGCCTGAATGCTTTTCACATGCATGGACCATCCGGTCAGTTAGATTAATTCTTCCTATAAAAAGAAAGATTGTTAGTACTTTTTTCCTACAAAAAGAATCATCAAATTTTACTACATAATCATCTGCAAATATAGTGGAGAATAACTTGCACAATGTTAAAATAAACATGGCCTGCAAAGTCATAGATGAGACATTGCTGCAAATGTGAGGTTGTGCCGGTTCCTTCATCTCTAGGACATGACAGCAGATGCTCCATTCCCACGATTTTCTTGCAAACATTCTAGATTTGAAAGTAAGTGATTATTCTTTTACTTTTCTTCACTTGTTGCAGCTCCTTTGCATAATCAAGGGTAGCTCTCTGAGTGCCCTCTTCTATTGTTTTCCTCTTGCCAACCTTCGCCTGGACCGAAAGCAAAACCATTCAAAATATCATTCTTTTGTTCTTCGCCTTATTGGAGTATCTTTAGAATAAACTCTTCATGCCTTCCTGCTATGCAACCTTCAAGCCAAGTTAGAACTAATGCGACACCTAAACAAAGGATTCTTACTTTGATCTTCAAGTATTGATGCTTTTGTTACTTGTATGACATAACAATGCCAATGTATTCTAGATTCTCTCTCGGAAACTTTTCAGCTGGAATTGCCAGCGAGTATTGGATCATAAATATTGATCCTTCCAATATCTCGGAAAAGAATAATTACAAAGTAAGAAACTAACCTGAAAATTTTGTTTGTTTTTCATCTGCAATAGTGCTCCACGTCATGATTTCTGATGTACATGTAATAACCTCCATGTCAACTGAATTGTTCTGGCAGCTCGTTTTCTGTGTACTAAAGTCTGAGATAAACCTTGAAGTCGTAAAAGCGTCATTTATTAAAAAAACTAGTTGAAATTAGCGTGGCGTCACGCCACGCCTGTGGTGTTTTTTTTTTGTACAATATACATTTTTTGTTCATCAAAATGTTGGCCAAATTGATATGTTCAAACATGTTTTTTGTTTTGTTATGAATTTATATTAATTTATAATTTGTTTCAATTTCAAAAATTGGTGAAAGAGGGAAGCTATTTGAAATTTTTGAAGTTTTCCAAATTTGAAATTTGATCATATGGCATAAATAGTTGACGTTTTTTTGTGTTAATGTTGATATGTTTGCCATATTTATGAACACCGTGGTGGGAGAAATTCAATTTTAAAGCTGTATACATTCAAATTTTGTTTAGATTTGAATGTATCGAAATTGAAAAGGAGAAGTCTACATTTACAAAGTTGAATTTCGTTGCGGCGGCACGCCGCGCCTTGGCGATAATTTGTGATAAAGTTTGTATCTTGAAATATGTTTGTATCTACGAAGTGGAAACATTAAGAGGAAACCATTTGTATCCTAAAATATGTTCGTAATTTGTCATAAATGTTTAATTTAACTGCATAAATTGAGGTAATACATTGTACGGATGTCTTTTGGCATAAACATTTTATTGAACTCCATAATTAGAGGGTATAGATTATGATTTTCCCAAAATGTTGACCAAATTAAGCATTTATTAAATTTAGGATTATAATTAGAGGGAGTACATTTATGTTGGCTTCAAATATTCAACAATTTCATATGCTTTGTCGTTTAGGGTATTTGTAAGTATTTAGTAGTTTGAAATGTTTAAATATGATTATATTGTGCCATGAATATTTAGTTTAACTTGCTAAATTGGAATGGCCAAATATGTTTTTTTCCTCACGTAAATATTTGAATTAATTATTAATCTGAGGAAATGCGTTGTAGTAGGTTTCGTTAAATTCAATCCATAATTAGAGGAATTGTTTTTTTGTTGTTTCTAATATTTACTAAAGCAAGCATTTTTTAAAATTTAACTGCCATAAATAGGCAACGTTTGTTGTTTGTGTCCATGTGGGCTTGCCATGTTTAATTTATGGCAATGCCGCGCCTGTTTGGTAAACATGAAATTTGGAAATGTCTATATTCAATAGTCTTTGAAATCTAAAAATTATTTGAATTCAAGAGAGTTTGTGCCTCAGAAATGTAGTGAATTTGAGAATTATCCGCATTGGAATGTCTTCAAATTTGAACTTTTTTAATGTTCACGAAATGTTCGAAGCTAGAAGGCATTTAAAATGGGAAGATATGTAAATCTGGAATTTGCGTTGAAATTCGCAAGCAGATTTTAGAAATTGTAGAATTCGGAAGTTATTCAATTTAATTTTTTTGTAGTGTTTACAAAATGTTCAGGATTAAAGTCATTTTTATTTTTTTTAAATTTAGAACAAATTTAGAATTTGGGTCGGAATGCTCAAGTATGGTTGTCTTTTTTCATAAAGGTATCTAAATATTGCCCAATTTGAATTATTCAAACATGTTTGTTTTATTTGGGAAATGAGTATCTCTAAAATTTAAGCAATTTGGCATGCTTCAATTTACGTAGGTTTATGTTTATATTTTGCCATATTTAGTAAAGCTCCATAATCAGTGGAAATACAGTAATTAAGTTTTTTTAAAAATTCAACTCTATTTAATTAGAGGGAATATATTTAGGTTGTCTCTAAATGTTCGGCAAGTTATAGTGCTAAAAAATGTATGTATTTTGTTCTAAGTAGTTTTCATTTGAAAGTGTAAGAATTCTGCGAAATTTGTCGGCTCCAATTTATTTTGCAATTTGAAATGTTCAAATTGGCATAAGTTTATGTTTGTGTTCTATCATATTTAATTAAGACAAATAAGCAGTCGAAATGCAGGATATGTATATGTATTTTCTTTTTGAAATTCAGCTCCATTTAATTGTAGTGAATTCATGCGCGTCGGCACGACGCGGCCTTTGTGAATATTTGTGTGAATTTTAATTTTGGGAGAATTCAAATTTGTATGCGGCGGTGTCGTGGTAGAATTCATATTTGGAAATGTGCATATTTTAAAATTCTGCACGTTTGGAAATTATTAAAATGTGAAGGAAGCTTAGGGCTAAAAATTGTTCGGATTTTCAAATTCGTTAAATTCGGGAAGTTTTTCAGGTACGATGTCTTTTTATGTTTGTCAAATAATCAGAAGTGGTAGACATTTGGAAGTTTTAAATACTTTAATTTGGAATTTTGGTTATATGCTGTAATTAATTGGCATTTATTGCTGTGGTCATTTTGATATTTTCTTTTCATATTTTCCTGGTGGATGGAGTTAAAGTTAATGTTTTTGCAGCATGCAATATTTTGTTTTTTTGGAGTTTGTCTGAATACCCTAAAATAATATCTATAAAGTGTTTTAAATTAGTTGAAGCATGATCTATCTTACAATTTGTTCTTTGATTTAATTATATTTATTTGAAAATAAGTCCGGAACAGCCATTTTTTGATATTCACATTTGTGGTAGTTTTATTTTGATATTTTTGAAACCATGGTACAAATGGGTAATTTTATTTAGATGATTTACGAAACTTTATTTAAATAAGAAGGTTTGTACCAAATTATTTTATTGGGCTTATCATGTTGAATGTTATTGGTGATATTACTTTTTCTGGATTTTACTTGAGTTAAAAAGATAATTATGAAATCCATATTTTACAAAACGACGTAGAGGTGTCAAATGAGCGTTTATGTATTCTTTGAACTTTTCTAAATTTGAAATAATTTGGGAAAGGTTCCAAAGTATCTCAAATGATTATTTTGGTTTCTATTTTTTTTTAGAAACTGATTTGAATTTATTTGGAGCTGTACTTGGAATGTTTGAATGTTTTGGGAAATAGAAAAACAGAAAAAAAAGAAAAAAAAAAGAGGCCGAGCCAGGCGCACGGGAAGCGGCTCAGCCCAACAGCCGGCCCGCCTGGCCAGCCCAGGCCCACTGCGACGTCGCGCCGACGTCAGTAGTGGCCGGAGCTGCCGCGGCAACGGCGAGCTCGGCGCCGCCGCGTCCGAGCGAGCTAGGAAGCGGGGGTGGGCCCGTCGGGCGCAGCGCGACGCGGGCTACCCGCAGGTGGCGGCACGGCCGCATATCGTGGTCGGAGCGTCGCCGGCGACGTCGAAACGCGGCGGCGGACAGCGCGGACGTCGGCGAAGATTCCGGCGCGCCTGCGCCGTCTCGGCACGCGGAGCTCGGCGAGGAGGTCGAGGGCGCGACGGTGGAGCTCCCCGCGTCCGTCGATCTGAGCGGGGAGGGCTGGAGCGGCGTGCTGGCGCGTCGGCGGCGCCGGCGACTTCGCCGTCGCGCGGGGGTGAGAGAGAGGGAGGGAGAGGTTCTGTGGGCCATTTTGCAGAAAAGTCCGTGACTTTGTCGTAATTCGTAGTTCGGTCCCTCGCCTCACGTTTTCGTGGACTGCGGGTTAGTTTATGGTTCTGGGAGGGTCTTTTTTGCAAAACGATCACGGGCACGACGGACGGACCGTGCGATCGCCGAGCGACGGCCCGGATCGAAACACTGTAGAACACTGTAGCATCTACAGTAACTGGATCGCTGAGAGCTCGCAGAATCGCTCAGCTTTCATATATAGTAGTATGTGAGGAGAACAGGTCAGGTGGACGTGCGTACCCAATATGGAGAGGGGCCTTCTATTCTCCTCCCACGGGCGCCTCCACTCGGTCTACCTGGATGAGCCACAAAAAATGAGATGGGGAAGAGGAATTTCAGTATCTTTATAGAAGGGAGGCTCGAAAGAGCCCAGCTTTGAATTAACAAAGCCACAAACGGCAAATGATACAATGGTGCTGAGACCAACGAACAAAGAACAAAAAACAGGCAAAAAAATACAGATTGCAGCGAGAACAGACTACACAAGACCACAGGAACAACATGTCCGAGCAGCAGTCACCAGCACCAGGAGCAAGCAAGAAGAAGCCCCAACCCCTACTGTAGCCCTCCATTGTGCGAACTGCGCCTTGACACCAAAAGTCTTGGGATTGAGAGCTGCTCACGAGCGCGATCAAACAACAAAAGCCGCCTGCTTCTGAAGGCACGAACTGGAGTTGCTCAAGACGAGACCTATGCCAAGCACAGAGACAAAGGTACCACCAGCGTCGCCGGGAAAATCCGCGCATTGGCGCCACTCTCACGGACGCTACTACCGGAGGGGACCCCTATCCCCTCGCCAGGCTCGATGCGCCGAACCGCCGGCGAGGAGCGCCCACAGAGAGACAAACGCCGCCGCCACAAGAAAGAACCTGCAGACAACGAGTCGAAAAGCTTCATCCGGAGCCATGGCAGAGGCTCAGCTTGTGCTGCTGCACGCCCGAACACCAACTCACCATCCGTTGGAGCGCCTCGTCCCAAGACAGTGTCTCCAAGGAGCCCGCGACACTGAAGCGCCGCCACTGCCTGGCCCAAAGGGCCTAGGGTTTTCACCCAGGACAGAGGATGGGGAGCGGAGACCACCACAACGCCTCCAAGGAGGAATACGGCGCCCGTAGGCGTCGCCATCGTTGGGGCTAGTCAACGCTAGCCGGAGCTTTCGCTCGGTCTCCCACCTCCCACCACTCGCAAACGTCGCACCAAACCGCCGGCTCAGATGGCAGCAAGAGGCTGACCCCGGATACGACGAGCAGAGTGCAAAGGCGAGGAGGAGAAGGGCCTCAGCCTCTAGATCTGAAGACTGGCTGACGGAGCATGTCGTGGGGTAGATAACACGGCAGATGCTACTTTGGGGTAGCTTGAGTTTTTGGGCAAGGCGACACTGGCGTCTGGGAGATTGTTTAGCATTGCAGGGGACACAGGTTTACCCAGGTTCGGCCTCTCCATTGGAGATAAAGACCTACTTCCTGCTATCTTATTATTAATCTTGGTCTCGATCTCGATAACCCGGCTACAACAACAGAGCCGGATCTCGATCTAGGTTACAAAGCTTGTGTGTCTCTCTCGATGGTTCTCTCGCCTAAAGCTTGGGGATTATGAAAGACTTGCTAGCTATGGCTCAGGGGCCGGTTTATATAGATACCGGGCCCTCTGACCGCGTACACAATAGAGCCGGGTTCTACCCGAACTCCAAGTCCTATCTTAGCTCCTTTGCTCTTCGTGTATTCCAAGTCTTGAACCGCCTCTTGAACCGCCTCTTGTACCTTCTAGAACATCACCTTCCTTAGCCGGGTCACCGCCAAGATGCCGGCCCAGAAACATAACCCGGCCCGTACTGAGGGCTAACTGGCCTGACCGGGCCTCCTTCCTGGCGGATCACGTTTCCCTCTTCATGGGCCTACCGGGTTATTATCCCTCCATCAGTAGCCCCCAGGTTAACCAGGTAACCAGGTTGCCATGCTTTGCTTCCAACCTTGTGTCGCTTCCTTGATCAATGCTGGTACCCTGGCTTGCCGGGTTAACCGCCTGAAATACAAAAACAACAAATACATATAATGCACTATTTTATCTTTCTGCTTAACTGGGCCAGCTCTTCTTGGCGGGTCATACCGTAACCCGGCTTTCTCATACTAGGTCATATGTCTCCGGGTCTCTCACCCAACACTTAGCGAAAATCTCAACTCAACTGGACCACTTGCTAGTCATAACTGGAGTCAAAGAATATTCCTTTTGTCCTGTCTGTTTGTCGCTGGCTTCCCGGAGAAGATGCTTATCTTATCCGCTCACTTTTACCGCAATACCCCTAGGGTTTTCACCGTGGCTATAAATATCTGGCCACGACCCCCAGAGTAAATTTCCCCATTCTCACGTTCATCCCCTACCTCACGCTCGCGTCACTGCCACCGCAGCCGCCGGAACTCCGATCTTCAATCGCGCTCTTCAATCTCGTTCAATCTCCAAGGTAACCTCGATTCTTACTTTTATCCATTCCGCTCATCCGATTCCAACCTTTATTTCTTCTAGATTGGCTCCGTATTTCATTATTCACTTCCGCATCTAAAACTAGGGTTCATAACGCCATTGTTGCGCTCTGTCCTCCTCCAGAGCTGAAATCCATGACGAAAGAGAAGATAAAATCTGGAGGGCCCCGTGCGGCCAAAAAGCTCGCAAAGAAACCTTCTGGTACTGCTGCTGGTGCATCTGGATCCGCGGCTCCCGCAGCCGCTCCAGTGAACTGGACAAGGTCCAGTGCGACCAAGACCACCCTTCAGTCTTTCGTGAACCGGGGCGAACTCCCGGCTCAGAACGAGATCCAGTGGCGCGCCCCTGGAGAGGAGATCCGCCCAAACCCCAAGGAAGGTGAAGTGGTAGCCTTCTTAGATCATGTCCTGCGCGGTTTCCGCCCGCGGGTTCCCTGTTCTTTCGCCGGGTCTTAAAATACTACGGTCTTAGGCCACAAGACATAGGCCCCAACTCCATTCTCAACATTAGCAACTTTGTAGTTTTCTGCGAGGATTACTTACAAATAGCCCCCAGCCTTGAACTTTTCCTAGAATTTTTCTACTGCAACCCATCCCGCAAAGACAACCTTGGCCCTTACGGTGGAGTGGCGATCCAGCGCCGGAGGGAATGTGATTTCCCGGCTCTTGCTCTTGCCAGCCATCCAAAGGGATGGCAAAACACATATTTCTATTTCAAAGACACTTCACCCGAGTCAGATGATGCTCGTTACCCGGCTTTTCGGAACTCGGGCATGACCTACGAAGCAAAGATGAACAGCTACGCCACAGACGCAGACCGGGTCAAGCTCGAGCCCACGCTCCGCCGGGCCAAAGCCCTGCTCGCACATGGACTCAGGGGGACTGACCTGGTCAAGTGCTGGATCGGCTGGTTCATCCAGCCCCTCAGCATCAGGACCCGGCTCTTCCATGAATACACAGAAGAGACCACTGACGACATGCGTTACTCAGAAATCACACTGCTGGAGGACCAAATCGTGAAGAACGCCAAGAGGCTCCTTGGCGAAAAGAAGACTGATATTGCTATGAACGGGCTCGCCCCTTTCAGCACCAAGAACAAACCTCCTACGGTACAACTTGTCATCTACTCACTTCTTTAACTGTAACCCGGTATTTCTTGCAAACTATCTTACTGATATTCTTTTTGTCAGGACCCCAAGTGGTGGAGTGCAGATTACACCCCTACGTCCTCTGCTGAGGAGGACACAGAAAGTGATGATCAAGATGAAGAAGAAGAAGAAGGTGAGCCAGACTCCGTAGGCCGGCTCTTCCTCGAGCTGATTAACAACGAAGTCCCCAAAAAGGACAATTCTACTGATAACCCGGCTCTTCTCATTCCAGGCCCCAATGACCCGGCTCCGGACGTATTGCCGGGTCCACAAACTGCTGCACCCACTCCTCAAAAGAGGACCCGGGCTGCAATTGCAAAGGTGCCATTTTCTCGTTCCTCAACTTGTATGATGAACTCATCTCAAACTCAAATACAAACACAGGAAAAGGAACTTGAAAAGAAGCTGAAGCAAACAAAAGACCGCGGACCCGGTCCTCGCAAGCCACGTGACACTGAGCACAGGTATCCCTCCATGTTCTTTATCAAGCTGGGCCAAATCGATCCAGAAGACGCCCAGCAAAAAGTACCCTTTGGCTGGCAAAATCCGGGTTCCTAAACGTTCTCGTTTATCAGATTCTTCCTCGGACGCGGCTAGCACGCCCGAGGATTTCCTCATCAATACCGGGTTAGGATTACTCTCCTTTCTTTTCATTTTTCAACACTTTAATCTTTTCTGTAACTAAATTCACCTCTTCTCGCTTCAGTGCCAAAGCTATTGTGGAGGAAGACCCGGAATCTTCTCCAGCTGCCTCTCCTCCACCTGCCAGAACTGAACCTTCCCAATGGAAGTACAAGTTGAGGAGCGCAAAAAGAAGAATCTGGCGCAAAAACGTGGTAACCTCACCACCAAGTCCGCCAGCTGCTCCAAAACCAAGCCCAGACGCGCAATCACCCGGGCATGGGTCTGGAACCAAAGAAGTTGACCCAGAAGTCCAGATCACCGGGTCTAAGCAAGGCCCGGCTCCTGGCGTGTCCACTGCTATTGCCAAGGTCACAGCACCAGAAATCAAGGTGGATCCCTCTGCAAAGGGCAAGGACCCGGTTGCTTCTTTGGATCTGGCGACTCTGAACTCCATGTCCACACCGGCTCTGTGCGAGGAATACTTTTCTCGCCTTGCTCATCATAAGAACTTGGAGACTGAGCTTGTCTCTCTGCTTCAGAAACGGTACCAGGTGTGCTTTTAACTTTACTTACCTTCTTACTTCTTGCATAACCATACTCTGCCTAGCCCCCAAGCTCCAAATTTATCACTTGTTGAAAAACTTGGTGCTTGAAACGCCAACATCCTTTACAAAAACTTTTCAACACTGTAGCCCCCAAGTGCCGGGTTAGCTGTCCACAGCAACCTGGGACTAATCACTTGAACAATTTTAAAACTTTCACCCGTGTAGCCCCCAAGCACCGGGTTAGCACGCTTGCGGCAACCTGGGGCTTTACTTGTCTGTTGCAAACTTTTGAAACTTTGTAGCCCCCAAGTTCCAGGCTAATAATTCCTTAGTAACTTGAGGCTAAACTGTGCACTTTTTTTTTTTGTAACAGGAACATGTGAACCAAGCCGATGAAGAAGTGGCCCGGCTACAAGGAGCCTTAAAAGCTGAGACTGAGACCCGGGCTGAAGGGGCAAACAAACTTCAAGCCCTGGAAGAAAAAATAACTGCCTTGACTCAGGAGAACTCAGACTTGAAGCGGGACATGCAAGAGCATGAAGAAAACTTTCAAGAGCAGCTGACCAGCCTCCAACAGAAATTGAATACAGCTACCAGCACTAGTACAGAAAAACTTTTCTGTGGCGCACCATTTTTCTATTCTGTGGCGCATGGGTGGTGCGCCACAGAATAGTCGCCACTAAATAAGCTATTCTGTGGCGCACCACCTAGTGCGCCACAGAATAAGCTATTCTGTGGCGCACCCAGCCCGGTGCGCCACAGAATAGCTTATTCTGTGGCGCACCCTACCCCGTGCGCCACAGAATTGTTTTTTTGAATTTCAAAAAAATGGCGGCCAGATCTAGATCTGGGTTCCCAAAAAATTTCAAAAAAATTCAAAAAAATTGAAAAAAATCAGAAAATGAAATAATTTGGAAATTCCTATATATTTGAATTTTCTGAACATTTTTAACACTCCTAGTGAATCTGAAATGTTGACTTCCCGCTAGGTCACCCATCCTAGGAGTGCTCCCACCCAAGCACGCTTAACTTCTAAGTTCTATTCACTTCACCTACCATCCTGCTACTCAAGTTCTTATTGATAATAGTATCATATCAACCCTTTTAACCCTTGTGTATGTCTATATATGTGTGTGTAGTTTATGTGTGTTATGTGTATATATATGTTTCAAAAAATTCAAAAAATTGTACAGAAAGTTCAAATAATCCAAAAAAAATCAAAAATTTCAAAAAAGACAAAAAAATTCAAAAAATTCAAAAAATCCCAAAAAATTCAAAAAACTTCAAAAAATCCAAAAACTCAACAAATCCAAAAAAAATTGAATTTTTATTTTTTTTTATTTTTTTATTTTTTCATTTTGAAATAACTTTTTTTCCCTTTGGAATTTGGAGGATCTGAGAAAACCCCACCGGGTAAACCCGGGTGGGATCGGGTTCCTTTTTTTCTCTAGTTTTTTTTGACATATTAAACGCATTTTTTCGACGTCGTATGCAAAAGTTATGGCCGTTTTACGTTTTTTTTCTGGATTTTGCAAAAAGGTCAAAATTCATATTTCAAGATTTCTATACGAACTAGACAGTAACACCTAACCACATCTCGAAGGATTTTATTTTTTGAATTTTTTGACATTTTCTTTGAGTGTTTTGAAAACTGAAAAGGCGATCCACGGGGGGGGGGGGGGGGGGGGGGGGGGGGGGGTGTGCGCCACAGAATTTCTGATTTCTGTGGCGCATGGCCTCGTGCGCCACAGAATTTGCATTTCTGTGGCGCACGTGGCCCATGCGCCACAGAAAACCATAATTCTGTGACGCATCAGCTTCCATGCGCCACAGAATAGCACTATTCTGTGGCGCACCAGCCACATGCGCCACAGAATAAGGCTATTCTGTGGCGCACCAGCTTAGGTGCGCCACAGAATAGCAAATTCTGTGGCGCACCAGTTCCGGTGCGCCACAGAATAGCCTTATTCTGTGGCGCACCAGTTTTGGGTGCGCCACAGAAGCTTATTCTGTGGCGCACGGCCACATGGTGCGCCACAGAATAAGGATCCATAGAATTGGGTTTTCCTACTAGTGCAGCGAGCTGACCCGCCTGAAGAAGATGATTACTGCCATGGTTGCCTTGGCTGCTGTGAAAATCCTCCTTGGTTACTCGTGTTCTGGTTCTGACCCTGACCCGGGTTTCCAGTGGGTACCGCATTTGCTCCTGTTAGAGGCCCCGCAGCCGGGTTACCACCCTGGCCGGGTCCTCCACTTCTATTTGCTCCCTGCAGAGCTCTCTGCACCTCATTATTTTTCCACCTATTCAAATCCACACACTGTGCCAATGAATGATTGGATGGTCTGCCCATCTTGCTATGGCGAGGACACGGCATCCTAAAAGCTTCCTCAGTACTCATTGGGCGTGTTCCCTGGTAACTACCTCCACTATTGTGATTTCCACTGTTCCCCTGATAACCCTGTTGTCCTGGTAACCTCTATTTTCCTGATAACCTCTGTTTTCCTGGTAGTTCCCGTCCATCCTTTGCCTCTGAAATCCGGTATTGGTGTTTGCTACTAACTCTGAACTTCCATCATTATGACCTCGCTTATGCTGATTCTGATTGTTGTTATTGTTGTTTCCCGAGCCATTATTGTTCCTTCCACCATTATTTGCCGTGCTCTTCCCCTTTTCCTCCTCAGGCTCATCCTGAGTTTTGTCCGTGGCTGCGTGCCTATTGCAAGCATCCATCAACTCTGCCATGGTGACCGGCTTAACCCGGTGCCCTTCCTTCATGCGACCCAGCTTCTGGACAAGTGGTGCATACTTACAAGTTTTCTCCATTGATGAAATTGCATCCTTGGGCTCAATACCAGATGAAGAGTGCAGGATCTCCGTGACCCGGCCCATCCAATGACGTGCTGACTCGCCTTTTTTCTGTATACAACGATCAAGATCCTCAATGGAAAACAAACGCTTGCACGTACCCTGAAAATGCTTGGTGAAAACCGCCTTCAACTCATCCAGGAATTAATGGACTTCTCTGGTAGATTTTTAAACCACAACTTCGCTGCTCCATCGCTCATCATCAAATACATGTACTTGGCACAAACATTCTCTGTGACATTGCGTATACACATCGCCATCTCATAACTGCTCAACCAGCTGGCCGGGTCCATGCTGGGCTCATAATTGGATATCTTGCTTGGCTCCTTGAACTTCTCAGGGCAAGGCTCTGCTCTAATGGAATCTGAAAGACATTTTGGCCCGGCTAAACTAGAAGAACTTGCCGAAATATTGATATTACCGAGTGAGCTTGCAGACGCGGCTGGTGCAGGACCCGGTCCTCCTTGTGGTACTCCTGCTGCAGGTACTACCGGGTTTGCATTGCCCGCACTTCTCCCGCGCGTGATCTATTGACTATCTGCTGAGCTATGGAAATTGCTGGGGCGGGTTGATGCTGCTGATTGTTTTGATTTTGATTTTGCTGGAGCGGGTTTTGCTGCTGTGCCGCTACAGGCCCGGCCAATGGCGGGTTACCTCCATTGCGACTCTTGCTACGATACGTTGTGGAATGCAATGCACTTTTCTCCCTTGAATACTGAGTTTGCTGGACAATGTCAATGGCACGCCGGGCTTCAATCTCCGCTGGCGTGTCTCCAATGGAATACGATCAAGCGCCAAAGTTGCTGCATACACGTTATCCGCCGGATTTGAATAGTGACCCGCCGGCGTGTGAAACCTTGGTGTCCTGGGCGGCAGACCCGGATTTCCCCTGGCTACCCCAGCGAGAAGACCCGGCGCCGTTGCCACTGCAACCCCAGCTGCTCCTGTTCCTCTATCTGGTTCTACATCTGCTCTTACAACTGGAGCCACCTGGGTGACACCAACTGGTTGATCTTCTGGGGTCCTAAACAGTACAGCTGGGTTTATAACGTTTTCTCCAGGGGCCAGCCGGCTCTGGTGCCTCCTCCGGTGCGCCCTGGTCATCTCATTGAGACGATTTTCCTCATCCTCTATTTGCCTCTTTCTTGCTTCTATTTCTTGCCTCTCTGCCTCGGCGTCCCCGCGCATCTGCTCCAACGCTCGGCGTGCTGTATCCAATTCCATTGCTCTAACTGCTGCGTTTTCTGGAGTAACCAACCTTGTAAGTGCTGATGGATCTAAGACCAGGCCATTGTTAAACAAGGCCGGGGCAGCTGCTGTGTTACTTCTTTCCTCTCCTTGGGCCCGGTTATGCAGGAACCCAAAACTGTTTCTGTATCTTGCCGTACCCTCGCTTTCCTCTGAGACCGAAGCCGGCTCTCCATCAACTCTCTGTTCTGCCAACTCCAGAATTGGGGGCAGCTGCTGTTGACCCGGGGTAAAGGCCGGTGGAACAACAGCTGATGGTGATGGTTGCATGCTGGACGAAGGCGCGGTGTACACCGCTACCCTACGAACCAGGCTTGGACTTGACTCTTGTTCCTCATCATCTTCTTCTTCTGCATCATACCCAAACCGGCCTTCAACAGGGGCAAGATTGATTCCGACCCGGCTTGTTCCACCGCGTCACCCGGGATTTCGGCCGGGTCATCCAGCCGTTCCTCCAGCGTGTTCAGGACCTCCTCAACTTCAGCTGTGCCAACTGATTCCTCTCCATCAGATTGAACAATTGTGGCGGCTCCTGACACAGATTCATAATCTCCATCACTAGCAGATCTAGT
The DNA here is from genome assembly GCA_947311845.1 of Poa pratensis. Lineage (NCBI taxonomy): Eukaryota > Viridiplantae > Streptophyta > Magnoliopsida > Poales > Poaceae > Poa > Poa pratensis. The sequence goes on along the minus strand of CAMZMU010000086.1, from coordinate 37,134,671 downwards.
TGTAATCATGCCCACAAAAACATTAAATTTGCCAATTGGAATAACATCACCTGATTCAAGCAGATCAGATTCCGGCCCCCAGCCAAAATCATCGACGATGGATTCTCCTTGCTCATTGACTGTGATCTGGCCAAAAACAAAGTTTTCGGCCCCTCTCTTTGCTTCTCCCATGATGGTGACACCTTTGGCCGCGATTCCCACAGACGGCGCCAACTGTCGTGGGGTAGATAACACGGCAGATGCTACTTTGTGGTAGCTTGAGTTTTTGGGCAAGGCGACACTGGCGTCTGGGAGATTGTTTAGCATTGCAGGGGACACAGGTTTACCCAGGTTCGGCCTCTCCATTGGAGATAAAGACCTACTTCCTGCTATCTTATTATTAATCTTGGTCTCGATCTCGATAACCCGGCTACAACAACAGAGCCGGATCTCGATCTAGGTTACAAAGCTTGTGTGTCTCTCTCGATGGTTCTCTCGCCTAAAGCTTGGGGATTATGAAAGTCTTGCTAGCTATGGCTCAGGGGCCGGTTTATATAGATACCGGGCCCTCTGACCGCGTACACAATAGAGCCGGGTTCTACCCGAACTCCAAGTCCTATCTTAGCTCCTTTGCTCTTCGTGTATTCCAAGTCTTGAACCGCCTCTTGAACCGCCTCTTGTGCCTTCTAGAACATCACCTTCCTTCGCCGGGTCACCGCCAAGATGCTGGCCCTGAAACATAACCCGGCCCATACTGAGGGCTAACTGGCCTGACCGGGCCTCCTTCCTGGCGGATCACGTTTCCCTCTTCATGGGCCTACCGGGTTATTATCCCTCCATCAGAGCAGCCCTGCCAACACCCCCCGCTCAACACGCCGCCCTAGCGGCCATGGAGAGCGGCCAATACCGCGCACGCCGCCCGCCGCCGAGCCGACGCCTCATCCGCCTCCCAGGGCCGCGGCCCCGGCTTCCGAGCTCCCCTGCACGGACAACGCTGACAGGAGTCCACCAGGGCGACCCAGGGCAAGAGCAGGAAAGGTTCCCCGCCGCCACCGTCTACCGCGCGGTCCGAGGCCACCGGCGTCCTCCGGCGGCGGCGGGGGAAGGGGAGAAGCGGGGAAGAGGAAGTTTTTTGGGGGCTAGGGTTTCGCCTCCCGTGTCGCCCCAAGCGGAGCGACGCGGGGGCAGGGGGAGAGTCAATTTCAGTATCTTTCACAATTTATGTCTTTAACATACAAGTAGAAACAATTAATTTCCTTTTTGAGTGTCAGTTTAAAAGAGAATTCAATGTAGAAAAGTTTATATGTACAAATATTTGGAAGGAAAAACTTACGAGGAGACGGAAAAGCCAACTAGCAACGTCTTCACTCTGGGAGGCGGTGGCGGCTCAGCGCTGTATCATCGCGACAAGAACATGCTCGCGTTCACTACAAAAATTGTGTACGAACATTGATGACATGAATTGGTATAACTAAATATATTGTGAAATATTTCCAAGCAAATACTGATAATACAGAAATTGGTGGTCAGTATTGCACTTACCCTTTCAATGCCCAAAACGATATAAGGCCTAATTAAACAGTGTAGATACAGTTCGCATGAAAACAATAAAGATAATTTACAATTTAGACCGAGGATTAATTGCTTTCTCATGGAGTATTTGCTCCTGGATTGACCTGAAACGGTATGACAGAGTATAAAGCATGGTGTAATGACATTAATATGGAACCAAACAAAAGAAACCCGTCATATTTATAGCCCATTATTCTTGTACCCAGTAGCCAAAATTCAACACATTCTCCCACACAACCGAAAAAATAAAGGAAAGGAAAGAGAGAACACAAGTCACACATATCCATCTCATCCGAGCTACTCCTATCAACATGATGAAAGCATCCGCCCCCTTGGTCTTTGCCTTGGCCACCCTGCTCTTCGCCGGCCACGGCGAGGCCTGCGACAACATCCCGACCATGTACATGGACGACATGTGCCACAAGGCGTGTCCCCACCTGTACCAGCTATGCCGCACCACGCTGGAACACGGGGCGGCGGCCGCCGAGGTCACCGTCTACCTTATCGTCGCCGCCAAGTACGCCAAGCTCTCCTACAAGTCCGCCATAGACTCCGCGGACCAGCTGCTGCAGAACTCGTCGCTCCCTGGCAACGAGAGGGCGGCGTATTCCGGCTTCAAGGATAGGTACTACGAGGCGCTTAGCTCCATGGCCGGCATCCTGAACGACCTGTACAACTGCTCGTTCTCGGGCACCAGACAGAGGTACGTCGATGCCACGGCCGCCGTCGCCGCCGCCCGGGACGAGCTACGGGCGTTCCAGTCGTCGCCGCTGTACGCCATGAATGCCGCCGACCAGGACAAGACCATGCTCGCCTTCAATCTTGGCGCCTTGATCGTTGGCAAGTAAAAATGTTATTAATCCAGATGGCTGCTGATTCCAGAATAACTGTCAGGCTGAGATGAAAAACTTTCTGCTACCTCGTGAAGTAATATTACCTGATGTTCCGAATTATGTAGTCTCATGATTCAAAGTTATTTTGAGTTCAAGTTATGATGTTTGGGTTGTCGTTTGGATGATACGCTCTAGTTAACTCGACCCTAGCTCGAGTGCTCGACCGAGTAGTAATATTAAGTTACCTCAGTACACATCCAGGTAGGCTCATTTCAGGCTCTCGAACTAGTTTCCAAGCGAGCCTGGACTGAGAACGGCTCGAGCATCTCTGGCAGTCCGGCGGAGATAGTCGGAGAGAATGCGCGGGTCCCCACGGTGATGAATTTGGGGGAAAAAGAGGTCGGATACGGATATACCAGAGAAAAATGTACAATGTAGTTTTCACGAAAAACCCAATGCCATGTGTATATACTAGGACGATTTGGACCCTTTTGCTCTCGCATCAGAAGTTAGTGGAACAGTTAGTCCTAATGTTTAAGTTTATATATGTACTCGTTTGTACCTACCACACAAGTTGTTTTATGTCCATTGTTATTGCCTCTTCTGCTTGTGTATATGTGGATATCTAAATATAATGCCTTGTAGGATTTCTACAGAAAAGACATCGATCTTAATTTAAGAAAATGATCATTAATTTGTTGCTAAAGAAAATATCTCCGTGTCATAAATTTGAAAACCAATACAGATATTGTCTTGTTAAAGGAGTCCAATAGTGTCAGTACCCTCTCGATGTATCTGATGACTTCTTAACAAATGTATCAAATGACTTCCCAAAAAATCTACAAAATATTATTGTTGTAATAAGTAGAGATATGCAAGGTAATCAATCAATTAGAAAATCCTCATGAATATATACAGTACACCAGACGAACAAAATTCATACAATTATTAGGCGAGAGCAGATTGTAGAACACAAACGTACAAGGATTTCTACCAAGAAATCATGAGCTAATTACACCAAATATATACAAACTTGTGAGGTGGGTGCAATTTGGTGCACCTAGTTACATGCCCTGATGGTTTGGTCCAAAAACTTGTGGTGCGGGTGCAAAGGGGCCTAAAATCTTTTAAGAGTGACACGTGTGGCATTTTATTTTGGCAAAAAAGACCCTTTATATTTTTTATCGCAAATCATAGCCTTCACCCTTTTCCTTAAATCCTCCGACGGCCATGACATGTTTGTGCTGGCGTCCGACCGGCGACATCGGTCTCCTCCTGTTGCCCAATTGCGTCCTCGATCTCCTGCTGCCCGGTGTTCGCTCAAAGAGGTCCTGCACGGGGATGATGTCCTAGGCGCGGGATTCCACTCTGGCATCATGCATGTATGCTCCGAGCAGCGAAGAAACAAAGGCGGTTGCCTTGGAACGGTGCTTGGGGTGTGTAATGTGTGGTTCAGGCCTCCCAAGAGCAGGTTTGGTCCTTGAGCCGGCATGGCGTTGTTGTCATGGCATGTGGTGCCACAACTCTTACAACATGAGGTTCAGTTCGGTGGTGGGCGACAGAATAACACTCCTTGGTTTGCATTTTGTGGTCGAGATTGCACTCCGGACAAAAGCCTGGCACTTCGGTTCCGACGATGGTGGCACCCTCAGATGTCGTTCTCTTTCTTGAATGTGTCCTTCATGAGCATGATTTTCTACAGATGCGGGTGTCTTAAGTTCTAGTGTGAAAACCTAAGGTCATTTTTAGCGGGAGGCGCTGACGCACGTATTGTTACCTTCTTGGAGGAGTTGCCTTGGAGAACTAAACCCTCGCGGTGCACCGGGTTCGTAGACCCGATGCAGAGTGGCTTTTGGTCAGAGGCAGTGGATATTAGGACGGTGGCACCAGATGGTGGACGTGCGCCAAGGCGGCCGCCTCGGATGGCTTTGCATCGACGGCTCTATGGGGTGTAGCCGGTGCCTAGCAAGTCATGGATGTAATGCAGGTTCTGCGAAGTTAGCAAGTTGGTCAGTCCGGTCGACTTAATCAGAACATCGAATTGACTGGCATGTCGGTGCGGCGGCCCGGATTTTTGGCACGTCATTCATGGTTAACGGGTGGTCATTTTGCGTAGAAGGACTACAAGGCGTCTAGCTAGGACGTCCTGCGTTGCGGCTTCACTTTCCAGCGGGAGATGGCGGAACGGCGACTAAAGTTATGAATGTGTGCTTACTGCGACAGTGGTCTCGTATATATCGTGTGAGGGTTGAGACTATGTTGATTGTATGGTTTGTTGGCTCAGTTTTTCTCATAAACAAGGTCGCTATGTTCTACGTCCATGCTGTCATCGTGACTTTCTTTTATACGACTGAATAAGTGAATATAAGAGCTCTCCTGTTATTCCAAAAAAAAAGTGTACCATTATTGGTATTCGACCATACACGCTATACATTTCTGATCACAATCCACCAGCTGGTAAATCTATCTCCTATTTTAAGGCCATTCTTCTTGTACACTTCTTCCACAGGTAAATTCATCCTCACCTTAGCTAGCCTCTCGATCGAGCTCTAAGCAATGACCATGCCGAGAGCATCCACCACTTTCCTCCTCGCCTTGGCCGCTCTGGTAACCATCTCCTTCTCCAACGGGGAAGCCTGCGACAATGTCCCGTCCATGAGCATCGACGAGGCCTGCGAAAAGGCGTGCAGCAACGTCTCACCGCCCCAAGTGCAGCTCTGCCAGAGCATGCTCCGGGCCACAGGCCCCGAGTGCAGCTCTGCCAGAGCACGTCCCACCGCGGAGGTCACCGGCTACACCGTCGCCGCTGCCAAGGCCGCCAAGAAGTCGTACAACTCCAGCATGGCCATCATCGACCGGCGAACCCGTCGCTTCCCGACGGCGAGAAGGCTGCGTATGAGTTCTGCCAGGACAGGTACGGGAAGGCGCTCGAGTTCATGATCGGCGTCACCAACCAGATGTCGCTCTGCGCGTTCGCGTACCCGAGGCACGAGTACATCGACGCCACCGTCGTCCTCACGGCCTGTGGGAACTCGTTGATGGGCTTCCACTCCTCCCCGCTCTACGCCGCCAACGCCGCCGACCTGGATAAGACCTTTGTCGCGTATGATCTGGGTGCCTTGATCGTTGGCCAGTAGCGCTCAAGCACACCCAGTCACGGACACTACGGCCAGCATGCTTCACACTTTTGTAATTCTGGCAAGATCACTAAGGGGTGTTACTACGATGTTCAAGTATGCACGTATCCAGTAGCAATCCTAAGTTTTTTTTGGGGGTTTTGGATAATAAAACAGAAATATGGATCTTTCTTTGCAAAAATATTACTGTATTATTTGCTTTTCAGACGGTAAATTTAGGTCTACGGGCTCCTAGTGCTTAATCTTTAGAAAGCAACTTGGCGGGGCACGCTTTTGTGTGATGAGAAAGCACGCCCACCCTGTATGCAAACCTTATGATCCAATTGTTTTCCCGACGGCATTATTTTACAAACTAGAGTCTAAACTTAAAAAATGCACTCCTTTTAAACCGATTGTCAAAATCAAAATCCATTTCCACTATATAAACTTGCTTTTTATCACAAAATAAAGTTGTATTATTTTGCGAAAAGATTCTGACATAAAATAAACACCGAACAGTACAAAACATTTCGACAAAAACGAATTACAACGAAATTCTTAAGATGTCCTTCGTCTTCAAACTTCAGACCGTGTCGATGGTGCACTGTCGCTGCCGCTCCTCCCAGAGTCTGACTGGCGTTGTTGTTTGCGGATGGGAAGTCGCCGAACAGGACTAGCAAATCGGGACTAAAGGCCTCCCACCTCTAGTCCCGGTTGGCCACGAACCGGGACTAGAGGCCCTCCCACGTGGCCACGGCGGAGCGCGCGGGGCTGGAAACCTTTAGTCCCGGTTCTAAAGGTATGTGTGCATTTTTCTTTTTTTCGATTAATTTTCAGGGTTTAGGGTTTAGGTGGGGTTTAGGGTTTCGGATGTTTTCCATCGTACGGGGATCACATCGATGCGCCAAAAACACGTTTTGTTATATATAAAGTACTACATGAAGATCAAGTTGATGCATATATATAACACATATGTTGATTCGCCAAAAACAAGTCGTATATATAAGTTCAAACTACATCGAGATCACGTTGATGCATATATACATACACATACAAGTTGCTTTAATGAAATTCTCACGTCGAGATCACGTCAATTACATGGAGGCATTAGTGGCAATGAAATTCTCCGGTTTCCTTTATGACCTCCTTGTTCAAAAATCCCGCCAATTTCTCTTGAATTGCTTTTAGGCGGTTCATTTGTATGAGCTTGTCCCGCATTGTTTCCATCTAGATCAATATGAATATGTGAGTTATGTGTATATATATATATGAAATCATCATAAAATAAATTATGAATGAAACTCAACACAATTGATGGTAATAAAATAAATTGTGAATAGTGTTTACGTACTTCAACTGTTTTTTGATCTCTTTTCCGCTCACTGATATAATAGTGCATGAACTCGCAAACGTAGTATGCACATAAATTAGTCCCCTATTCCTGCCTCGGACAATACTTTACAAAGAATAGAATTCAATCAAATAATAATCAAGCATGATAATGGTATTGAAAATAGAATTAAAGAGTTACGCGGACCTAGATATATATATAGTACTACTTACCTTGGTGGTATAAAAATGCAGATCCGGTTTCCAATCCCTTGAACCTTCTGGATGAACCGTTTCCAAACCCTGCCGGTAAAAGAAAATGATTAAAGGAGTTATTAATTACTTGATATCAGAAAATGAACGAAAGAGGTCGATATAGAGCGATAATGATAGAAATTACCTCTGGAGCAATTCTTGCAAGTCGAGGTATTCGTCCATTTCTTTCCTTAACGAGTCCATGACTTCAACGACTCCTTCGTCAACTCTAATGAGTAGTAGAATCCAGTGGAATCTGCGCACGTTTATATATACATATGCATACATAACTCATCGATTACACTAAACATCGAGTAAGCAAAATAGAATGTGTAGAAGACAGTAACACTCACTTGAAGTTGAAAGGAAAAAGAATTTCTGCTCAAGTATTTTGTTTCACTAAAAACCGGAGCAAGTTATTCTCTGTGTCCTCGGGGTGGTTTTTTACGGTAACTTCATGATTGAAATATGGGTCAACGAACCCAGTGTCATAAATGCGGGTTTTTATGCATTCGAGAATATTCATTCTGCATATTAGCGTATAAAAGAATATAGTGAGATAATTGCAGGCAATGAACGAGCTGAGCTAGAGATTTAAATTACAGAAATAAATCACTTACAAATAATAGCAACTGACGAGGGATTTGTCGAGAGCGTCTTGATTGAATAACTGAAAAATTTCAGAAAACTGAACATACATCGCGTTATCCGAAAAGTAATGCTCTTTCCTATATGCCATCCAGAGGTGGTCTTGCCCGTCCTTTGCGGCTTTCATGTACCACTGATGCAATTGGCGCAATTGTGTTGGTAGAAACTTGACCGCCTCAGGTCTGACCAGGGACTGCCCGTGGACATATCTCCATGCAAGATCAGCTATGGGGCAACCAGTGTCGCCTATGCGCCCAGTGTCATGGTGTACTTCCTTATCGGGCATCACCTTGAGCGGGGGGATCGACTGATTTGCCTGTTCTCCGAGCTGGGCCACTTGTTTCCCGCTTTTTGCTGTCCGCTCATGCTCCCTCTTTAGCTTATATGCCGTCTCCTCCTCCTGCCTCTGTTGACTATATGTCTTCTGAATACAGCGGACATAGTAATCTGGCAAATCAGGCGGCTGTGGCGGTCCCGTCGATAGATTTCTCACAACTTTCAAATCTGTTTCCAGAGGTACTATCTTCTTTGGCTCGGGCCGTTTCGGAGCAAGTTGTCTTTTGACATCGGCAGCCACGATCGCGGCGTTTTCCTCGACAGTCCTGTCCCAAGGTAACTTCTCAGGAGACTTGTCCTTCTTGGTTTTCTTATTTCCACTTTTCTTCTGTGTAGTACTAGTCGACGGGTAGTTCAGTTTCCGCTTTATCGACTTAGTAGTGGGCGCAGTCGGCTGACGGGACGGCGCGGGCGATGGACTCGCGTGATGTCTACGTGTGCTTCTATTCTTGTAGACAGTGTTGGGCCTCCAAGAGCAGAGGTTTGTAGAACAGCAGCAAGTTTCCCTTAAGTGAATCACCCAAGGTTTATCGAACTCAGGGAGGTAGAGGTCAAAGATATCCCTCTCAAGCAACCCTGCAATTAAGATACAAGAAGTCTCTTGTGTCCCCAACACACCCAATACACTTGTCAGATGTATAGGTGCACTAGTTCGGCGAAGAGATAGTGAAATACAAGTGATATGGATGATTGCAAGTAGTAATTGCAATCTGAAATAAAGATGGCAGCAAGCAAACATGTAGCAGAACTTGTTGTAAACGGTGTTTCAATGCTTAGAAACAAGGCCTAGGGATCATACTTTCACTAGTGGACACTCTCAACAATGATCTCATAACTGAATAAATAAAAGCTCTGTTAAACACTCTCTTGTTGGATAACAAACACCATTCATTGTGTAGGGCTACAAAAGCACACCTCAAGCCGGAGTAAACAAGCGCCACAACGTCATAAAGGAATCACACACGGTGCACACACTGTCACCTTTACACCGTGGAGAGTACCGGAGTTCATATTAAAGTAACCTATAGAGTGCATAATAGATAAAGAGTAACATCTACATATTCAACTAGATTAGCACAACTGAACACAAGTAAATACTGCTCGGGATTATTCTCCTTCTTGATGAAGCAAGAGTACTATGCGTAGGGCTGCAAAGCACACCTCAAAGTCTGAGTAAACAAACACCACAATTCCCAAGAATAAGCCATGATAAATGTCTAAATTATTCATAGAGTCACACAAGTACCCACACTGTCACCTTGATACCGTGTTGTCACAATGACTCCAGAAACTAGACAAAATCACTTGAGTAGCATAAACATTATTAATGTATTCAGCGATACTAGCAATACACATGATCACATAAAGATCACACCATGTGAGAGAGAGATGAACCACATAGCTACCGGTAGAGCCCTCAGCCTCGGGGGAGAACTACTCCCTCCTCATCATGGGAGTCAGCAGCGGCGATGAAGATGGCGGTGGTGTCGATGGAGATGACTCCGGGGGCAATTCCCCGTCCCGGCGGCGTGCCGGAACAGAGATTCTGTCCCCCGAAACTTGTCGTCGATGGCGGCGGCGCTGCGGAACTCTTCGTGGAAATTGGCTTGTTTTTAGGGTTTTCGCCTCGGGGAATAAATAGGCGAAGGGGCAACGTCGGTGGAGCCCGAGGGGCCCACACAGCTGGCGCGGCAGAAGGGGGGCCGCGCCGCCAGGTGGTTTGGCCACCTCGTGGCTCCCTTCGTCTCTCCTTCGGACTCCGTGTACGTGTTGGAAAAATAGGGACTTGGCCTTTTGTTTCGTGCAATTCCGAGAATATTCGCAGAAGTACTTTTCTGGAACCAAAAACAGCAGAAAACAGGGAACTGGCACTGTGGCATCTTGTTAATAGGTTAGTCCCAGAAAATGCATAAAAATTGTATATAAAACATGTAGCAAATGGTATAATATAAGCATGGAACATCAGAAATTATAGATACGTTGGAGACGTATCAAGCATCCCCAAGCTTAGTTCTACTCGTCCTCGAGTAGGTAAAACGATAACAACAAATAATTTCTGAGGAGACATGCTTTCACACAATCTTGATCATAATATTGCAAGGCTCATGTCATGAATGAAGTGACTCAAAACAATGGTCTATAGTTTGCTAACATAGATAAAGAGTAAACAATGAATCATATAAGCAAAAACTTTTCATGAATAGTACTTTCAAGACAAGCATCAAAAAGTTTTGCATAAGAGGTAACTCATAAAGCAATAGATTCAAAGTAAAAGGCATTGAAGCAACACAAAGGATGATTAAGTTTCAGCAATTGCTTTCAACTTGTAACATGTATATCTCATGGATAGTTGTCAACATAAAGCAATATAACAAGTGCAATAAGTAAACATGTAAGAATCAATGCACACAAAGTTGACACTAGTGTTTGCTTCTGAGATAGAAAGGAGTAGGTAAACTGACTCAACATAAAGTAAAAGATAGGCCCTTCGCAGAGGGAAGCAGGGATTAAATCATGTGCTAGAGCTTTTTAAGTTTTCGAAAGCATAAGAGAGCAAAATAAGTATTTGAGAGGTGTTTGTTGTTGTCAACGAATGGTAGTGGGCACTCTAACCCCCTTGTCAACCAGACTTTCAAGAGCGGCTCCCATGAAGGACGTTATCTCTACCAGCAAGGTAGATCATCCCTCTTCTCTTTTGTTTACACATGTATTTTAGTTTCTTTATAGTTGACACTCCTCCCAACCTTTGCTTACACAAGCCATGGCTAACCGAATCCTCGGGTGCCTTCCAACATTCACATACCATGGAGGAGTGTCTATTTGCAATTAAGTTGCTTACTGATAAATCAGGGCAAAACATGTGAAGAGAATTATTAATGAAAGTTGTAATTAATTGGGGCTGGGCACCCCGTTGCCAGCTCTTTTTGCAAATTATTGGATAAGCGGATGTATATGCCACTAGTCCATTGGTGAAAGTCTGTCAGAAGTAAATGACAAGATTGAAAGATAAAACACCACATACTTCCTCATGAGCTATAAAACATTGACACAAATAAGGAGTAATAAAGTTTTGAATAGTTTAAAGGTAGCACATGAAGTATTTACTTGGAATGGCAGGAAATACCACATAGTAGGTAGGTATGGTGGACACAAATGGCATGGGTTTTGGCTCAAGGTTTGGATGCACGAGAAGCATTCCCTCTCAGTACAGAGTTTAGGCTAGCAAGGTTGTTTGAAGCAAACACAAGTATAAACCGGTACAGCAAGACTAAATAAAAACATATTGCAAGTATTATAAGACTCTACACTGTCTTCCTTGTTGCTCAAACATTTTACCAGAAAATATCTAGACCTTAGAGAGAACAAATATGCATCCCAAGTCTCAACAAGCTCTACGGTAGTTCTCCACTACTAGGCTTTAACTACATGATGCAAGAGCTTAAACATGATCTACTTGAGAGCTCAAAACAATTGCAAAGTGTCAAATCGAAACAAGACAATGATCTACAAGAATGCATATGTCTTTTCCAATACCAACTACACATGTAGCATTTTCTTTCTTCCAAACAAACACCAATCAATTTATTTAAACATAAACTCTCCAAATGATAATATAATGCAGCAAGAGAGTATTTATAAACAAGTGCTAACAGCTCGAAGAGATGCATGAAAAACAGGAGCTAAAAGCACTGCAGTAGCTAGTTAAGAATACTCAACAAATATAAGTGAAGAACATGAGTATTCACATGAAAAAGCGGAGCGTGTCTCTCTCCCACACAAGGATTGCTAGGATCCGAATTTATTCAAACAAAAACAAAAATAAAAGCACACAGACGCTCCAAGTAAAGCGCATAAGATGTGAAAGAATTAAAATATAGTTTCACTAGAGATGACCTGATAAGTTGTTGATGAAGAAGGGGATGCCTTGGGCATCCCCAAGCTTAGACGCTTGAGTCTTCTTGAATATGGCTGGGGATGAACCACGGGGGCATCCCCAAGCTTAGGCTTTTCACTCTTCTTGATCACATAATATCACCCTTCTCGCTTGATCCTTGAAAACTTCCTTCACACCAAACTCGAAACAGTTCTCATTAGAGGGTTAGTGCATAATAAAAATTCTCATATTCTGTAATGATACAATCATTCCCAAAGCTTCTGGACATTAGCTACAGCCACCAATGCTTTGTGGAGCAAAGAAATCCACTTAAAACATCGTAAAAGAGCGAATGCAAAACAAAAGGCAGAATCTGTCAAAAACAGAACAGTCTGAAGACGAATTTTTTCGAGGCACTTAAGTTGCTCAGATGGAACAGGTCCAGTTTAATGAAAGTTGCGTACATATCTGAGGAAGATGCGTGATTTTTTACAGAATTTTTCGATTTTCTCCAGGGAGAAAAGCTCAAATTCGTGACAGCTAAAAATCTGTTTCTGCGCAGAAATCCAAATCTTGCATCAACTTTCAATAAAAGACTTTACTTGGCACAACAATGCAATAAAATAAAGATACAAAGGAGTTGCTACAGAAGTAACAAGCACCTTGACTCAATAAAAGAAAATTGCAGAAAATAAAACAATGGGTTGTCTCCCACAAGCGCTTTTCTTTAAAGCCTTTTAGCTAGGCATGATAATTTGATGATGCTCTCATATGTAATAGGGTTGAATATAGAAGAGCATCAAGAAGCATATATAAAACATGTTTAAATCTAACACTCTTCCTATGCATAGAGCCTTGTAAGAAAACAAATTATTGATGCATGAAGCTACTAGCATAGACAGACAAAACAAGTGCAACTTCAAAAATTTCAACAAAAAGAGAGGATATTTAATAACATGAAGATTTCTATAACCATATTTTCCTCTCTCAAAATAATTATCAGTAGCATCATTAATAAACTCAACAATATAGCTATCACATAGAGCATTCTTATCATGATCCACATGCATAAAAGTATCATTACTCTCCATATAAGCATAAACAGTTTCATTAGTAATAGTGGGAGTAAAAGTATCACATCCATCATTGTAATCATCATAAATTGGAGGCATAGAATAATCATAATGAATTTTATCCTCAATAGTAGATGGACTGAAAATATCATATTCATCATTGTAAACATCATATATAGGAGGCATATCATAATCAACATAAACTATATCTCAATAGTAGGTGGACTGAAAATATCACAATGATTATAATCATCATATATTGGAGGCAAAGTATCATCAAAGCAAATTTCCTCCTTAAAGCTTGGGGGACTAAAAATATCATATTCATCACAACCAGCTTCCCAAGCTTAGACTTTTCCATAGCATTAGCAATAATGGTGTTCAAAGAATTTATAGTAATACCATTGCTACCATCATGCAAACAAGCCTCCATAGGTTTTTTAATTTTCTCTTCAAAAGCATCATGTCCTAATTCAATATAAAGTTCATAAAGATCTCTAATTTTTTTTGTTTTCCATTAAGCCTAACTAGTGAAAATAAAAACAAGAAACAAAAAGAAAAATTGCAGAATCTAAAGGAGATACCTTCGACACTCACACACTAGCAACAACACTAGAAAATAGCTTAGTAGCCAGAGGATGTGAATACCTTTTACCTTACCTCCCCGGCAACGGCGCCAGAAAATAGCTTGATGTCTACGTGTGCTTCTATTCTTGTAGACAGTGTTGGGCCTCCAAGAGCAGAGGTTTGTAGAACAGCAGCAAGTTTCCCTTAAGTGAATCACCCAAGGTTTATCGAACTCAGGGAGGTAGAGGTCAAAGATATCCCTCTCAAGCAACCCTGCAATTAAGATACAAGAAGTCTCTTGTGTCCCCAACACACCCAATACACTTGTCAGATGTATAGGTGCATAGTTCGGCGAAGAGATAGTGAAATACAAGTGATATGGATGATTGCAAGTAGTAATTGCAATCTGAAATAAAGATGGCAGCAAGCAAACATGTAGCATAACTTGTTGTAAACGGTGTTTCAATGCTTAGAAACAAGGCCTAGGGATCATACTTTCACTAGTGGACACTCTCAACAATGATCTCATAATTGAATAAATAAAAGCTACTCTTAAACACTCTCTTGTTGGATAACAAACACCATTCATTGTGTAGGGCTACAAAAGCACACCTCAAGCCGGAGTAAACAAGCGCCACAACGTCATAAAGGAATCACACACGGTGCACACACTGTCACCTTTACACCGTGGAGAGTACCGGAGTTCATATTAAAGTAACCTATAGAGTGCATAATAGGTAAAGAGTAACATCTACATATTCAACTAGATTAGCACAACTGAACACAAGTAAATACTGCTCGGGATTATTCTCCTTCTTGAGGAAGCAAGAGTACTATGCGTAGGGCTGCAAGAGCACACCTCAAAGTCTGAGTAAACAAACACCACAATTCCCAAGAATAAGCCATGATAAATGTCTAAATTATTTATAGAGTCACACAAGTACCCACACTGTCACCTTGATACCGTGTTGTCACAATGACTCCAGAAACTAGACAAAATCACTTGAGTAGCATAAACATTATTAATGTATTCAGTGATACTAGCAATACACATGATCACATAAAGATCACACCATGTGAGGGAGAGATGAACCACATAGCTACCGGTAGAGCCCTCAGCCTCGGGGGAGAACTACTCCCTCCTCATCATGGGAGTCAGCAGCGGCGATGAAGATGGCGGTGGTGTTGATGGAGATGACTCCGGGGGTAATTCCCCGTCCGGCGGCGTGCCGGAACAGAGATTCTGTCCCCTGAAACTTGTCGTCGATGGCGGCGGTGCTGCGGAACTCTTCGTGGAAATTGGCTGTCTTTTAGGGTTTACGCCTCGGGGGGAATAAATAGGCGAAGGGGCAACGTCGGTGGAGCCCGAGGTGGGCCTCCTCACCAGCTGGCGCGGCAGAAGGGGGGGCCGCGCCGCCAGGTGGTATGGCCACCTCGTGGCTCCCCTTCGTCTCTCCTTCGGACTCCGTGTACGTGTTGGAAAAATAGGGACTTGGCCTTTTGTTTCGTGCAATTCCGAGAATATTCGCAGAAGTACTTTTCTGGAACCAAAAACAGCAGAAAACAGGGAACTGGCACTGTGGCATCTTGTTAATAGGTTAGTCCCAGAAAATGCATAAAAATGATATGAAGTGTATACAAAACATGTAGCAAATGGTATAAGATAAGCATGGAACATCAGAAATTATAGATACGTTGGAGACGTATCATCGCGCTGAGGTCCCTCTCGGGGAGAGATGGACTTTGCTGATGAGGTGGACTGCTACAAGGAGGAGTCGGTGGCCTTGGCAAGGAGCCTGGAAACACGATGTATTTCTTGTTCCATAGAACGAAACCACGCTTGACTTCTCCAAGTGTCTTCTCCTCGTCACCTCCAGGAATGTCAAACTCCAGTGTGTCAAATCCCAACATAATTTCATCCACCCCACGAGCATTGCCAGCTGGAATCTCACCAAGATGGTAGCTTGCTCCAGGTTGATTTGGTAAAGCATAGCCGACCGCCACCTTGAAGGATAAGTTCTTCACTGACATATGTAGCTCACAACTTGTCTTGCCCGTGACGTTATCCACGGGGTAGTGAGCCGCCAGCGGTTCGGATGCAGATGCTTCTAGCTACATGGAACCCACGCTGCTTTTCCGCTGAGATGGGGCGGCATCGGCTTCAGGATCTTCTAGTTGTTGCTGAGATGCCCTTTGCTGACTAATTAAGTCTATTTGCTCCTGCTGCCGCTGCACCATACGTTCCAATTCCGATAACCGGTCTAACTCCTTCTTCTTCTTCTTCTTTCTCTGACGGCTTCTATAACTGTCAGCATACTCCGGAAACCCTTTCTTCAATGTGACACCGGGTCCGTAGCCTCGAAATCGTCCAACATGTTCAGGATTCCCGAGTGCGAGTGTCAGCTTGTCGTTCTCTCTATTGGGCTGGTACTCTCCCTTTCGAACTTTATCTATTGCGTCCACAAGCCCCAGTGTGATTGTTTCAATTTCTCCTTCCATCTTCCCTTTGCAACAATCTGCCCTGTCTGTGGGTCCAACCCTGCCCCATGCGCGTACAACCAGAACTTGGACCTCTCGGGCCAGTCCGCTGTCTGTGGAATGATCCCTTTAGCAAGCAGTCCTGCTTCAAAGGCTTCCCACTTAGGCACGGCAGTCTTGTACCCACCTGTCCCCAACCTATGGTGATATTGCTTTTTCCCAGCATTTACCTTATTTATGGCCGATCGGGCCACAACGACAGACGATTTCTTATACGTCACAAATGCGGGTCAGTCATGTTTTATCTTCTCTAGTGCTCCAGTGAAATCTGGAGCTTGGTTTTGATATTTTTTCCATAATGATTTCTTCCAACTCTGAAATTGTGTGGCCATCTTCTTAAGAGTCCACTGCTTGACTTTCTTCTTCTTGTCATCTGTGAGACCTTGCGGTAGGTTGAAATGTGTCATGAGCGTCTCCCAAAGCAAATCTTTTGTAATTTGGTGGACATAACTAGCTCCATCGTTGTCGTCCTTTGGCTTATGCCATTCTGCAATGGTGATCGGGAGCATGTCCCTAACGAGAACTCCAGCTTGATTTATAAATTTACGGCGGGTCTCTATGGGTTCCAGCGGTTCGCCATCATCACCGGAGTCGTTCAAAAATTGTGAGCTGAAATCGTCATCTTCTCCACCGGCATCTTCTCCACCGGCATCTTTTCCACGGGCACTCTCATATATAATCTGATACACGATGTCTTCACGCTCCTCGTCTCTGCCGGAGGCGTCCATAGCTCAATGGCCTTGCAATCAATTATATATACTTTCAATTTAGTAACAAGAATATGAATCGTAAAATTTGCATCTAAAATTCTAAAATTCCTAACACTAAAATCTTAACATTAACACTAAAATTTCTAACACTAAAATTTCTAACAATATTTCCTAACAAAAACACTAAAATTCCTAACACTAACACTAAAATTTCTAACACTAAAATTTCCTAACACTAAAATTCATAGCAAATTTAATTAAATAGTCCACAAATTCATAGCAACTTTAATTAAGTAGTCCACTAATTCATAGCAAATTTTTAAGTAGCAAGCAAATTTAAATAAACTACAAATTCATAGCAACTATCAAATAACATATATAGTACTATATGCAAATTAACTACAAATTCATAGAACTACAAATTCATAGCAACTACATATAACATGAAAATCAACTACAATGCAAATTAAATAGTACTATGCAAATTACAAACTACAATATCATGAAAATTAACTACAATGCAAATTAACTAGCTAGTACTATGCAATTAGAATAACAAAAAAAAAGAGAATGAAATTCTCTCACCTTGAGTAGGCCGGCCGGAGCTACGGCCGGCGCGCCGGATCGAGGTCGAGGTCGGAGGCGCGCGCGGCTCTGCTTGCGGATGAGGTAGAGGCGGCGGAGTACAAGCTCGCGTGGTGGCCGGAGGTCGAGGTAGAGGAGGAGCAACAGCGCCGGCGCCGCACCGGGGACGGGCTGCGAGAGGCGCCGCAGCCGCGGGGAGCGAGGGCCGGCCGAGCCGCGCCGGGGAGAGAGGGCGTCGGAGCCGCGCCGGTGAGAGGGGCGTGACGGCGTGGGCAGGGGTACGGGACGGCCGCGTCGGGGGATTCCGGCCGGCAGCCTAGCGGCGCGTCGTCTCCTTCTTCTCCCTTCTCGCGGCGTCGGTCTAGAACTGATCGAGAAGAAACGGGAGATGGAATAATAAACAGACGACCTTTAGTACCGGTTCTAGCCACGAACCGGTACTAAAGACCCTTTAGTCCCGGTTGGTGGCTAGAACCGGGACTAAAGGTCCATATTTGGGCCGCTGGAATTCGCGCGTGCGAAGCCCACCTTTAGTCCCGGTTGAAACCAACAACCGGGACTAAAGGGGCTTTTGGAATTTCTTTTTTCTTTTTCTATTTTCTATTTTTCTGATTTCTTTTATTCTATTGATTTAATTGTCCAAATTTGACAAACTTTATATCAAACTTATGCCCTGGACATGTAGAATATTTTGGTACTGGTTATTTTTAAATTTGACTATGTTGAATATATTCAAATTTCAAATGGATGATTTGAGTAAATTTGACATAGATTTAAATCGATATCATCAAAAAATTTAAACAAAATGCATGTTTGATTGTTTTTTATATAATTTGAATTTCTAAAAATGCTTTTAATATGAATTTAAAAATGCTTTTAATAGAATTTAAATGCATGTTTGAGTGTTTTTGGACAAAATCATATCTATTGATTTATATATTCATTTCATTTATATCAATTGATTTAATTGTCCAAATCAAGTCAAATTATTTTCTAAAAATTTGTAAAAATCATATCTATTGATTTTATATATATATATATTCATTTCATTTATATCAATTGATTTAATTGTCCAAATCAAGTCAAATTATTTTCTAAAAATTTGTAAAAATCATATCTATTGATTTTTTTATATATATTCATTTCATTTATATCAATTGATTTAATTGTCCAAATCAAGTCAAATTATTTTCTAAAAAAATCATTCCAACATATACGGCATGTATCACATAAAAAGTTGGTCAAAGCTCTTGTTTTAATGAGATGATACATTCAGATGATGTTTTTCTTTAATATGACCCTGAGATGATGTAAAGCTAACACCTATGTAGGCAGCTTAACCAAGATATTTGCGTGAATTACACACATGTAAGTGTCCTGCTCGCCTGACATAAACTGCGGCGGGCTTCCAGACTGCCTCCCCCTTAGGATGGCAGCTTGCAGATTTTTTTTTGCGGGGGTGGTGGCCGCTATTTTGCAGGCTTTGAGTGACGACGGACACTTGCGAGTTGCGACAACTCCTCCCATATTATGTTGAAATATGAACGAAAAAGAGGAGACATACTTTGTTGAAATATAATATAGTCTCTCGTGAAGGTTGTAGATTGACATAACCTCTTTCATGAACATCACCAAGATCAATTGGCACATCCATGTGCATGGGCAACGCCTCTGTGATCATGGCTCTAGCTAGAACCCTGAAGCTGCCATGGACTGATCGTCGTCAACACAAGCAAATAGACCGATCGGATCTTCAGCTTGGTCGGCAGCAGATGATAGAAGTTGGAAAGAATCCACGAACCTGTATAAGAAAACAATCTGCTGGTATGGAGCGGTAACATCAGTAACAATCTATTGCATGTAACAACTGGATTCTGAATTAATGGAACGATACAAACGATTGCTTAACTTGATCTTACTTTCTGCTAGCCGGAGGTGCGGTGAGGAGCTGCGGCCATTGCGGCTTGGGGTGTCGGAGCGGCCGGAACAGGAGCGAAGGCAAGCTCAGCGGGAGTCCTTCGAGGAGGCGATCGCGACGGTGTTGGTGCTGGGGAGCAAGGCGGAGCTGCCAGCGCCAGCGTGAGGACATGGCGGGCGGCGGCTGACCGTCACGGCATGCACACAACATCGTCGTCCTTCCATGGGACCTCGCCTAGACCGCCTTCGTGCCCTCGTCGGAATCGTTCCGTTGTGTCCTCAATGTTCGGGCCAACAACAGCACCATAGAAGGGAGCGATGCGGCAGGACCTGCCTTGTCGTCTCGGCGTGCTCGGCTTCTCCTCAGTGCGTCGACAGATTGCTTATAGCTAAGCAATTCTATCCATCCGAGTTGGTAACAATTTCCAGCAAAGAGCGTCCTTTTCCAAGTCCATGATTATTTTCCATGACCCACTTCGTGACGAAAATAGCGACGGAAACGCTAGGAACAGAGCGACATATGGAAGGGACGACTCCAAACGTTTTTTTTTTCGAAACGTTATTTAACTTATATGACTTATGGGTGGTAGTGGTGGGTAATTTTGCGAACTTTAGGGGTATTTTCAACGACGTACGAGAAGAAACCTTAATGCTTTTATTATTAGGTATAGATATTCATTTCATTTATATCAATTGATTTAATTGTCTGGCTTTTCTCTAGCGGGTCTAGGGTTTCGTCGGAGAAGGTCTCCGGAGCGTCTGAATCCCACCAAAACCTACAAGGCGGGGACTTTTCCCTCCTTTACCCCTAGCGGCATGTAGTATGCCCAATCAGGAAGAAGCACACGGATCGTGTGTTTCTTTCAAGCGCTTGCGAGCCGTTGGATCAGGGGTGTGTTTCTTTTGAGGGCTTGTGAGCTGTTGGATCAGCACTATTACGACCACTTCGTGAGCCACACGACCCTATATATAGCCCACCTCTCGGACATGTTCGGCACTCAGTGTGTGATGACGTGGGATACACGTTCGTTGGGAGACCCCAAGAGAAAGGTATGAAGCAGTGCAGCAGCAAGTTTCCCTCAGTAAGTGATGTCTACGCACGCTTCTATTCTTGTAGACAGTGTTGGGCCTCCAAGTGCAGAGGTTTGTAGAACAGCAGCAAGTTTCCTCAAGTGAATCACCCAAGGTTTATCGAACTCAGGGAGGTAGAGGTCAAAGATATCCCTCTCAAGCAACCCTGCAATTAAGATACAAGAAGTCTCTTGTGTCCCCAACACACCTAATACACTTGTCAGATGTATAGTGCACTAGTTCGGCGAAGAGATATTAAAATACAAGTGATATGGATGATTATAAGTAGTAATTGCAATCTGAAATAAAAATGGCAGCAAGCAAACATGTAGCAGAACTGGTTGTAAACGGTGTTTCAATGCTTAGAAACAAGGCCTAGGGATCATACTTTCACTAGTGGACACTCTCAACAATAATAATATAATTGAATACATAGATATTTCCTCTTCACTATGCTACTCTGAGTTATTCTCTCGTTGGATAACGAACACCAATCCACCGCGTAGGGCTATAAAAGCACACCTTAAAGTCGCATTCCCATGTCTAGTTAACCCCACACTGTCAACTTGAGCGCCCTAGAAGGTACTAGACAAACACCGCAATTTCATAGAGACATCCAACGCAAATAATAACTCATGATAAGTATTCCTGTTATCTTTAGCCTAAGAGCCACACACGGGGCGCACACTGTCAACTTCGCACCATGGGACAAAGGTGACTCCGGAGATTACATTAATAAAACCACTTGAGTAGCATATAAGATAATGAAGAGTACATCTATGGATTCAACTAGATTACAAAGCTCATGATCACATAAAGATCACACCATGGGAGAGAGAGATAAACCACATAGCTACCGGTAGAGCCCTCAGCCCGGGGAGAACTACTCCCTCCTCATCATGGGAGGCAGCAACGGCGATGAAGATGGCGGTGGAGTCGATGGAGATGGCTCCGGGGGCAATTCCCCGTCCCGGCAAGGTGCCGGAACAGGACTTCTGTCCCCCGAAACGGAGTTTCGTGGCGGCGGAGCACGGAGATGTATTCGGGAGTTTCGTCAATTGTGTTAGGGTTTACTCCGCGGGGGCTATTTATGGTCCAAAGGGCAGCTTCAGAAGGTTCCCGAGGCAGCCACACGTGGCCTCGGCGCGGGTCAGGGTTTTCCTGGCCGAGCCGACTTGTCGGGCCTGCACAGGCCGCATACGAATCCGATGGAGATGAACCTTTTGTATAAAACGTGCGGCGGAAAATTCCCTGCAACTTTCGCGACTAGACTTTTTCCATTTGACGTCGTCTTCAGGCCCGAACGTGACGATTTTGAAAATAGTTTTCAGACAGATTTCTGGAAAGTCCCAATTTGACTCCAACAAGGTTTCCTTTGCCCAATTTTGATAATTTCTACACATCAAAGTGTAAAACAAGAACATTGTGCACTTTGGCAACTATTAGTAGGTTAGTCCAATAAATGTCATAATATGATATAAAGTGCATATAAAACATGTGCAATTGATATAAAACATGCATGGAACATCAAAAATTATAGATACGTTTGAGACGTATCAGCATCCCCAAGCTTAGTTCCTACTCGTCCTCGAGTAGGTAAACGATAAAACAATAATTTTTGAGTGACATGCTACCAACATAATCTTGATCTAATAATGATGTAATGGTAAGTGAGCTGAGATCAAATCATTCAAAGCAAATGTCTATAATTGATATTAAATAAGAGATAATAAAGCAAGATAGTTAAACAAGCTAAAAGTTTTCATGAATGACGGCCTTTAAGACATGAAACCGTACAAGGTTCATTATAGATGTTTTAAGTATCCAGTGTAGGAGTTCTATCCTTCAATTCCAAGCATCAAGCAATTTTTCATAACATAGAGAACGGATCCAGTCAAGTAAAAGTAAACATGAACGTCATGAATCCACTGTTTCGAGGTCTACTCAACCGGTGAGCGTAAGCATTTAGTATCGGCACCAGGATGTTATGGCAAAGAGAACGTTAATGGGGGTTTGGAAGGCCAATGGAAGAAAGTCTCACAAAGCTATAAGTGATCATTAGACAAGAGGAAGTCTTATAATCGAAGCTATGCAAGGAGTAGTGATTGCCATGCAACGGATGCACATAGAGCTATATGTGTATGAAAGCTCTCCAATGGAACTAGTGGGGGTGCATCCAACTCGGTTGCTCACGAAGACCTAGAGCACTTTTGAGGAAGCTCATCATTGGAATATACAACCCAAGTTCTATAACGTAATATTCCCCACATAGTTATACTAGTAAAGCATGAAAACTCTCTCAAATGGAGCATAGGTGCTAAACATGAGCACAAATGATGACTATGAATACTGCAAGTGCTAAACATGAGCACAACTTTGATAAAGGATAGTAGTGTTGCCCCCCTTTTCTTTATTTTTTTTTTTTCTTTTTTTTTCTTTTTCTGTTTCACTTTTCGATGGCCTCCATGGCTCTTTTCTAGCAGGGGCAACACTCTAATATGATTACAAACTTTTTGGTACAAATAACTCATAATGAACAAAACATGATGTATAAAACTGTATGCCTCTGCCAGTGTAGCAGGATGTGCAATGATCTAGCGTAACATGGGTAAACCACACATCAGCTGTATAGAATCATGCAAAGCAATATATAAATGATAAATGACAACAAGTCATGTAATGTAAAATGGAAGTTGCATGGCAATATATCTCGGAACAGCTATGGAAATGCTGTGGTAGGTAGGTATGGTGGCTGTTTTGAGGAAGATGTATGGGTTTATGTGTAGGAGAACAAGAGGAAGTCCTCCCACGGGTTTTGGATGTACTGGCGAAGTAGCACAACTCAATGTGAGAAAAGGGCAATGCAAGCACCGAAGAGGCTAGCAAATTTGGATGGTGGAAGTGCCAAAACCGTAGCTTAACATTAGTCAAAAAGAACTCACAAGTTTATTGCAAACAACTAGCAGGTTCAACATTAAGCGCATGGTTAACATTTACCCCAAGGAGGGCCGTTCACGGCGGCACAAGTACCCCGTTAGATCCCTCGACCTTCACACACAACCTAGTTATTACGAACCACTTTTCAGACATGGAAAGCTATCAAGTCCAACTACACCTTCAACAATTTTAGTGTTTGTAGTACGGTGCAAGCTTAAAGACAATAATCCACTAATGATTTTAACTTAATTAACCAGCAAGCTTTACCATCTATTACTTAATACCTCAAAACGTTTGCAAGGAATCAGGTTATCAAAGTTCAATGATCTACAAGATTATGCAAGTTTTCATTATACCACTACCACACGCAACATTTTCTGAACCAACATATTAACCAAGCAACTCTCCAAACAAATATAAGTGAAGCAAGAGAGTACTTTCTACAAAAGAACTAATAGCTCTGACAAGAGGTACATGAAAACCAAGAGCTAGAAGCTAAACAGCGCGAAAATTGAATACTCAACAGATATAAGTGAAGAACAAGAGTATTCCAAGAAAAAGCGGAGCGTGTCTCTCTCCCAATCAAGAATGTTGTGATCAAGCTTATTGCAAAAATAAAAGTACAATACTGAAAATAAAAGCACACAGACGCTCCAAGAACAGCACATATGATGTGAAAGAATTAAAATATAGTTTCACTAGAGATGACCTGATAATTTTGCCGATGAAGAAGGGGATGCCTTGGGCATCCCCAAGCTTAGACGCTTGAGTCTTCTTGAAATATGCTGGGGAGATCCATGGGAGCCTCCCCAAGCTTGAGCTCTTCACTCTTCTCCATCCTATTATATCACTCTTCCTCTTGACCCTTGAAAACTTCCGTCACACCAAACTCAAAGCAAATCTCATTAGAGGGTTAGTGCACAATCAAAAACTCACATGTTCTATAAAGACGCAATATGACTTGTTACTTTAAACATTAGCTACTGCCACTGATGTTATGTGAAGCTCTTCCACCCAAAAAAGAATTTCACTCAACACTAGTAAAAGAGAGAATGCAAAATAAAAAGGCATAATCTGTCTAAAACAGAACAGTCCGCAAAGACGAATTTTTTCGAGGCACTTACGACGCTCAGATCGAAAAACTTTGAACTAACGAAAGATGCATACATATCTGAGGATCACGCACAAAAAATTTCAGATTTAAATAATTTTTCTGTGATTTTACAGAAGCAAAACGGTGAACAGCAGAAATCTGTTCCTGCGCAGAAATCCAAATCTAGCATCATCTTCCTATTAGAGGCCTTACTTGGCACAACAATGCAAGAAAATAAAGATACAAAGGATTGCTACAGAAGTAAACAACCTTGACTCAAATAAAAAAAATTGCAGAAAATAAAAATAATGGGTTGTCTCCCACAAGCGCTTTTCTTTAAAGCCTTTTAGCTAGGCATGATAATTTTGATGATGCTCTCATATGTATAAGAGTTGAATATAAGAGAGCATAAAAGCAAATACCAAACACATTTAAGTCTAACCCACTTCCTATGCAAAGGAATCTTGTAAGAAAATAAATCAAAAGCACAAAGTGACTAGCATAGGAAGGCAAAACAATTGCAACTTCAAGGCTTTCAACATAAAGAGAGGAGACTTAATATTATTGTGATATGTGAAGCCATGTCTCCCTCTCTCATAATGACCAGTAGGTTTTAAAGTACCATCAAATAAAAGCAAATCAAGAGAAAGCTCAAAACCTTCATCATAAAGAGAAGAAATTTAGTAACATGAAGATTTCTATAACCATACTTTCCTCTCTCAAAATAATTTTCAGTGGCATCATGAATAAACTCAACAATATAGCTATCACATAAAGCATTCTTATCATGATCCACATGCATAAAAGTATCATTACTCTCCACATAAGCATAATAATTTATTAGTAATAGTGGGAGTAAAACTATCACAACCATCATTGTAATCATCATAAATTGCAGGCATAGTATAATCATAATAAACTTTATCCTCCATAGTAGGTGGCACCAAAATACCACTATCATTATAATCATCATAAATTGGAGGCAAAGTATCATCAAAGAAAATTTTCTCCTCAAAACTTGGGGGACTGAAAAATATCATATTCATCAAAACCAGCTTCCCCAAGCTTAGACTTTCCATAGCATTAGCAATAATGGTGTTCAAAGCATTTATAGTAATAACATTGCTACCATCATGCAAATAATTTTCCATAGGTTTTTTAATTTTCTCTTCAAAAGCATCATGTCCTAACTCAAGATAAATTTCATAGAGCTCTCTAATTTTTTTGTTGTTTTCCATTAAGCCTAACTAGTGAAATAAAAACAAGAAACAAAAAGATATAATTGCAGAATCTAAAGGAAATACCTTCGAGCACTCACACGTCAGCAACAGTGCTAGAAAATAGCTAAGTAGCTGGAGGATGTGAGTACCTTTTACCTTACCCCCGGCAACGGCGCCAGAAAATAGCTTGATGTCTACGCACGCTTCTATTCTTGTAGACAGTGTTGGGCCTCCAAGTGCAGAGGTTTGTAGAACAGCAGCAAGTTTCCCTCAAGTGAATCACCCAAGGTTTATCGAACTCAGGGAGGTAGAGGTCAAAGATATCCCTCTCAAGCAACCCTGCAATTAAGATACAAGAAGTCTCTTGTGTCCCCAACACACCAATACACTTGTCAGATGTATAGGTGCACTAGTTCGGCGAAGAGATATTAAAATACAAGTGATATGGATGATTATAAGTAGTAATTGCAATCTGAAATAAAAATGGCAGCAAGCAAACATGTAGCAGAACTGGTTGTAAACGGTGTTTCAATGCTTAGAAACAAGGCCTAGGGATCATACTTTCACTAGTGGACACTCTCAACAATAATAATATAATTGAATACATAGATATTTCCTCTTCACTATGCTACTCTGAGTTATTCTCTCGTTGGATAACGAACACCAATCCACCGCGTAGGGCTATAAAAGCACACCTTAAAGTCGCATTCCCATGTCTAGTTAACCCCACACTGTCAACTTGAGCGCCCTAGAAGGTACTAGACAAACACCGCAATTTCATAGAGACATCCAACGCAAATAATAACTCATGATAAGTATTCCTGTTATCTTTAGCCTAAGAGCCACACAGGGGCGCACACTGTCAACTTCGCACCGTGGGACAAAGGTGACTCGGAGATTACATTAATAAAACCACTTGAGTAGCATATAAGATAATGAAGAGTACATCTATGGATTCAACTAGATTACAAAGCTCATGATCACATAAAGATCACACCATGGGAGAGAGAGATAAACCACATAGCTACCGGTAGAGCCCTCAGCCCGAGGGAGAACTACTCCCTCCTCATCATGGGAGGCAGCAACGGCGATGAAGATGGCGGTGGAGTCGATGGAGATGGCTCCGGGGGCAATTCCCCGTCCCGGCAAGGTGCCGGAACAGAGACTTCTGTCCCCCGAAACGGAGTTTCGTGGCGGCGGAGCACGGAGATGTATTCGGGAGTTTCGTCAATTGTGTTAGGGTTTACTCCGCGGGGGCTATTTATGGTCCAAAGGGCAGCTTCAGAAGGTTCCCGAGGCAGCCACACGTGGCCTCGGCGCGGGTCAGGGTTTTCCTGGCCGAGCTGACTTGTCGGGCCTGCACAGGCCGCATACGAAATCCGATGGAGATGAACCTTTTGTAGAAAACGTGCGGCGGAAAATTCCCTGCAACTTTCGTGACTAGACTTTTTCCATTTGACGTCGTCTTCAGGCCCGAACGTGACGATCATTGAAAATAGTTTTCAGACAGATTTCTGGAAAGTCCCAATTTGACTCCAACAAGGTTTCCTTTGCCCAATTTTGATAATTTCTACACATCAAAGTGTAAAACAAGAACATTGTGCACTTTGCCAACTATTAGTAGGTTAGTCCAATAAATGTCATAATATAATATAAAGTGCATATAAAACATGTGGCAATTGATATAAAACATGCATGGAACATCAAAAATTATAGATACGTTTGAGACGTATCGGTAAGATACCAAGGTTATCAGATCCAGTAGGAGCAAGAAGCACTTCTGAAGGTTGTCAACGGTGCCAGAAAAGTACTTGCGTGTGGAAGGGAGTTCGGCTGTTGACGTGGAACCTGCACACAACACAATCAGACTACTTTACCCCAACGAAACAGGAAGGGTGTCAATCTTCCTGGCTTGCTGAAAACAAAGGATTAAACATATGGTGTGGAAAATAGTGTTTAATTGCAGAGAATGAAAAGGAACAATGATTGCAGTTGGTTGTATTATCAGTGTAAAAGAATGGTCCAGGGTCCACAGTTCACTAGTGGTGTCTCTCCATAAAAGATAACTAACATGCTGGGTGAACAAATTACAGCTGGGCAATTGACAAAATATTGAGCGCATGACAATGCATATATATGACATGATGATTACTATGATATTCATGTGGGCATTACGACAAAATACATAGACCGTTATCCAACAGCGTCTATGACTAATAATCCACCTCCAGGTTGTCATACCGAGTTCCCCGTTGGTATTAAGTTGCAAGCAACGGATAATCGCATTAAGTAATGTGCGTAATGTAAACAAATGCATTAGACCTAACGGCGCGCCCTTAAGCTAAGCATCGGTTATTTTATCCCTAGTGGCAACAGCACATCCACAATCTTAGAAGTTGCTGTCACTCTCCCAGATTACCGGAGGCATGAACCCACTATCTAGCATAAATACTAACTCTTGGAGTTACAAGCATCTACTTGGCCAAAGCATCTACTAGTAACGGAAAGCATGCAAGATCATAAATAACATATAAGATAGATTGATAATCAACTTGACATAGTATTCAATATTCATCGGATCCACAAACACAACATGTAGCATTACAATAAGATGATCTTGATCATGATAGGCAGCTCACAAGATCTAAACATGATAGCATAAAGTGGAGAGACAACCATCTAGCTACTGCTATGGACCCGTAGTCCAAAGATGAACTACTCACGCATCACTCCGGAGGCAGGCATGGTGATGTAGAGCCCTCCGGTGATGATTCCCCTCTCCGGCAGGGTGCCGGGAAGAGCTTCAGAACCCTCCCGAGCTAGGGTTGATGACGGCGGCGGCTACGGAACTTTTCGTGGATGGAGGCTCGGGTGTCTAGGGTTTTCCGTGAAGATGAATAAATAGGCGAAAGGGCGGCGGCTGGAGCGACCCGAGGGGCCCACACCCCACCACGGCGCGGTTGGAGGGGGGGGCGCCGCCCTAGGGTGTGGCGCCCTCCTCGGTCGCCTCCGTCTCTCCTTCGGACTTCGTGTACGTGTTGGAAAAATAGGAGGTCCTGTCCAGGTTTCGTCCAATTCCGAGAATATTTCCAGAACAGCTTTTCTGAAATACAAAAACAGAAAACAGGAACTGGCACTGTGGCATCTTGTTAATAGGTTAGTCCCAGAAAATGCATAAAAATGCTATGAAGTGTATGTAAAACATGTAACAATTGGTATAATATCAACATGGAACATCAGAAATTATAGATACGTTTGAGACGTATCAAGCATCCCCAAGCTTAGTTCTACTCGTCCTCGAGTAGGTAAAACGATAAAAACAAAATAATTTCTGAGGTGACATGCTACAATCATAATCTTGATCAAATAGTATTGTAAAGCACATGTTATGAATGAAGTGATCCAGGTCAATGGTCTATAGTTTGCTAGCAAGTAGATAATGAGCAAACAACTGAATCATATAAGCAAAAACTTTTCATGAATAGTACTTTCGAGACAAGCATCAAAGAGTTTTGCATAAGAGTTAACTCATAAAGCAATAGATTCTAAGTAAAAGGTATTTAACCAACACAAAGGAAGATTTAAGCTTCAGCAATTGCTTTCAACTTTCAACATATATATCTCATGGATATTTGTCAACACAAAGCAATATAATAAGTGCAATATACAAGCATATAAAAATTGTTGCACCAAAGTTGACACTAGTGTTTGCTTCTGAGATAGAAAGAAGTAGGAAAACTGACTCAACATAAAAGTAAAAGAAAGGCCCTTCGCAGAGGGAAGCAGGGATTAAATCATGTGCTAGAGCTTTTTAAGTTTTTGAAATCATAAGAGAGTAAAAATAAGTTTTGGGAGGTGTTTGTTAATTGTCAACGAATCAGAAAATGGAAAGTACAATATGACCCCTGCCAACCAGACTTTTAAGAGCGGCTCCCATGAAGGACGTTATTTCTACCAGCAAGGCAGATCATCCCTCTTCTCTTTTGTTTACACATGCAGATATTTCACTGTTTGTCATTGCTTGACTGATAAATCAGGGCAAAAATGTGAAGAGAATTAAGCGGTTAAAGTTGTAATTAATTGGGACTGGGCACCCCATTTGCCAGCTCTTTTTGCAAAATTAATGGATAAGCGGATGTATATGCCGCTAGTCCGGTGGTAAAGTCTGTTTGACAGTTGACATAAAGACATCCACCCCGTCCTCATGAGCTTGGTAAACATTGACACAAAAAGGAGTAATAATTTTTGAATAGTTTAAAGGTAGCACATGAAAAATTTACTTGGAATGGCAAGGAAATACCACATATAGGTAGTTATGGTGGACACAGATGGCATGGATTTTGGCTCAAGGTTTTGGATGCACGAGAAGCATTCCCTCTCAGTACAGAGTTTAGGCTAGCAAGGTTATTTGAAGCAAACACAGGATATCAACCGACACAGCAAGACTTATATGAAAACATATTGCAAGCATTATAAGACTCTACACTGTCTTCCTTGTTAACCAAACCCTTTTACTAGAAAATATCTAGACCTTAGAGATACCAATCATGCAAACCAAATTTCAACGAGCTTTACGGTAGTTCTTCATTAATAGGTTTTAACTACATGATACAAAAGCTTAAACATGAACTACTTGATAACTCAAAACAATTGACAAGTATCAAATTATCCAATACAGTGATCTACAAGAATATGTAAGCTTTTTCCATTATACCATCTACCACATGCAACATTTTCTGTTCCAACCAAACACCAATCAACTTATTTCAACATAAACTCTCCAAACAATTATAAGTGAAGCAAGAGAGTACTTTCTTTAAAAGAACTAACAGCTCTGAATAAGAGATGCATGCAAAACAGGAGCTAAAAGCATAGCAATAGCTAGATAAGAATACTCAACAAGTATAAGTGAAGAATAGGAGTATTCATATGAAAAAGCGGAGCGTGTCTCTCTCCCAATCAAGAATGCTAGGGTCCAATCAAGTTGACCAAAGAAAAATAAAATACTGAAAATAAAAGCACACAGACGCTCCAAGTAAAGCACATATGATGTGAAAGAATTAAAATATAGTTTCACTAGAGATGACCTGATAAGTTGCTGATGAAGAAGGGGATGCCTTGGGCATCCCCAAGCTTAGACGCTTGAGTCTTCTTGAAATATGCTGGGGTGATCCATGGGAGCATCCCCAAGCTTAAGCTCTTCACTCTTCTTGATCACATTATATCATCCTTCTCTCTTGACCCTTGAAAACTTCCGCCACACCAAACTCAGAGTAATTCTCATTAGAGGGTTAGTGCACAATCAAAAACTCACATGTTCTATAAGGACACAAACATGACCGTTACTTTTAACATTAACTACTGCCACTGATGTTATGTGAAGCTCTTCACCCTAAAAAAGAATTCCACTCAACACTAGTAAAAGAGAGAATGCGAAAAATAAAAGACAGAATCTGTCTAAACAGAACAGTCTGTAAAGACGAATTTTTTCGAGCACTTACGTTGCTCAGATCGAAAAACTCAAAACTAACGAAAGATGCGTACATATCTGAGGATCACACAAAAATTTGCAGATTTAAATAATTTTTCTGTGATTTTACAGAAGTAAAACGGTGAACAGCAGAAATCTGTTCCTGCGCAGAAATCCAAATCTAGCATCATCTTCCTATTAGAGGCTCCACTTGGCACAACAATGCGATAAAATAAAGATACAAAGGAATTGTTACAGAAGTAAACAACTCCTTGACTCAAAAAGAAAAGAAAAATTGCAGAAATAAAATAATGGGTTGTCTCCCATAAGCGCTTTTCTTTAACGCCTTTCAGCTAGGCGCAGAAAGTAAGAATCAAGTGTTTCCAAGTGAAGAGGCATCCAAATCATCAAAAGCTTCCTAAAAACACAGCTTGTAACAATAGGCATTTTTGGTTTAGGTAATTCTTGGGAAGCAAATTTAAATAATTCATTATGTGATTCACCCTCAATTTTACTAAACGTTTTATCAGTTTTAAGCACATTAGGGGGTTTCGGTTGAGGCACTTTTCGAACATACATGAATTTTTGCTCTTTTCCCACAAAAGCTTTCTGCTTTTTAAACTTGATAGAGGAGAAAGTTGAACTTAGAGTATCCATAGCTTCCTCTAATTCACCAATCCTGAAGTTTTGATTATCATGGCCAGTGCTAGCTTCTAAAATAGCAATTCTTTTATTAATATCTCCCAGTGATTCATTAACTTTGCTAGAACTACCAAGCAAATCCGGCAAATTTTTCTCCATGGACTCCAATTTTTTTATAACATCTTCCAAAGTAGTCTCAATTTTAAGATCATTAATAGGTGGTATTCCTACCAAACTTTCAATTATATTGCATGCTTCCAAAGCAGGAGTCCCCAGAAAGTTGCCTCCTGTCAGAGTATCTAGAACATACCGATACCAACTAGTGATACCAACATAAAAATTTCTAAGAAGGATCATGGT
Source organism: Poa pratensis (assembly GCA_947311845.1). Classification (NCBI taxonomy): domain Eukaryota; kingdom Viridiplantae; phylum Streptophyta; class Magnoliopsida; order Poales; family Poaceae; genus Poa; species Poa pratensis. The sequence goes on along the minus strand of CAMZMU010000086.1, from coordinate 37,102,546 downwards.
AGAATATTTTTTAGTACATCTACGGTGAGCATCACTGATCCTATACCAAGCATCTTTTAAACTTTCTCCACCTTGTTGCTTAAAGGACCGAACTTCAATTTCAGGGGTACTCATTTTAGCAAAATTAAAACAAGACAAAAAGATAACAACTCGAAAATAAAAGTAACTAATTTTTTTGTGTTTTTGATAAATAAAGCAAACAAGACAAGATAAAAATAAACTAAGCAAGACAATAACAAAGTAAAGAGATTGGAAGCGTGAAACTCCCCTTGCAGAAATCCTCTTGCTCCCCGGCAACGGCGCCAGAAAAATGCTTGATGACGTGGGACACACGTTCGTTGGGAGACCCCAAGAGGAAGGTATGAAGAAGTGCAGCAGCAAGTTTCCCTCAGTAAGATACCAAGGTTATCAGATCCAGTAGGAGCAAGAAGCACTTCTGAAGGTTGTCAACGGTGCCAGAAAAGTACTTGCGTGTGGAAGGGAGTTCGGCTGTTGACGTGGAACCTGCACACAACACAATCAAACTACTTTGCCCCAACGAAACAGGAAGGGTGTCAATCTTCCTGGCTTGCTGAAAACAAAGGATTAAACGTATGGTGTGGAAAATAGTGTTTAATTGCAGAGAATGAAAAGGAACAATGATTGCAGTTGGTTGTATTATCAGTGTAAAAGAATGGACCGGGGTCCACAGTTCACTAGTGGTGTCTCTCCATAAAAGATAACTAACATGCTGGGTGAACAAATTACAGCTGGGCAATTGACAAAATATTGAGCGCATGACAATGCATATATATGACATGATGATTACTATGATATTCATGTGGGCATTACGACAAAATACATAGACCGTTATCCAACAGCGTCTATGACTAATAATCCACCTCCAGGTTGTCATACCGAGTTCCCCGTTGGTATTAAGTTGCAAGCAACGGATAATCGCATTAAGTAATGTGCGTAATGTAAACAAATGCATTAGACCTAACGGCGCACCCTTAAGCTAAGCATCGGTTATTTTATCCCTAGTGGCAACAGCACATCCACAATCTTAGAAGTTGTTGTCACTCTCCCAGATTACCGGAGGCATGAACCCACTATCTAGCATAAATACTAACTCTTGGAGTTACAAGCATCTACTTGGCCAAAGCATCTACTAGTAACGGAAAGCATGCAAGATCATAAATAACATATAAGATAGATTGATAATCAACTTGACATAGTATTCAATATTCATCGGATCCCAGCAAACACAACATGTAGCATTACAATAAGATGATCTTGATCATGATAGGCAGCTCACAAGATCTAAACATGATAGCATAAAGTGGAGAGACAACCATCTAGCTACTGCTATGGACCCGTAGTCCAAAGATGAATTACTCATGCATCACTCCGGAGGCAGGCATGGTGATGTAGTGCCCTCCGGTGATGATTCCCCTCTCCGGCAGGGTGCCGGGAAGAGCTTTAGAACCCTCCCGAGCTAGGGTTGACGACGGCGGCGGCTACGGAACTTTTCGTGGATGGAGGCTCGGGTGTCTAGGGTTTTCCATGAAGATGAATAAATAGGCGAAAGGGCGGCGGCTGGAGCGACCCGAGGGGCCCACACCCCACCACGGCGCGGTTGGAGGGGGGCCACGCCGCCCTAGGGTGTGGCGCCCTCCTCGGTCGCCTCCGTCTCTCCTTCGGACTTCGTGTACGTGTTGGAAAAATAGGAGGTCCTGTCCAGGTTTCGTCCAATTCCAAGAATATTTCCAGAACAGCTTTTCTGAAATGCAAAAACAGCAGAAAACAGGAACTGGCATTGTGGCATCTTGTTAATAGGTTAGTCCTAGAAAATGCATAAAAAGGCTATGAAGTGTATGTAAAACATGTAACAATTGGTATAATATCAACATGGAACATCAGAAATTATAGATACGTTTGAGACGTATCAGTGTGTACTCATTGTAGTTCATTTGGTATGCAAAGCATTCGGATTCCCTGCATACATCCGACGGTGCATTTGATATGCGGGTACTTAGGAGCCACCGTCGGGCTGTATGCAGGGGAAACCGTGTGTTTTGTTTTATCTACAAATCCTTCAGTTCATCGACCGAATACAAATCATTCGGATTCCCTACATACATCCGACAGTGCATTTGATATGCGGGCACTCACGAGCCACCGTCGGGCTGTATGCAGGGGAAACCATGTGTTTTGTTCTATCTACAAATCCTTCAGTTCATTGACCGAATACAAATCATTCGGATTCTCTACATACATCCGACGGTGCATTTGATATGCGGGCACTCACGAGCCACCGTCGGGCTGTATCAGTGTTTAGAGTTTTCTTCTGAGTTTTCAGAACATGGTTACATAAAAGGTTTAATACATTATTAGACATCACCAGCAACATCCCTATCTGGTGTTGTGGTATAAACTTTTTCTTCGTGTGTGTTCCTTTCTTCTGATTGCGCCGTAACCATGGACAATCTTCATCATTTAACACGATGTTTGGGTCAGTGTTCACTGTGAAGGGCGGAATTTCATCAAACTTATTGTAATGTTCGGACATGTCTGTCTTGTCCTCCACTCCCACGATGTTTCTTTTCCCTTAAAGAACTATGTGGAGCTTTGGCTCATCGTATGATGTATTTGCTTGCTTATCTTTTTTTCCGGTTTGGTAGACATGTACTTCACATAGAAAACCTGAGCCACTTCACTGGCTAGGACGAATGGCTCGGTGTGGTACCCAAGATTCTTGAGATCCACTGTAGTCATTCCGTACTGCAGGTCTACCTGTACCCCGCCTGTCAGGTTGAACCATTTGCACCAGAACAAAGGGACCTTAAAAGAAGGTCCATAGTCAAGTTCCCATATCTGCTCTATATAACCATAATATGTGTCCTTTTGCCCATTGTTGTTTGTTGCATCAAAGCGGACACCACTGTTTTGGTTGCTGCTCTTTTTATCTTGGTCGGCCATGTAAAATGTATTCACATTTATCTCGTACCCTTGAAAAGTCAATATAGTCGAAGATGGTAACTTGGCCAACAAGTATAGCTGTTCTCCAACAGTGGTGTCATTAATGAGACGTATTTTTAACCAACCGCCGAAAGTCTCGACGTGTTCTCCTTGAATCGAATCTTCAGGCTGCTCCGGGTATTTGGAGCGTAAAATATTCATGTGTTCCTCGATATACGGAGCCACCAAGCTGGAATTATGTAGAACTGTGTAGTGTGCTTGAGTGAAAGAATGCCCGTCCATACATATTATTGCTTTCTTTCATAGTGTGCCTTTTCCACGCAGTCTCCCCTCATGACGCGATTGAGGAACACCGATCGGCTTAAGGTCAGGAATAAAGTCAACACAAAACTCAATGACCTCCTCTGTTCCATAGCCCTTGGAGATGCTTCCTTCTGACCTAGCACGGTTATGAACGTATTTCTTTAAGACTCCCATGAACCTCTTAAAGGGGAACATGTTGTGTAGAAATACAGGACCGAGAATGGAAATCTCTTCGACTAGGTGAATAGAGTTACTGGATCGATGACCTTCTGAGAAATTGCATTGAGGAATGCACATAGCTTCACAATGGGTACTCGAACGTTTTTCGGCAGATGCCCCCTCAATGCAACCGGAAGTAACTGTGTCATAATCACGTGGCAGTCATGAGACTTTAGGTTTTGGAACTTTTTCGCTGCCATGTTTATTATTCCCTTTATATTCAACGAGAAGCCCGACGGGACCTTGATACTGCTCAGGACTTCAAAAAAGATCTCCTTCTCTTCTTTGGTAAGAGCGTAGCTGGCAGGACCTTGATACTTCTCTGGATTCAGGCCGTCTCGTTCATGCATAAGTTGCTGGTGCAGCCGTGCATCCGGTGTATCTTTCGTCTTCCCATACGCGCCCAAGAAGCTAAGCAGGTTCACGCAAAGATTTTTTGTCACGTGCATCACGTCGATTGCAGAGCGAACCTCTAGGATTTTCCAATAGGGTAGCTCTCAAAATATAGATTTCTTCTTCCACGTGGGTACGTGTCCGTCGGCGTCATTCAGAACAGATTGTCCGCCAGGACCCTTTGCAAAGATTACTTTTAAATCCTTGACCATGTCATATATATCAACACCAGTAGGGTAAGCCGGCTTCGTCCGGTGATTTGCCTCACCTTTGAAGTGCTTGTCTTTCTTTCTTACGGATGCTTGTTTGGAAGAAATCGACGATGCCCCGGGTACACATTCTTGTTTGCCAAATATATACTTTCAGTCTCACCTAAACAGTGCGTGCATGCATTGTATATATCCCTTGTTTGACTGTCCTGAAATGTTACTAAGAGCAGGCCAATCATTGATGGTTACAAACAACAACGCTCGTAGGTCAAATTCCTTTTGTTCGTGCTCATCCCACACACGTACACCTTCTTCACGCCATAACTGTAAAAGTTCTTCAACCAAGAGCCTCAGGTACACATCAATGTCGTTGCCGGGTTGATTCGGGCCTTGGATGAGCACTGGCATCATAATAAACTTCCGCTTCAAGCACAACCAAGGAGGAAGGTTATAGATACATAGAGTCACAGGCTAGGTGCTATGACTGGATCTCTGCTCCCCAAAAGGATTAAAGCCATTTGTAGTTAGACCAAATCTTAAGTTCTTTGCGTCATCTGAAAATGTCGGGAACTCTCTGTCGATTTTTCTCCACTGCGACCCATCAGCGGGGTGTCTCAGCATCACGTCTTTCTTACGGTCTTCTTTGTGCCATCGCAACAACTTGGTATGCTCTTTGTTTTGGAACAAACGTTTCAACCGTGGTATTATAGGAGCATACCACATCATCTTGGCAGGAACCCTCTTCCTGGGGCGCGGCTCGCCCTCAACATCACCAGGGTTATCTCGCCTGATCTTATACCGCAATGCACCGCATACCGGGCATGCATTCAAATTCTCGTACTCCTCACCGCGGTAGAGGATGCAGTCATTGATGCATGCATGTATCTTCTGCACCTCTAATCCTAGAGGGCAGACAACCTTCTTTGCTTCGTACGTACTGGGGGCAATACGTTATCCCTTGGAAGCATCTTCTTTAATATTTTCAGCAACTTTTCAAATCCCTTGTCAGATAGACCATTCTCTGCCTTCCATTGCAGCAATTCCAGTGTGGTACCCAGCTTTTTCTGGCCATCTTCGCAATTTGGGTACAATAATTTTTTGTGATCCTCTAACATTCTCTCTAACTTCAACCTCTCGTTTTCACTTTCGCAGTTTACCTTCGCATCAAGAATGGCCCGACGAAGATCATCATCGGGCTCATCAACAATGGGCTCTTCTTCAGCTTCGTCTTCCCCCATTGTAGTACCACCGTGTTTACTGAACATAGGATAGTTGTCATTATCCTCTTCTTCTTCAATGTCTTCCATTATAACCCCTCTTTCTCCGTGCTTGGTCCAATAATTATAGCCGGGCATGAAACCGGACTGCAACAGGTGGACGTGAAGGGTTTTTGAGGTAGAGTAATCCCTCGTATTCTTACAGACACTACATGGATAACAAATAAAACCATTCGACCGCTTGTTTGCCTCAGCCACATGGAGAAAATTATGCATGCCACTAATGAACTCGGGACTGCATCGGTCACCGTACATCCATTGCCGGCTCATTTCCATTATATAAGTATATCAAAAACCATTACACTACATCATGAATAGATAAGTGACCAAATTAATTAATACAAGTTCATCACATTAAAAGCAAAGTAGAGTAGTGACCAAATGTAATCCATAGTTCTCATAAAACATACATTGAAACTAACATACAACTATCTAAACAATTTAAATCCAACAACAAATGCGATCAAAATCGTAACTAAGCTAATTATTGAACCAACAGTATAATGATACCAAGGCTCTTGATTAATGGCATATTTTCTAATCTTTTTAATCTTCAAGCGCATTGCATCCATCTTGATCTGGTGATCATCGACGACGTCGGCAAGCTTGAACTCCAATTTCATCTTCTCTACTAGGCAGTGGAGACGAAGATCTTCACTTCTTTTCAATTTTGCTTTCAAATCATTGTTTTCTTTTTCAAATAAATTTAGCATCTCGACAAGAGGGTCGGTTGGAATTTCCGGTTCAACTACCTCCTAGATAAAAATATCTATGTCAAGTTGGTCGGCATAATTGTCATAAAAACGAAATGAAACTAATAGTTATAAAAGTATACCACATCCGAATCATAGACCGAACGAGGGCCGACGGGGACGGATATCAAAACCATGGCACTATACATATAAAAAACAATCATACAAGTAAGAAAATTATATAAGTAATAACTACGCATCTAAATCATACAACTAAGATTTTTTTAAAAATAAAAGATAAAAACAAGAGGCTCACCGAGGTGGTGCCGGTGACGGGACGGCGCGGGCGATCGACGGCGGTGAGGACGGGGACGGGACGACACTAGAACCCACAAATCATACTTTAATTTGAGCTCAAAATGCATATAAAACAAATGAACTCCCTAAATTAGGCATTTCATCAAACACCTAGCTAGCACTACAAAAATGAAATGAGCTAAACTAGCAATGAAATGAGCTAAATTAGCAACGCCGGAAGAAAGGATGATGTTGCTAACCCTTGGATAGATGGGTGCCGCCAATCTTGACAAATGGTGGAGAAAAATAGGATGAACTTGAGCTCGGGAGAGTAAACCGAGGTGAAAAATGGAGATGTGTTCGAGCAGGGAAAAATGGAGAGCTGGCTCGGGGTGGAAGATGATATAGGGGAACCCTTTAGTCCCGGTTCGTACCGGTACTAAAGATTAATCTTTACCGGTTCGTGATACGAACCAGGACTAAAGGGTGTTCGCGCTGGCCCCACCTCTACGGCTGCCTGCGAACCGGGACTAGTCCCGTGCGGCGTCCTAGCTGTTGGAACCGGTACTAATGCCCCCATTAGTACCGGTTCCAATTATGGCCGGGTCCAAAGCTCCAACCGATGGCCTGTTTTCTAGTAGTGAGGGTACCGCTTCGTGTCCGCTGTCTTTCTAACTTTGTACTCTAAATTGATGTTAAAATAACTTTGGGAGGAATCTGGTCCTCTCAAGCAACGTTGACGTTAAAATTCACGCATGGCTGATCTTGCGTAACATCAGATAGACTATCTCGTCAAAGCCTGCAGCATCAGTCGGGTTGCCTTGTTGGTATGCAGGCTCCAGAAAACCATGCAACATCTTATGATCACTTGCCCATATGCTCGAAAAACTTGGTTTAGCATGTCGAGGGATAAAAACTTGCAGTCCCTGACTCCATTTGTTGATGGCCAAAACTTGGTTCAGCATGTCGAGGGATGAAAACTTGCAGTCCCTGACTCCATCAGTTCGGACTTTTGGGGGAGTGTCAGAAATATAATATATACAAAGCACGGCCCTTTCCCATCAGTTCGGACTTTTGAGATAATTGGCTAGTGCAACAATTTAATATGTATCTCATCAGGTTGTCACGTATATGCGGGCAAGAGAGAGGAGTTACATAGGCATAGGCGTTAGTAGTTCTGGTGAAATCTTCATCATGCCCTCTTTTACATTAAACTTCTTTCCAATCTTAATGAAAATGACACGCAAACCTTTTGAGTGTTATAAAAAAAGTACACCCTCCGATCCGGTATATGTGACGCTAGAAACGAATTGATTAGGTAGAGTACAATTTAGTAGCACAACTCCTTGAGACACTTTCTTAAAATCGGAGTGAGTAAGTCCGTCAAAATAGTTAATCTGGATGGCTCCAATCTACACGGTAACATGTAACTTTATTTTCCTTTGCACGGACTACATATATGTAACGTTTTCACAGATACATTCGTGATTAGATACTTTGGAATATAACAAATGTTGCAACAAGTTGAAAGCGAAACCTATCGAACCCTAGGATTGAATTAGCCTTCAGTTAGGCCCCCTATGTCGCACGACATAGGAAGGTCCCGTCGACATTATGATCCAGACATCATGGTTTTTTCATGAACGGACCGTGATTCAAGCAAGAGGTCAGACAGTCGGGCCAATGTTGGTACAAACTAGATAATTTTGTAATAATATCCAAATTCTAGTACTTGAATTGTTTTTAGACTATCCATAGTGGGAGTAACTTCACTAGTAACATAGATGCCACCTAAGCAAAAAATCCTACGTGACATGTAATTAATGAGGAGAGATACAAATAGAGTAACTTAGCTAGTTACTTGTAACACTAGTAACATCACACTTTTCAAGAGAAAATGAGTCTATAGAGTAATAAATGAGACAATCTATGACACCACCTTTATGTTACTTTGCACTATGAGGGTAGTAACATAGTCTAGTAATATGTATATGTTACTACTTGAAATTACTCCCCACTATGGCTAGTCTTAAGGAGAAATGTTTTCAGCTACCCTATTAATTGCTAGCTGATATCAATAGGCGTGTATGCATTTATCATATATATAATTCGTATAAAATAGAACATTACTTATTTCCTTTTTTATCTGCGCATATATATTGCGAGAAGTAATGAGGTACCAATTTTCTTTCTTGTATATGCCTATGGCAATTCATCTAAATTAAGATGAATACAAAGGCATTGATTTATTTCATTTATTACATGATATTTAAAAACAAATATAATTGAGGATTAGGGTGTACCAAATATAATTATTTATTGGATGTAATATGTACTCCATCTGTTTTGAAATATATGATGTACGACCAGACAACAACTAATATAACAATTTACGTGGATTATGTGGCACGGACTACAAACATAGACTTTTTATCGAAAGTAATTTTTTTGGAGTTTTATTAAGATAGGATAAATACTTGTGATTATTTTTTCATCAAATTCTAAGCTTAAACAATCAAAATATGTGCCTTGCCTTTCCTTTGAAATATAATTGTCTAGTTTCTTTCAATCAGATCGGTCTATTCGTTGAACCGGCTAGAGCTTAAACTTTCATATGATATGAGAGGCACAAAGGTTCAGGTTAGCATGCAATTCTTAACTTTTGGTAACCTGATCAGAACAGAGCACATCATAGATACACACGGCTACATATTTTCTTCCTGTACATACGCCTATTGCGCCAGGTGGAAAAACCATCCTATAAAAAGGCAGTATTCACATATGCCCACCTCAACGCTTCTTCCAACCCGCAACAGGCGCCATCATCGTCCTCGCCTTTGCCTCTCTACTAGCTAGCTAGCTAGCTATGGAAATGAAGCGGAAGAGAGCAGCTGTCACCTTGATCCTCTCCCTGGTCACTCTGTCATCTCATTTCTTGACCGGGGTTGACGCCTGCGACAAGGTGCCTTCCATGGACATAGACGCGGCGTGCCTCAAGGCGTGCACCTCGCAGCCCCTGTACCAGCTGTGCCAGGACACGCTGCGGCACGCGGATCCCTCCGGGGAGGTCACAACCTACGCGATCATCGCCAGCAGGTTCGCCAAGCTGTCGTACGAGTCCACCATGGACTCCGTGGACCAGCTGCTGCAGAAGGCGTCCGGCGACGAGAGGGCGGCGTACGCCAACTGCAAGGACAAGTACGACACGGCGCACCGGCTCATGGCCGGCGTGGTCGACCAGCTGTTCTCCTGCTCGTTCGGGAGTGCCAGGCAGGAGTACATTGATGCCAGCGTCGCCGTCAGGTCCTGCGGGGACGGGCTGTCGGAGTTCCGGTCGTCGCCGCTGTACGACGTCAACGCCGCCGATCAAGACAAGACCATGCTCGCGTATGATCTGGGAGCATTGATCGTTGGCAAGTAGCGAGCGCAAAGCACGCTGCAAATTAGTGTCTCGTTTTATGATAATTTATCAAGAATAACTGCTGGTTGCTTTAAGACTTTTTATGAGCAGATAGATCTATACTACTATTAAAAGAGCAAACATGTTGGGATACTTTAAATTTTGTCCGTTCAATTTTGAATCAACGATCCAGATTGTCCCCATGTCGAGCACCAAATACTTTAAATCTTATCCGTTCAATTTTCAATCAACGATCCAGATTGTCCCCATGTCGAGCACCAAACCAAACCGTTTTTCTCCAAATCTATACTTTCCCGATGGTACGTCCTCCCCTTCCTTTTTCGTATGTGAACCCAAAACGTTTACGAGCACAAGCACGTATCAGGTCCGGTCTCCCGTCTCCGTGAAGTGCGGTTGGTACAGAGTATATGTAAACGCACGTATATAAACGCTCGATCGATCGAGTTATCCATCGACTAACTCCGATCAACATAATCTTCGCCGGCGAATCGGGAATTCATCGACATGTGTGAGCGTTTCTTCGTCGGCGATCCAATCGAGATGCAAGGCACCGCACCTGCTAGCCCACCTGGCCGGGAGCCCGAGCGCGCGACCAAGGTCCAAGGAGGCCGTCCGCAAGGTCGTGGACTCGGTGGACGCTGAAGTGGAGGAGGAAAAGCCGAGGAGCTGCAGATACCGTTCAAGGAGGTAGAGTGGAAGGACGTGGCTGAGCTTTTGGCCGCCGTCAGGGAGAATTTCAGCTATGTGGCTTCCGGCGCCGGTGTTGGCGTCGACTGTTATGGAGAAAAAGGAAAAGAATGTGGAGGAAGAGGAGGATGAAAACATGTTTGCTGTTGCCTATGGTTTCGTTCAGTTTCTTGATCAAGTGCAGCTCAATGATGATACTCGGCATCTTCTCTAGCGATGGACTCAATGAAGGGATCGGGCCAGTACTCTGCATGTCAACTCCTCCATCAGTCAGGTCGAGCAGCACTAGCCAGCATATAAATTGAGAAGTGTTCGCTCTTGGGCAGTACTCTGCCTGTCAACTCCTCCATCAGTCAGGTCGAGCAGCGCTAGCCAGCTTATACATTGAGAAGTGTTCGCTGTTTTTACACTGCTGCCCATCCCAAGTTCAGTTGGAGATGAAGCAAAACGTTGGGGGTAACTGAGTCCTCTTTTGATGGTCTTTTAGTTTGCTGCAGTTCCATCCGGCAAAATTTGTATAGATTCTGAAGATATATTTCGCATATGTACTGGGCTGGCATGTGTACTTGCCAAGGAATAGGAAGTCTGAAACCTAAGGCCATGTTATCGAAGTACCTTATGCATGTATCACTGTGATACAGGTGTTAGTGGATATAATTCAGAGTTGCTCCTGTACTAAAAAGAATGTCGATTTGGTTAACACAATGGCATGTATGCACCTTCATATTCACTCTACTGTTTACTATTTGAAAATATACCAAATACTGACGCTGGACTTGGAGCCGGATTCTCCTATTTTTTTGATTATCTAATTCTTATGAATAAGCATATCATTTGACATCCAAAATTGTGTATCCAAGGTTAGTTTTTATTTATTAAGGAGTAAAAATGAGGTGATGAATTTTATTCCTTTAGATTTTTTTTGACAGTGCGCATGCAGCTTGTAGTTAGTCAGTTATTCTACCCATGCCCCAATTATCGACCAGACTACTTATGAAGTAAGAGGTCATTAAACAGGAGGGATGAAGGTCAGCCTTTCCTGATGAATGAGATTTTAAGAAGGCCATCAGGAATTCGAAGATAGCATCGTCATTGTAAGACAAAGTAACAGTGAAGCAATACGTGCTGAAAGCAAGCCGCTAAGGTGTGTATCAAATATCGTTACTGCTTCTTTCATCGAGGTTAATTGAATATTTCCCCCCTCTTTTATAATGGTTCAACCAATTAAGAAGATAATCGAAGTAGAAGAGAACATATGAGACAAGAAGAGAGATGCTTTTTGATGCAGAAACATGTTTTGTTTTCACCCAGGTGGTGAATATTTGATTTGTGAAGTCAAGAAGACATGCGGTCTAGCGTTTTTCTCCATTATCTAACAATCTATGGATCTTATTGGCGATGCATCTTAACTTTTGATGTTCGTTCGCTTCATGCACACGATGCGCAGTGCGTTATTATGATAACAAGTTATTGAGCTATCGCCAAAAGAAATAATTCACGTAGAACTTGGTCTTTTTCTACCTATAAATTGTCGCCTTTAACTATGAAGACGTGCGTTGCACATACATGCCAACTAGTATAGAACAGGGCCTAAAAATCTTCGATTTTAAATTTCATGAGATGTGCCTGCTTCCTTAGTATTAGGGATATTAAAACTGAGCCATCTAGGAGGCTAACCACACCAGTCTCACGTCCTGGGCAATTTCGGCCGTCAGATCTCCATCTATGCTCCGTTGGATTGGGTTTAACTCACGCACCGGGCCGATTATCCCCGAGGGACGCTGCTCTGGGATCAAATTGGCCTTTTCTGGTGCATTTGGGCTGGCTACGGGCAAAGCCCAACAACGTGACCGCTTACGCGCTGTAAAAAAAACTTAGTCAACGCAGACGCGAGCGGGCGAGGAAGAGGCGAGCGGATGGCTCCTGACGAGAGCGGATCGATCCACCGCGAGGGCGCCGTGCGGCCCGGCCGCACGCGTTCAGATCGATCGATCGCGGGTGCGAGCAGCGGAACGGCCGCACGCGAACCGGCCGACGGCCATCCCACGCATGCCTCAGCGATCTCCGATTCGGGACTCGCTAGCCTTCTTAATTTCCCGAATTCATTGAGGTTCTTCTCCACCGATGGTGAGGACTCTCGGGATCTGTAGCGGTTGCGGGACACGAAGGAGCGCTGCTGATTGAAGATGGTGCGTCGGCGTTCAAGGAAGCAGTAAATTATCAGTTTTAATGGCAGCCATCGTGCAAAACTGGCCGGCGGCGAGCGCTGAAGGTGCGTTACTGCTGCCTCATCTCCTTCTCTTCACCTCTATATATATTCTTTCCTCACCTCACGCTCCCTCCACTCCCCTTCTCGCTCAAGTATATCTGGCCATGGGCCGTGCCGGGCCGGGCTTCAGGCCGGGCCGCAAAAAGCCCGACGTCCTCAGGCCAGGCCTGGGCCCGGCCCGACACATTTATACATTTGCCAGGCCCAGGCCCGTCCAACACAAAAGCCCGAAAGCCCGACATTAGTAGCAGCAGCAATTTTGAGAGCAATACAAAACAGCAGCGAAGCTGTGCTATAAAAAAGAGCACAATTTTGACAGCAAACATATGTAGTAGACTAAACAACATCAAGTTACAGGCTTCCTGCAATGCAAAACAGCAGCTAAACAACACAAACTTGCAAGAACAGGGCTAAAAAAAGCTAAACATCAGCAAGTATATAGCAGCAAGTTTGACACCAAACAGCATTATGTTCACAACATTCCAGTTTCAGGTTTCGACAAACACAAGTGCATAAATATCTTATTACAGTCCAATAGTCCATATTGCAAATTCATAGAATCAAAATAAAAAGTTGGCTGGTTATCATCTCTCCATGCCTTCTCCAAATCTTCTGCTCTTCTCATTGCTGTAGCAAGAACTCTACAAAAAGCAATAAACAGGAGGTTAGCGGTTAGTATAAATTACATGTTGAGCTTGACAAGTTGACATGAACAAAGAATATAGATTAGGGATATTACATTCTTCATCCGAAGTAGAATCTCCATCATTATCTAGCTCAACAACTTCTGCCTTCCTCGTATTATCTACAAACACAACAATATATTGGGTTAATAATTATTTGCAACTTGCAAGTAGAACATAGAATGAAAACTGAAACAAAGCAAGCTAAAGTAGATACCCTGTTGTTTCTGTAGTTTGACATGATCCCAATCTTGCAAGCACATCAACGCCTCCACCGTCTTCGGTTTTAGTGAGGCACGGTTCAGGGTTATAACCTTCTTACTCAAACTGAAAGCAGATTCTGATGCAACACTTGACACGGGAACTGCAAGGATATCACGTGCCAATCTTGCTAGCTGAGGATACCTAGCTGCAGACTTACTCCAATAATCCAAGATATCGATATTATCATTCAACTTCTTCACAGGTTCAGCCAAGTACAATTCCAATTCAGATTTCTCTTCATGTGAGCTCGTGCTTGCCACATACTGATCATAGTCAGAAAAGGCACCCAGTCCACAAGTGCTTGAGGAACCAGCTGCGGCCAAGTTTTCAGGAACTGGCACGCCACTACCATACTCATTAAATAAAGCAGTCAAGGTACTTCTAACATCAGAAAATACACATCATCATCAAATCTGTCACACTCAGATGCATATAGAACTGCTAATCCATCAAGAACAACAAGAAATAACCTTGGAAGCAGAGGAGATGCGGCGCTCGGTCGACGCCTCGACGACTCCTTGATGCTGCGGCGGCGCTCGGTCAAGGAGGAGATGCGGCGGTCGTGCTCTTCGCGTCCTGCGGCCACCGCGAGAAGATCCGCTCGGCCGTGCTCGTTGCTGCGTCCTGCGGCCACCGCGAGAAGGTGCTGCCGGCGACGCGGTTGGGAGGGAGAGGCGGGGCTATGGTTCGCCGCTGGTCGCCGCCGCCATCCCGGGCACCAGAGAGCAGAGAGGACAGAGGAGGACTGGAGAAGTGAGGGGCGAGTGGGAGGAGTGGCGGACGTGCGGCTGCTATACCGCTAGGCTAGGGTTTGTTCGATGCTGCTCTGCTGGGCGCGTGGGCGGTGGGCCGTTGTTGCCTTGTTGGGCTGAGTGGAGAAGGAAAAAAATGACCAGCACATTTAGGTCGGGCCGGGCCTATTTTCTGGCTAAAACTGAAGCCCAGGCCTGGCCCGGCCCGACTGTCTGCTCGGGCTTCATTTCAAGGCCCAGGCCCGGCCCAGTGGTCAGGCCCATTGGGCCCAGGCCCTGTATTTTCGGGCCGGGCTGGAGGTGGCCAGATATGCGCTCAAGCAACATAACCTGATCATTCTCGGTTAGGGTTGCTTCCACTCCTCATCTATCCAGCAAAAATCCCCCTCTTTCACCCAAAAATCTATCCTTGACCAACTGTAATATCTTAAATTTGCAATCTCATTTTCTGCAGGCTGCGCTCATCCTGGTTCTGCCCAGTTTGTTCCGTCAAATATTAGTGTCTGATCTGATTTATTGGAATGGTTAATTCCTGAACTGACTATTTGCAATGGCGGACGGCCAGGTCAGTGCTTTTTGTACTTTCATATACCACATCTATTAGTTCATACAAGTATCCATGTATATGTGTACGTACAGTGGCATTGCTAGACTTACAACCGTGTTATTTTACAATTCCTCATAAGTACGTGAATTTTTGATGATATGATAATAGTAGAGCGTGTTTTACATGACCTGGGATATTTGTTGACATCATAGTTATGTGTTTAGCACAGACACTGTGTAAGCCATGCAACGGTACTGTCAGTTATGTTGTTGTATGAAGCTGTTCACTTAGAATCATTATGGCGTGCGATGTCGTGCCCGTTAATTTTGGCGATAGAATAATAGTTGTATACTGCATCATGATTCATGAACCATGATAGAATCAAGTACAAAGGGAATTGTTTGTTCGTGTCTGTTACTTAAGAATCTTGATAGATTAGTGAAATATAGCACGGGATTTATGGACACACACATACCTCCCTACCAAGCACACTGGTAACTATATACATGCTCTTTATTTTCAGAGCCTTGAAATTTTACATCAACACATGTCTCTTGTGAAGCGCCTATATGTGGCTGAGAGAAGAATGGCAGTGCCAAATATGAATCTCCATGTGCATGCTAGGAAAGAAAAAATGACATAGGCCGGCTCCTGGCGAGAGTAATGGCATGGTAACACCATACAGGCAACAGGACTGAAGCTAATTACTCCAAAGACACACCTGTGATTCGCCATAGCAGGCAACATAACTGAATCCAATTACTCCAAAGACACACCTGCGATTCTTGGAGTAGTATAAGTTTGTCATAAAAAGGTCGGGGAAAACTCCTTCTCCATCAGCACAAGTTTAAATGGTACATAGATAAAAAATAACCACCAGGATATGGAAGTGAACCATATTTTAAAAAAGAGAACACCATAAATGTCAGATCCTATCAGAAGGTACAATACCTTTCACCATGTGATAATTGATGGTTGAAACGCATAATGATTTAGTAAGCTGAAGGAGACGCAAAGTGTGCTGGATAAGAAAAAGGAAATGTAACGTGGGGAAAGGTATATCTGGCGACCTTACTTATATTTGCATTTGTTGGTACAGAATATGAAACCTCACTGCATAATTGGTGCCTCCACGGTATGTGCTGCAGAAATCAATAGTTTAATGCATAGTCAACAATCAAACATATGGATAGGATAAATACTATCGAATATCTGTGCACATTTAGTTGTATGCTACAGGTATCCACAATCCTGCAGTGCTTCTTAAAATGAAGTTGTTACATGTTGATAACTTGATATGATGCTAGATAGTGCATTATGTGTAAATTTCCACTTGCAACTCTATTTTTTTGTATATGCAGAATAACTGCCCACCCAACTCAAGCCCACACCAACCCATCCACCTGATGCTGCATAAATATTGGGAATTTTGAAAACACTAACAAATAAGGGGCTACCTTCCATTTTATTAGGGCCTGTAACGTGTGATCTCTTTTCAGAAAAATGATACTGTGGAATAGATTTATTTGGAAAATGTGAAAACCCAAGTCAAGTCTCTCTATTTAGCCCTTCATTACAGTCTTGAGCTGTAGAATTTTCATGTGTGTATTTATTTTTTCAGTTACAAAAACATTTGCAATTGGTTTTGTGAGGTTTGTTCTGTTAATACAAAAAGGAAGGCTTAACAGCGAGAGGCAGGAGGTAATATGTTTTTCCAGAAGCGAATTTACATGTTTAATACTGCACAATCACTAAAAAATGGTGATATTATTTAGACTAAGTTTTTACAAAAATGGTAGAGTAGAAATATTTTTATTTATATCTCAAGGTATCAATGCAATATAAAGACTATTATTAGGACACATGAAAAGAGTAGACATCTGTTAATTAGACCAGGCTTTTGAGAATTTGGCAACCACTTTATTAGATGCCGAGGAAGAGGAAGCTGCTGGTTTCGTACATGTACTGAAGGTGATATACAGATTTCTAAGTAACTATATTATTTTTCTAGCAGTTGTGAAATAATATAATCCTCTGTAGATATTAACTAACTCCAAATAGATTAAACTACTCGAAAATTCAAAAGTTCTGAATTCATCAAGTATCTTTAGAATAGGAAGTAACTGCAGGCCGACAACAATGGAGAATAGAGCGATGAGGTAAAATACGCTTCGTCAGTTCACTGTATCTGTAGTTGTAGCACAACACAAGTTCTTGCAGGGTGCAGTTATTTTCCTTATGCAACACAAATTTTGCACATATAATTAGCTTAGCTGTTTGATGGAAGAAGCACATGGTGAACTATGCAAATAACATATGATCTTCTCCTGCCCTTGAGATAAGGTGCTTATGTGTTGTCTTTTCATACTTGTAAAAAACAGTGCCACTATTTTTTTTAAATCCAGTTTGAGGCTCTCCTCTTAATATTTGTATCCCTACAATTTAACTACTATATAAGGTAGCACTAAATTGTATGTTGAGCAAAGTCGCATACATGAGAAAGATTAAAGCCATAATTTTTTCCAACGTGCAGGGTACTATTTTCGCATATGTTCTTTATGTTGTTGGAAAGTCGGCAGCTGGACCTACGTCGCAACCATTTCTGGATGCTGGTAATGGTCAGGCCACTCAGGGGCGCGTGTGTGTTGGAAGTTTATCAAAAGTTTGACATAGTGTGAAGTGCTTATGGGCACAAGAGGTGCCTTTAATGGTTGAAGCTCTAATTTGTACAAAAATAGTTGGTGTGCGTGTGGAAGTGAAAGAGGAAGTGGATCTTGTAGATCAACCTTTGATGAACAACTACTCCCGTTGGTACTGTTGTTTGATTCAACATGTGTATGCCAATTTTTTGTGATTAATTCAGGTTATATATTGGAATAGGCTGCTACATTTCAATATCCATGACTGATCATTTGCATTTAAAGGAAGGAATTTTGTGATAAAGGTATCTGGACTTCACATTTCAATAACCATGACCGATGATTTGCAGTTAGAGATCAGCGATATTGGGATAATGGTATCTAGACTTCCGTTTGCATTTTTTTGGGGAACAATACCATGTCTTTTATGTGCTTTACCAAAACAACTGCGTACAAATTCTATCATTATTTCTTGTGAATGAATGGTAGCAGACAATTTTATCATTACTTACCTAATGGACGGGCGTGTCAACGCGCTCCTAAATGATCTAGTGTACAGTACAGTAGGATCAAATTGCGCTCTTCGCATGAACATGACATTTTGGCAGAAATAGGAGATGCCCCATATGGCATGGAACATTTACTTCCTCCATTCTGTTAAATAAGTCGTATAATTTTTTCAAAAGTCAAATCATGTAAATTTTGAGAATAACTATCAATCTCAAAAATGTCAAATCAGTCTTATTAGACACATTATTGAATATATTTTCAATATAGTCATATGATATTAAATTGTTAGGATTTTGACAAAATTTATACGCCTTGCCTTATATTACGGAATGGAGGTAGTATATGCATAGCATACATTCTTTCTTTTCCATATCTTGCGTCTCACACAACTCAAGATCAAACCGACCAAAGAAAATCCATAATCAGAAGACTATAGAGTGCGTCCGAACGTTCAGATGGGGTAATATTGACGAGGGAGACGACTTTTAGCGCGGTCTCACCACGCAGCGCCGCATGGCTTTTTGTCCACATTCCACACACTTCCATTCAGATGCATCTCTTTCTTTTCGAACAATGGATGCATTCTTGTTTCTTTTTCTTTGAACGGGAAAGGCCCCGAAGGGTCTGGAAAAATCATTAATTAAGCGGCGGTGAAAAGCTAAAAATTAAACTCCAGTCCTCACACTTTGCAAACAAGACCTTAAAAAAATTTAAATTACAATCCAGTTCATCGTCTTCACCACTCTGGTCCTAGGAGACCTTAAAGTGCATGCACCAACAATACGACCGTAGACATAGCCACTTGGGGTAAATATGGCAAGGATACCGCACCGAGATCGAAGATCCTCCAAATCGGCTTGGAATCTAGGAGGAAGAAGCTCGAGTGCCTCTAGCGCCCGGGCACGGAGTGGCCTCGATGGCCATGAATAACATCTCAAGAAGGTGCCTCTGTTGATGGACTCCACACCACAAGCACACAGTTTCCAGATCACATGTCGACACATGTACTCACACGCCCAGAAAGCAACAGATCAAGGTGTTCCGACATGAGATCTTCTGTTCCACGCCCCTCCCGTCGTCACGACAACAAGGAATAACAAAAAAAACAACTTCCAGATCCACCTGTAAGTTAGCTCCACCGAGCTTATTACGGTAGGGCTCTCCATATCTGCATCATCCGTCATCCTCCACCATGGAAAACAAGCAAAGAAGAGTTTCACGTACCACGACCGACGCTAGCGAGCGACCGAGGTAGGCGATAGGACGATGACATAACGCCAACATGCCATAGTGGTCAACCTAGACTACTAGCTAATCTACTGTACACACAGCTGTGGACCGGTCACCACTCCCATCGCCACGCTGGCCGACCAAAGCTCCGAGAGGAGATCAGGAGAGGGACCACATGCACAAGGACGACTCTAAACGGGGGAGGGGCCGGAGAGAGAAGGCAAGAAGAGAAAATTGTTATTGTTTCCTTTCATTTTTTTAGTGAACCTGTCAGCTTGCTGCATTTATATTTTTGAAAACAAAAATCATTTTTTTTTTGCTGAGGGAAACAAAAATCCTTTTCTGTTTTTTTAGGGTTATAAATCCTTTTCTGTTGGTAGCAAAGCATCCAACCCTCGGGGCTCGGGCACTTTGGCATGCCTTAGGGCTCATTTGGCTGTCAGGGAGAAAAAATCCAGGGAACTAAACCACGAGGGGGGAATTTCCCTGTACACATGGGATCCCCTCCGCCACGCGACAGATCACCCCAGGTTGAAAAACACCTCTGCTGTCATTTGGACAGCACGGGGAAGGAAGGGAAGAAAAGCAATTTCCTGTACTGTACAGCTCACGGCTCCTATCCTACCTGCGTCCTCCGTCGCAACCGCGCTGCGGCCACGGCTCGATTGATCCTCCACCCTCTATGCGCGAGCGGGAGGTCAAGCTCTGCCCTACCTCACCGTCGCTCATCCTCCGCTCCGCCACCGTCCGCTTGTCGGGCAGCCTCCATTCGCCAGAATTGCGTCCTCTCTCCAACTCCGGCCAAGAGCGCCGCCACCACGATTCGCCGCCTACATATCTCCTTCCGGCTGCCAAGAAGAAAAAAACGGTAGGAAAAGTAGGAGATAACCTTCTTGCAAGGATGAGGAGGACGAGCGTGACCACCGGGCCGCCGTCGTCGCCGGAGGGGACAAGAGATTTGAGCCGGAGTTGACCTTGGGGGCAGGAGAACGACGAACGCAGGAGAGTGGAGAGGGCAGGAGAGGGGAGAACATGGATGTGCAGCGCTCTGCCGGAGGAAGGGGTCACACGCGCCGTTACCTCTCTCGCACCCTGCGCCGCCGCATCTCTGTCGCACGAGAGAGACAGAGCAAGCGAGGAATCCCTCCCCGACCTGTCGGGTCGTGGAATTCCCACCCAGGGAAACGCGTGGAAAGGGCTGGGCTCCCTCCCCGCCTCGACGCCCAAATGGTCCTGGAGGGCTGCCCCGGGTCAATTCAGCCCGTGGAATATCCACCCAGGGAAAAGGCGCGGATCCCCCCCGTTTTCCGCGTGTACCAAATGAGCCCTTAGCGGCCTGGCGTAGGCTCGCTCCGCGCGGACGACGCAGGCAAGCGAATGGGCCGCCTCCGCTTGCGCGAAACCGGGGTTTCGGCAGAAGTAGCCGCCCTGACTCGGAACGGCCCGCAGCACGTAGGCGCCGGCCGCTACCTTTGTCTTGCACTCTGGCACACCGACAATGAGGCGTCGACCAACCAACGAGCCCTTTCTGGTGCCATGTGGCGCACGTCACGCACGTGCGGCTGGTGGATGGCGCTGGCAAAGGAGAGGAAACCGTTGTTGTTGCTTCTGTTGCCGTGATGCACGTTCGACGATCCCGCGTCCGTCGGTTCCAAGAACGTGGCCACCAGTACCGCTTACGTTGTACTGTACGTACGTACAGTCTAGCTGGTGACCGTCCGTCCTGGCCGAAGATTTATATATCGTCCATTGATTATTGTTGTTCAGGATCTTTCTTTCTTGCTGCGAACGTCAGGGATGTATGGATCCAGCTCTCCTAGGATCCGCCGTCTCTCTCCTTTCTCTCTGGTTAGCTGTCTGTCCAGTTGGAATGGTGCCCGATGCACGTTGTTGTACGTTCTCTCTTCTAGATGGAGACAGACATGTGAGCATCGGACAAAATATACCCTCCCTTCTTCTTGGGACACAAGCCATAGTCATGTGTATATTGTCTACGGTAAAAAAGATGAACAACTCTATGTATATTCAAGTTTTGGAACATGTTGATGTTCCCACTATTTTCTACTCTACAACAAATTGGAGTCTATTTTTATTCAATGTGTTTCTTTTAGGATTCTGATCCTCAGATTTTTTTTTCGACATTAGCTAGAACTGCAAGCAATACACATTTTAACCTACAATTCATTGTATTCATAAGACTAGCCATAGTAGTAGGAGTATCATATCTAGTATCATGCATGCCACGTTGGCAAAAGTATGACGTGTCACTGCAGTTAATAATGAGAGAGATGGTAGTGGTATCATAAGTAGATACCATAACATAACGGATTCCAACACAAGATGAGTGTACAACCTAATAAATGCACTAGTATATGATACCACAAATACGTTACTACCCAATATGAAAGTAGTAACATAGACTAGTATCATGCATAGACTAGTATCATATGCATGATACTAGTGCATGATACTCCCACTATGGCTAGTCTAAGCTCACATCCACTTTATCCTCTTAAACAAAAATCATACGTTTTCTATGCATGATTAAATACACCCTTTCAATCAAGTAAGTTTTTATCCTGTTTTTTTTTTCTATTCAGGGGTTTCAAAAATCAAGTAAATTACAAAGACCATGAAGTTTTTTGTTTGAATGGTCACCGGGGGGGAGAGATTCCCCGCCTGAATTCTCATTTGAATAAAAAGGCTCAAAAGCCAGATGTTTTACAGCATAGGGGTACAAGGAGGCGAGAGAACAGAGGATGAAGCACGACATACAAGTTACCCAGGGTTGCGAAGGATCGCCTCTCAGCTGTTTGTATCGTCATGGACGCGCGGGGGCGCCCGGTGTCTCCAAAGTACAACATCGTCACGGCACATGGCGAGCAGGCGAGACCATAAAGATTTCATGAATATTAACCCAACTATAATAATATGCAAGGACAACACTCGATGACGACACCGAGACAGAGTGCCAACTCAGATGTAAAATGTTAGAATCACTAGTACAGAACCTCACATTAGAGCCGGCCCCAGAGAGTCACCTCAGCCGGTTATCATGATCGTCTCTAGGCGTGGGTCTCTAATGTACGCTTCATTAGAGCCGGTTCCCTGGGGCCCGCTGCAATGGCTCGGCCCCTCAGACAGCCGGGAAAATGAACCGTCTCTAATATAGAGAAGGTCAATATGTGCACCCGTCTGTAAACATGACTATTCAGAGTCGGACGTAATCACTGGCCGTCGCAACAAACCCGTGGGGTCCGACATAACCCTCCGACCACAATATTCGTTGTCTCCGGGGAATTTCCGAGGGTCCAACTTTGTTAACCAAAACATAATAATTAATAGATAATCACCACCAGGGAATCAGTCCCTTGTTCCATTCATAGAAAGCAATTCACATAAAGAAAGTTCAACTCAAGGTAGCTACAACAAAATATTTAATATTTCGATTTCACCAAACCCACATGCATATAACTAAACAAGTACTACTACTAGATGATCTGCATCTCAATCATGACTTCCAAGCTGAGGTCATTGGTTTTTCTAAGAATGATCCGCATAAGTTGATCAACCTTAAAATTCTTGGCTTTGAGGAAATTCTTCGATCCCGGCTTGCCGAAGACAATGCGGTCGTCAGTTTTCGTGGTGTATGTTATGGTGGTGACAACCCCTGCTGTTCCAAGTCATAGTCCAACATTGCCTTTAGTCGGTAGGCCAGCCTCTTCTGCTATCGTCCTAGGTAGTTTCTGCACATGTAAAGAGACAACATAACTATGTAGAGATATGTACATTTTGAAGAGGTAAAGAGGCATAATAGTGTTCGTTACCATATCATGTTGGTTCAGATTTGTGCTCATCAAACGTGTGAGAAAAGGAACCCCAACATAGTTAGCTCTTTGGGGGTAGAAGCGGAACGAGGCGGTACTTCTCGTGGTTCTTGAGATGGACTCTTTGGGCAAATATGTAACTATCCTCTTCTTCACTCTCTAAATCCTCATCAGAATCACTGTCAGAAGAATTCTCGTCAGTGTCCTCTGCGTTTTTGCCAAAGTCCATAATGAGACAGACATTTTTGGATTTGGTCCGGTCATGCTAAAAACTAGCATGTCTCCTACTATGAGATTGTTCGGCTTGATCAACTGTTCCCATCCTTTGTCGTACAAGCGAGTCTTGCTATGTTTATTTTTTACATCAATTTTGTATGTGCCTCCAAGAGAATGAAAAACCAAACTTTTGCGTACTAACTCGAACTCTTGCCTGGCATAGCATGGTACAATCTATGCAGCAGCAATATCAACACATAAATTACGTATATTATGATATGAACACAAATACAGTAGAAGTATTTGATGTCGAACAAGATTTTCTTTCTTACCACTGACTTCCGGTGGTAGTCTTGCAGATAAACACGAAAGGATCCAGTGTATTTCATGCATGTGCAATCATTTTTGCATACATGGCATGCCATATATATCCTGCTAATTAATTAGTTATAATAAACAGGCATCACAACATGTGCATACAAATTCTGAAATGCATTTAGTACTGCATGTTCAAACAACATGGTACATATTCAAACAACTAAATCGAGCTAGATAAATTAGCTAGAACAAACTGATGTTCAGCCCGAGCCGGCCGGATTTTACATTGCATAAAAGGAAACTGAACATAATACAAACAGAAACTTGGCGGATGCTCGTTGTAGTTCATGTGTAGTACTCTTCACGCCAGCTTGTGGTGGTCCAGAGCAGTGGCTCGAACCAGTTTCGTATCAGCCCGAGCGGTGAGGACATCAGCCCGACCGGCCACGGCATCAGCCCGGACGGCCCCGGCATCAGCCTGAGCGGCGAGGACATCAGCCCGAGCGGCCGCGACAGTCACATCAACTCGAGCGGCGGCGACATCAGCCTGACCTGCCGCAACATCAGCCCGAGCGGCCGCGACATCAGACCGAGCGGAGAGGACATCGGTCCGAGTAGTCGCGATATCAGTCCGAGCGGCCGCGACATCACCCTGAACGGCCGCGAGATTAGCCTGAGCCGTCATGATATCAAACTGAGCGAACGCGATAGCAGAAGCAGCTGAGAGTTCAGCAGCCCGAGCGGCCGCGATATCAGCCCAAGCCCGAGCGGCATCAGGCCGAGTGGAGAGGCGCGCGACATCATCAGCCGGAGCGGTCGTGGCAAATCTTCCTTCGGAGCCGCGCCCACCTGTGTCGCGCAAGCGGCCGACCATCGATCTGAAGTAACGGGGAAGATCTAAGCTAGCAGAGGCGGGTCGGAGAAGATCAAAGCTACCATAGCGGCGGAGCCATCAGAAAAGATCTAAGCTACGAGGAACGGTGGATCAGAGGAAGAACACACCTGAGCGACGAGCAACGGCGGCCGGCGGTGAGCAAAGGGGCAGCGATGGGGAACAGTGAGGGGGGATGGGGAATGGGGCGGCGGCGAGAGGGTCAGGGTCGAGATAAGGTTTGAGTTACCTGGCGGTATATCGGGCCATCTCTGGCCCGGCCCGACCATCCCGCCCAGGCCCGGCCCGAAAATACAGGGCCTGGGTGGGCCTGGGCTTTCCCACGAGCGGGCCTTGGCCTTAGATTTGAGCCCAAAGGTCAGATGGGCCTGGGCCTTACATATTGGCATTTTAAGGAAGAAGCCCAGCCCGAAGCCCGAGGTCCGATGGGATTTTGCAGCCAATGGGCGTGCCTGGGCCTAAAATATAGGCCCGAAGGATGGGCATGGGTGGCCCTGGTCCTGGGATTTTGACCGTGGGCTTTGTTAGGCCCGGCCCAAAGCCCGACCCGGCCCGGCCCATGCCCAGGTATACCTGGCGGCAATGGGGAAGATCCCCGCCCCATCCCCATTAATTTTGAGTCAAAAAAATTTGGCCTTTGCCCCCAATATTCCCTCTTTGGACCTTACGATATATGTTCGGTCACTTCGGATTTTGCTCTAATCATAAAAAATCAAACAAATAAGGAAAAAATGTTATAAATTTAAAATAAGGTGTATGTATCCTTTTGTACTGTTCAGTTAAGTTGATCTACAATAAATTGAGCATACAATAAAGAGATTATATACTGTAGCATACAAGATTTGGAGTTTATACTCAAAAGTGTGATGAACCGCAAGTGACATTGTACTCGTTAGAATAGAACTCCAGTGCGTTTTCTTTTTGAAATTGCGTAATACAATTACCACAGCATGTAGGTATCATATGATAACACATAGCAAGTTTTATGATTTTCTGACATGTTTTACGTATTATATAAAAAATATTAAAAAGCCAAGAAAACAATTAAATGCAAGAACAATAGATATTCAATTTTAAAACTCCCCAAAAATCACAGTACCAACATTTTGTGATAAGTATCATTATAAAATGCAATAATAACATTTTAAAGAACTATTAATACACATCGTTTTAGAGCAAACTCGGAGTGTGTCCGGACCCTCCGGATATTGGTCTATCAAAATATGAGCTAGCTAGCTACAAATATTTTATAATTATGTACTTACTATAACACATGTACTGATATCATGTAGTGCAAAGATGGCAATTTTCATACGTATTTACATAGGTAAAAAAAATGGCATGTAAATTATTACTTCAAAATTTTGCGTATATATGTAAATGGATTTTTTTTTCGTTGATTCCAATGCAGCATTTCAATGGATGGAACAACTCATTATTATCGTTTAATCGATAATAATGAGTTGTCTAACCCACAGAACTATTAGATCAGAACTAACAATTATATATATGCAACACCTATATTGTAAGCATGGTGACTCGAACTTGGGTGGGCAAGAAAGACATCAACATCTCCTTGCCACTAGGCTAAGCCTATGTTTGCAACAAAACTCCAACAGTTAGATATATATTAAAGTTAGAATGCGCAGAGCCATACTCCCTCCGTTTCAGTTTTCGGGGCATACACGTAACCCTAGGTTGTCAATTTGACCAACATAATAAAAAGTATAAATTATAAAAATATACCATTACAAAGTTCAAATGTTCTATTTTCAGATGATATAATTTTTATATTATATAATGTATATTACACGGGTAAAATTAGCGACCTAGGTATACGCGCGCCTTGTAAACTGAAACGGAGGGAGTACAATTTTTTTTTGAAATTTTGTAATACAATTGCCAAAACCTGTAGGTATCATATGATAAACACATATCAAGTTTCATGATTTTCTGACATGTTTTATGTATTATATAAAAAACCATTAAAAGGCCAAAAAATCAATTAAATGCAAGAACAATAGATATTCAATTTTGGAACTCCCAAAAAAATCACAGTACCAACATTTTGTGATAAGTATCATTATAAAATGCAATAATAACATTTAAAAAAATATTAATACACAAACATCGTTTTAGGGCAAACTCGGAGTGTGTCCGGACCCT
The DNA here is from genome assembly GCA_947311845.1 of Poa pratensis. NCBI lineage: Eukaryota > Viridiplantae > Streptophyta > Magnoliopsida > Poales > Poaceae > Poa > Poa pratensis. The sequence goes on along the minus strand of CAMZMU010000086.1, from coordinate 37,075,774 downwards.
GCGGATATTGGTCTATCGAAATATTAGCTAGCTAGCTACAAATATTTTATAATTATGTACTTACTACAACACATGTACTGATATCATCTAGTGCAAAGATGGCAATTTTCATACATATTTATATAGGTAAAAAAAATGGCATGTAAATTGAAAACAATTAAAAAGCCAAAAAATTGCGTATATATAACTGGAAAAATATTGGTCGCAATGCAACAGTTCGATGAATGCGACAACCCACCATGATCGACTACTAATTTACCGATAATAGTGAATTGCCGGAGCCACAGGACTGCAGGATCACAACCTTTTTTATATGCAACATCGAAATTGCGAGTGTGGGTACTCGAACTTGGGTGGGCAAGGAAGGCATCAACATTCCCTTACCACTAGGCTAAGCCTATGTTTGTGACAAAACTCCCACCGTTAGATATTTATTATAATTAAAATGCACGGAGCCATGAATGCATTAGCAGAGCTAGAACTACCGGCCGGCGTGCAGCTTAGGGCTAGCTCTGCATCGATGCCGATACACGTGCGCATGCCTGCACGACACGCTGCTCCCGTGTATGCAGGTTGTGCAGCGTGCGCATGCCTATGGCGCCGTGTATCGGTCTATGAGCGCGCGCACTCGCCTGCCCACTGGGTTGAAGCGTGGCTCCCTGCCGTGCATGTCCGGTCGAGCTGCGCGTGCTGCCGTGTGTGTACGTGCCCCGTGCATGCGCACCGTGGCGCGTTCTGAGTCGCAGTCTGCGGCCGCGCTAAGCGCCTGCTCGCTCACATGCATGCATGCATGCCCACAGCGTGCGTCTCAGGTCGTCGGAGAGCGAGCTTAATGGCCTCGCGGGAACGTGCTCCAGTTCTTCGTCATCGGTGGATACGTCACCGCATGGCGCGCGGCGAACATCATCATGCGTTCGCTGTACTGCGATCATCGCATGTACAAGGTTGACCCTGGCGCGGATGGCAGTGGGGTCTACGTCAGGCTCTGGGATTCACCCAAGTCGGCGAAGATGCACGGCGACGTCTTCGGGTGAGGGACACCCTCGTCTGCTGCGTCCAGGTAAATCCGGAGCTCCTCCATGACGCGAGACTCCCACCGGTGTACCGACTGTCCGTGTCCTCCATTGCGGAGCCTAGAGTAGATCGATCTCTGGCCGATCGACATCTCTCTCTGCTTTAATTTATTCTGTCTCCTATCTATCTGAACTGTGTAGCGCTTATGTGTGTGTGCGCGTGTCGTCGCGCGTTTGTAGTGTGCCTAGGCCCTCGATCGATCTGTAGCTGCTTCATGACTCTGTTTCTGCTATATGTAATGGTGTCGATAGTTATCTCTGTTTTATTATTTTTGGTGGTTTATAAATTGTTCAAACTGTTGTATCACTATTAGAAGAACAGAGCACACGTAGTGTACTGAAACTAAACTCTTCTAAATTCAGCCACAAACTGTTTACTAGCGACAGACGCAAATCACGACCGCCTAAGAAATACTCTGCGCCGGTCAATTATCCGATCAGTCGCAAATGGAAATACTTTGGCGACGGTCAGAAAGATTAACCGACGCAAGTGTTATCAGAGACGGACAACGAATTTCAGCCGCCTTAAGTGTTTTATCCCAGACGACCGTTTTTTTTTTTTTGGTTTAACCGGCTCTAGGTCCCGTCTCCAATGTGAGGTTTTGTACTAGTGAATGGACCTAGGTACTTCTTTTTAAAATGAGGAATGGGTCCCAAAGGACATGGAATCTATTCACATATAAGCGACGGGCTTATAAATTACATGGAGGTCCAAAAAGAAAGCAAAAAATTACAACCATGACATGTAGTTTTACACTTAGGACGTCGAAAAGAAACACAACCAAGTCTTCAGGGCCTTCTCCACCATCACAGCTTGCAAAACTCGACCGCTAGACCAGTGGTGCTGCTTCAGGGACAAACTACTTGGGGGCAACACCTTTGTGTGAAGTTTGGCTGGAGTTGAAGATGCTCCAACATGGTATGAGGCCTCGAGGAAGAACGACCATCCACACGAGGTTGAGGAGGGTCGTCGCTCAACCGTAAGAAGCAAGGGTGAGCCAGAGGTCGCCGACATGATCGAGTTCCAAGATGATGAACTCCTAGAGAATGAGCAGCAATCACTCACGACCGAGAAGAAAACAACCGAGCAACGCCCCTCCCCTCATCGCTACCACCACCTTGATGCATGGTTGAGGAAGTAGAACCATGTGTCCTTGCCCTGGCTGCATGGAATTTGCTGCTCCTTTGCTCTTCCTCGTCTAGATCTGGGGGAGCACCTTTGGCTTTATGGAGAGGCAGGGAGGAGGAGATACGCTGCCATCGGCCCCATCCATTGGAGCAACTACAAGCGGCAACATCAGCGCCGCACGTGCCACCAGAAGCTGTCCTCAAACTTTGGCAAGCAAAACTCTACCGACATATTGCTAAGCAGTAGCACGACAAACCAGGATGAAGCCCTAAACACAAGCCTAAAATTACTATATAGAACCCACGCTACACGTTCACCTCCACGCCGGCCGACACCACCGCCAGAGAGGAAGGAGGAGCGAGCCGGTGCATTAGATCTGACTCTCAGCGGAGGCGAGAGGGGTGGGAAGAGGAGGAGAGACCTAGATACATTATAATCCACTATTTAAAACCTAGCAAAAAAACGTATTTGAAAAATTAGGAAAAAAATATGCACATATATATATTTAGTTGAAACTTACCCATACAAACTGTCATAAAGTAAAATGAACGCAGGAAACCTACATGACATGAGAAAATAATAGAAAAATATATATCTTGAATTCGCAACTTAAACTGTACTAGCTCGAATTTTATTTTTTGCACATGCATTTCAAAATTTGCATGTACATGCTTGTATTAAAGAATGACTTTTTTTAAACTTAGATGATGTGGAGATCATATGTGCTCAGTTCCAAATTATCACCTCTACGGCTCCGACAGCTAGCATGGAGTGGCGGCAGCCTGGACAGAGGGGAGGAACCATGCCTCCTTGCGCTGCACCGACAGGATTCGACATTCATCCAGCGGTAGCCGTCGGATAGAAAAGAACATGACAGGGAGGGAATAGGGTGTTCGTTCGTTCCCACCCACCACCAGTCAAACACCCCACCACCACCAACACGGCTTCAGCCAACCAGCCACGGGAGGAAAAAAGACAAAGAGGAAGAAAGGTGGGACTTGGACTAGGAGCTTCGCATATAACAGTCGGAGGAGGCCCGCCATTCCAGACACAGTTCCTGCATTCCAGCATCACCGGAGCCCGGGAGAAAGAGAGGCGCGGGAGGAGCAGCCGTCGGAGAGGGAGATGAGGTGGACGGCGTTCCTGTGGGACGGCGTGTCGCGGGCCTACAACCAGCGCCCCGCCGTCACCAACCTCGTCCTCGTCCTCGCCGCGAGGTTCGCCCTTCCTCGGTTTCACTTTCTCCGATCCTCTTCCTCCCATGCGGCGTCGTCTCTGTCGTCGGATCTGTATTCCCGTCGCCGCTACGCTAGTATGTTGGTTCGCCCTTGCTGAGTAGCAGGATCCGGAGGCCCTGACGGAGGAATTTATTTTGTTTCTCATGCTCTGTCGTTGCCTTCGTTCCACGGCCTAATTTTATTTTACCACCAAGAATGTCGGAATGTTTTGGCGAGTTCACGAGACGAGACTCCTCGCTTTCTCTTTCTCCCGAAAGATAAGAGAGGGAGAGGGGGAATTGCAGAGTCCTCATTCCTCTTCCGTGGATCTTGGGAGGGGAATTGGTGCAATTTCTCGTCCTTGGAAACGCTGCGACCATCATGTCGGTTCAAGATCGACTCTGGTGACGAACTTCTAGAGCTGCAGCGGGCTTTTCTTCTAACGATTTTTAGAAAATAAAGAATATATTTTTTCTTCTTTCCACCTGTTTTGATCGCCACTTCGTTCCCCAGCTGAGCTGGCTCCCGAATCTCATGTGTCCCCCCACGTAGATGTGGACCTCGTATACATCTGAATATTCCGCCCTGGTCCTCCATCAGACCCACAACAAGAAAATTTGTCCTTGATTTCTTCGCCCTGATTTCTGCATTTTCTTAATACCAACTGTTGTTCGGCCCTATGAAATGCTAGCGTTTTATTTCAAATAAAAAGCCAATGATAGCTAATAAATGGATTGTTTATGCTTAGGTGAGTTGGTGCCATGTGCTGGTTGTCATTGTATATGTGCTGTCGCAGTGCCAAACAAATACTGGGCCTTTGAGTATACAGCCGAATTTCTTTTCTTGGTTAATGGTTCACAATCAGCATGCTATTTGTTTATTTCTCTACAATATCTGAATAGAATTTGTATCTATGTAATATGACCAATTTTGAAAGTATGAAAGAACAAAATTGAAGAGTGGCCCTTGGCCAACCCGTCTTGTGCTTAGGTTTCCAGTGCCATCGCAAAGTACATATATTTGTTAGAATCATACGCGATTAGATCATTTCAATAAGTAGACAGGAGACGATCTTTGTTAACAAGGTTCAACGATCAACGCTTATATCCCCGGGCATGACTAGGAGTGCTCCTCCCCATATACTAAATCGACATAGTACAATCAACAACAAGCCCGTCGATGCCATTAGATGTATCTCGATCACCGTGCCATGCAATCTGGTCACCCCTGCCATGGGCGCCCGGACCATCCCCTTCGTGATCTTGTGTCGAGTCTACCAGTTCTAGTTTATTTTCGCTACCCCGTGGTGCGTTTATATAACATTTCCGTTCAAAATGTGTTCGACTCCAGCACCTAACCCTCTGCATATTCTGAGTCCAACTGTAGCCCTATACACATATTACATTATTTGACACCAATTCTTACAATATTTCTGCATACTGTAAGAGCCTCTCCTGCAATCGGATATAGAGAAGTGCAACTGGTAATGATGACATTGGTAGAAGATTGGGTAATAGGATTGATTATCACAGCATAGATATTGTCCTTGTCTCAATCAATTTTAACTGTCATTCAGTCTCAACTTAAAGAATATTTTTCAGTAAGGGGGTGGCTTCTATGAACACACATATGAGGTTCCTAGTTCATGAACTCCTAAATGTTTTGTATTCATAGAACATCTGTTTTACCATAACTCCTAAGCATTTGGCTTTCAATTGGCTTCATTAGAGAGCACAAGGATGAGGTCATTTATGATGGATGAGTAGTTCCAAGGAATTCTAAATGTTTTGCTGTGCTAGAACAGCTACCTTATTTGCAAACCTGCTGATTCTCTGTTTGCTAATTTTGCAGTAGTGGAGGAGGCCTTGTTGCATACGCAGACTCTCAGTCGGACCAGCCCCAAGGACCAAAAAAGAAGAAAGTTGTGGTTCTTGGCACTGGCTGGGCTGGCACCACATTCCTGAGAAATCTTGATAGCAAACTGTATGATGTCCAGGTCATTTCACCTCGGAACTACTTTGCATTCACACCCTTGCTCCCAAGTGTCACCTGTGGAACAGTTGAACCAAGGAGCGTTGTTGAGCCGATACGTAGGATTTTGGAGAAGGTAAGATGGCTTCCAGAAATTTCAGGAAACTTGTTGAGCAGTTCTAGGATTTTTATTGCTTTCAAAAGTGTTGAACACGTACTCCAAAACTTTACTAAAATGACTTGTTTTCGCTTCTGATCCTGCAATACTTGCTCAAAATCTAACTTCATTTCCAAAAATGAACCCCGTTCACTACAAGTTTGACTCGTTAGGGAATAGTTATATTGCATACTTGGACACTAGATGCATTCATACCTGAGAGAGATGATTAAGTATATGCCAAGTGAACTAACGTTGCTGTCCGTACGTAATGCTCTCTCAGAAAGGTGGAGATTTCAAATTCTGGGAAGCGGAGTGCTTCAAGATTGATCCAGCAAAGAAGAAGATCCATTGCCGCTCAAATACTGGGACAAATTTTGATGGAAATGGCGAGTTCTTAGTTGACTATGACTATCTGGTGGTAGCAGTTGGAGCTAGGTCTAACACCTTCAATACTCCTGGCGTGGCGGAAAACTGCCACTTTTTGAAGGTAGGCTCTCATATGACCTATATGAACTAAATCTGCTTCCAGTGTTGGTATATAACTATGTATTCTTTTATAAACATCAGAAAGAAGAATGAACCTTGTTCAAACTGTTCTGTTATTTTATAACAGATAAATAGTTTTATGTTATTCTTGCTAAATAATCTTACTACATTGTAGTTATTTCTGAACTCCTTTGCCGTGATATTCATATGGCCCATTATACTCACAGGAAGTGGAGGACGCCCAAAAGATTCGAAGGAGCGTCTTGGACTGCTTTGAGAAGGCAAGCCTCCCGTACCTTAATGAGGAAGAGAGGAAGAAGAATCTTCACTTCGTCATCGTGGGAGGTGGACCTACCGGCGTTGAATTTGCGGCAGAGTTACACGATTTTGTTACTGAAGATCTATCTAAGCTCTATCCTTCTGTTCAGCACCTTGTCAAGATATCATTGATCGAAGCTGCAGACCACATACTGACTATGTAAGACCAGATCGGTTCTCTCTTTACTTTTGGTTCTTTATGACTTGAATATTACTACTGCTTTTCACAAGGTTGACACCTTTTTACATATGTTATCTACTGCCCCAACAATATGGCAACACAATCACCTCATATATAATATATATGTAACGTTGCTTCCTAGGCTAACGAAGTAACAATTGTTTCTGCATTATAAAGGTTCGACAAGAGAATTACTAACTTTGCTGAGGACAAGTTTGGAAGGAATGGCATTGATGTAAAAACTGGATATAAAGTGGTGAAGGTTGCTAAGGATGCAATCACCATGCAAAATCCAGCTACTGGGGATATTGCAGTTCCTTATGGAATGGCTGTGTGGTCCACGGGTATTGGAACCCGTCCATTCATTGTGGACTTCATGAAACAAATTGGCCAGGTAGATAATTTTTTTTATTATGTGTCCTTCTGTCAGTTCAGCTAGCACATTAATCATTTCTCTACATATGCAGGCTAATCGTCGTGTCCTAGCTACTGACGAATGGCTAAGGGTGCGTGAATGTGATGATGTCTATGCAGTAGGTGACTGTGCCACCATAAACCAGCGGAGAGTAATGGTACACAGTAGAAATTCAGATTCTTGATTATTATGTGCTGTAAGAATTCTATAGAAATTGTTGGTTCTGCAACCATAAACTATCGGTACTGCGCTAGCAAATGAATTATTTTTACGTGCTTTAGGTACTGGTGATTGTCTTTTTTGTTTACCGTGTGAAAAGAAAACGGGTTTCTTCTCAGACCCCTATGTGCAATTTGGCTACTCTATTAACACTCTTAAGAGGTTACAGCTCAACCGGAGTTCACATGAATGATGCTAGCACACTTGATATGTATTGTTAGATACAGCTGCTAGGGTACTTGAATTGCTGGATTAGCTGTTTAGAATTATCAAGTGCTACTATATTCTTGACTATGGGAATTTGTGTTTTTGGCATGTAATGCTTGCAGGAGGACATCTCAGAAATATTCAGAGTTGCAGACAAAGATAAATCTGGAACCTTGACTGTGAAAGAGATCCAAGACATCTTGGAGGATATCTATGTAAGATATCCGCAAGTAAAGCTATACATGAAGAGCAAGCAAATGAACGGAATTGCTGATTTAATAAGGACTGGGAAAGGTGACGCTAAAAAGGAATCTGTAGAGCTGAGCATTGAAGAGTTTAAGAAGGCTCTTTCACTTGTGGATTCCCAAGTCAAGAATCTACCTGCAACAGCTCAGGTTTCCATTTTTTACTTTGTTGGAATTTTTACAATGCCGAAGTCTCTAAATGACCATTTCAGTTAAATGCCTCACTTTTTTTTGAGGGAAAAATGCCTCACTTTTTAAGTTCTAACTAGTTTGTTCTGTCAGGTTGCTGCACAGCAAGGACAATATCTTGCAAAATGCTTTAACAAGATGGAGGAGGCTGAAGAAAATCCTGAAGGTCCAATCCGCATTAGGGGAGAAGGCCGTCATCGCTTCCGCCCCTTCAGGTGCCTATTCTTGTTGTGTCATCGATCTGCTAATTTCTTCTTCATGATTCATTCTCTTGATCTTCAACCTTACTAGACTGTACTGAAGTTATGCATACATAGTACTTCCTCTGTCCCCAATTATAAGACGTTTTGGTAGGCTAATTTAACCTACCAAAATGTCTTGTAGTTAGGGACAGAGGTAGTAGCTGCTAACAACGATTAAGTTGAATCTGATCCACCAGTATCTTGAAAGTAGTTGAAAGGGAGATCAGCAACCATAATATATCAGTTACAGAATGGTTTATGCTGCAAACTGTTAAATACCTGAATAATTAGTGGTTTGATTTCCTTGCTTGTCTGGTCACTGATACTATTGCTTTGTTGATGCCTTCAGGTACAGGCATTTAGGGCAGTTTGCCCCACTAGGAGGCGAGCAAACTGCTGCACAGCTCCCCGGAGATTGGGTCTCCATTGGCCACAGCTCACAGTGGCTCTGGTATTCTGTCTACGCGACGTAAGTGTCCATTTCCTTTTTGATGATGTGGAAGTCAGATTGTGCAATCATGCTGTGCCCCATTTCTAGCTCACCTTCTAGTGTATCTGTATATCTGACATAACACTCGTTGTTTCCTCTTTGCTGAGTTCAGCAAACAAGTAAGCTGGCGCACGAGGGCACTGGTGATATCTGACTGGGGCCGTCGCTTCATCTTCGGTAGAGACTCGAGCGGCATATAGTCAAAGGAGATAAGATTTTGTTTATGACATATTCAGAAGCTAAGGCCAGTAGTGGTACCTCCCACCTAAGTCTGTTCTTGCATATATTCTTTTTTGTCAGGGGAAAGAATAAAAGTAACCCTGCACTTCCCTAGTGCTCCACAGAGAAAATTCCTATGTAGTGTAACTTTTACGTTTGAGAGTTTTACTTGTGCGGATGCGCAACTTGCGGATTAATTTCGTAGTTCCTTACCACGAGATAAGCAAAAGGACCAGTTTGGACCTGATTTTGTTCCAGAGATATCCTTTTTATGTGAAGATCTGATTTTGTCATGTGAAATTTGAAACCTGATCATGTTCTGTGAAAAGCTGTTTATGTGAAGTATAATGTGGCTACCAACTTGTACTTGTTTCAGTAGCTCTGCATGTTTGGGGACTTGGCCCTTTGATAAGTTCTGGTTAGTGGGTGCTTTGTTGACTAAAGATGAAAAAGGAGAAAATGTTAGGACAAGTTGAGTAATTTTTTTGCAGTTGACAGTTCTGGAGTAAAAAGATCTATGCTCTCTTGAGTTGTTCCAGCCCAAGACATCTCCCTTGAAACCTGCTTTATGTGTAGAGGTTCAGGTGGGCTTCATTATTATTTATTCGTCGTCTGGTTAGAGAGTTCCATGACATTGGTGGGGCAGTCAACTGCCGAAATAAAGGTCAAATTTTGATGCTACAGCGAAGAGAGGCAATCCGCAATTAAGAAAGACGCAAAGGCAATTAATTTCACAGACAAACGGCAATATGCTGAGAGCAAGTATAACATGCCATTTTTATCTACTGGTGGATGAGAGATGAAAAATATGGGGAGTGGGGAATCATGCAAGAGCATATCTCTATACGTGCTCTTACGCAAATGTTATAAAAGTGAAAAAAAAAAGTATAAATGGGGTTATAAAAGCTAATAGTTTGATAGACAATCTTATAACTATGTTACTTTATGAGTGACTATAAATGATAACTCTATATGACATGATGGATGCGGACTAATGGCACATGGAGACAAGCGCAACTGATATATGAAACAAAAATCATAATTTTTTACCCTCAAAGATGACCAAGTAAACTACTCATGTAAAAACTTTAGTCAGAAAATAATTTTCATTGACTTCTGGGCAAAAAAGAGAAATTTCTGACGAACCTTAGTCAAGTTTTTTTACATAGGGGCAATAAAAGTTATTTTTTGGCAGAACTTTTTGTACATGTGCAATACTTGATAGTGTTTATCTGAATGCCAATTTTGGAATTTTTTGAACTTAATTTGAATTACTATTTTTTTGAATATCGGTGAGCTGGTACCCATGTGTCACAATGTATATTTGGCGGCTGGCTATACTATTAACCATGTTCTAAAAACATGCGATCCGCAAACACCGAAGATGCAAAGTCAATTAATAGCCTGAATCAAAGGGTGAGATGTACAATATTGCTTGCGTGTTAAAACAGATGCAAATTGGAATCCAGAATTACGAGGAACTTTAAGCACTGTAATTGCCGGTTTTTTACGTACTAAAAAATCAGGTGACAGCTGAGCACTGACTTTCAACTCTATTATTTTGCACCTACTCAAACATAAGAATGAAAAGGTAAGCTGAAATTTCGGATCATTCTAGAATTCAAGAAGAAAATAACTCCCAATTGCATCTTGTTTGGGGGAAAAGTACTGATTTTGAGACAAGTAACAAAGATCACATCAAATGAAAATACTACATCTATTATCTAGAATGCACCTATATCTCTACGAAAATGACATCTTCCGAAAAAATAATTAAACAGAAGGAGCAGAAGCTGCAAGTTGCACCCTTTCAGCTTCAAAAGTCAAGGGGTGCCTGATTGCATCTTATCTGGCTATGAAGTGGAAACAAACTTAAAAACCGGCCTATATGAATTCCAAGAAAGCAACAGGTTGTTCCAAGCCACAAAGGACTGAATCATGCTCCATCATTATTAGCCTGCTTTGTTAGGTAATAGGTGTATTTGCACCTAATTTTCCAGCTCAACAGTTATGTTAGTACAGATCATATCAGCAAGGGAACAAGAACAATTATATCTGTACAGGTCAGGCAGACAAATTAAAGAGCAGAGGAACCAGATGCTGAGCCCATAATGTTTCATCTCTTCAATGACATGTCGGTTAGAAAAAAACTCAAAATGCTCGATAGACTACACAAAAAATGAGAGGGAAAGGGCACTGCATCTTTTTAATACTATACGTCTATTAGACAGCTTTACAGAGGATAATCTCTGGATTATTGGCACTAAGCTGGCGAAAAATACAGGTATTACATTACCTGCAGAACCATGAAGTCCAGGAAATGGTGTAACAAAAACAGACAACTTCCATTAAACACTTTGAAGAGTGTTTTTTCAGGTAAAATTACATTTGGTATTGATAGGAACATCAGCTAGGGAATGGAACACAGTCCCACGTCTAAATCTACAACACCACGTACATGATTTATCACGGAAGATATTATTACCAAGCTGTAACTCACTATCTACATGGAGACCCAGGAAAGAAATGCAGCGTGAAGCTCAAATCCTAATTACACAAAGCCTCATTCTTGTTCCCAGTCGACTCGTCGCTGAGCTTAAAAACCATGAACAAATGGGGAGGAAGGACGACATGTGGCAACGGTAGAGTGGTACATAAGTTCAACCGATGCTTTGAAGGGTTTAATGTTTATACTGAATCAACTCCTTCAATCTGCTGGCGAGCAAGATATCTCTCTCTTCGTTCCTTCTGAAATAAGAAAATTGGGAATATGATCACATGATACATAGCCTCATCTTAGACATTAGTAAAAGACTGGACTATTGTCATTAAAAACACCAGAGCAGTGTCCTTACCCATTCATCGATCACAAGACCCTCGCCTACAATACGGGGGCTGGTGTCTTCTGGAGGCTTCTTGCGTGCCTCAAGGGCTGCTTCAGCTTCAGCTAGCTGACGCTTGAGTCTGTCCAGTTGCTTCAAGAAATATATTGCAAAACGTGTATGGTGAACTTGCTGCTCCTCAGAATTTTATTGCATATAGAGCAAAGCAGATGAAAAGAACAGATTATGCCGTCACTTACTGCGCTAGGACGTTCGGCATCCAAGAACACAACCCGCAGAACTTGCTCAACTGCAACCTGGTCTTTCTGCTCATCGAACTGTGACATACAGGCAACAGTTAGAGAAATGATATCACAGGGATTATATTTTAGGCAATCGGGCGGTCTCAAGGGATAAAAAGATTTTACCAATTCCGGGACGTACTCCACAGGCCCTTTGACTTTCAGGCTAACAATCTTAAACTTAACCTTGCACTTCTGGTCTAACGGTTTCTCGTTGTTCTCCGGGTGCTCCACAAACTTGAACACTGGTATTGAGTGGGTGAACAATGAGAAAAATGTGAAGTACATAAATGCACACAAAAGCTAGACATCAGCTTTGCATTACCTGTTGCTATGATAGTTTCCCCTGGAGCCAGTATGCCGCCAGGAGGCCTCATGAAGCAGCTCTTTGGTGCTGTTGTTTGGAACTATACACAAATAATACATGGATTAAATTGGTATTCTACTTAATATTAGTGTTGCATCAAACAATTTAACAATCATTGTTAGTCGCCTAGCCAGTTGTAAAAATTCAAAAACCACTAGCATAGTGCTATCTACTCATAGAAGAAACAAGCTATGGGATTTAATGAATTCATGGTCTTAATTTATCCCTTAATCAATGAAGATTCGCTGGAGGGAGAGAATCGTTGTTACCTTGAAGGCCACATGGGACTTGCTGACGTTCTTGATCCTCACCGCGCTGCGAACTTGCTTCCCGGGCTCATCTGCGTCGATCAAAAGGTATAAGGTAATTAGTTGATGCAAATTGGAGCATATATTTTTCCAATCGGAGTCGAATTATTGACCGGCAGTTAAGCTGTCAAATTTCTTTGCCAAAACAGAAATTTCAAACATGATGAAGCATAGACAACTTCAAATATTTCCCAAAAGGAAGAACAACAAAGGCGGCGCCTTGACGAGCCAAGAAGAATCAAACAGAGACTAATCCAACCCAAATGAAAAAGAGCGGAGCTTTGAGCGGGCTAAGTGCTAACCGCTCGGTACAAAAAAAAAGCAGAAACCGCCGCCAAGAAGCAGAGGAGGAAGAAGCTAGCGACCTTGTTGTAATAGCAAGCCAAAATTGATGAGACAACAAACTACCGCGCCCGTGGCGCATACGTACATGGGAAGTAGAGCTTTGACGGCGGGTCGAGCCGCAGCCGGCGCCTGGTGGGCAGCAGCGACCGTATCGCCGCGGCACCCGAGGACGAGCCGGCCGACCCCTCCGCGCCTCCTCCCTCCGCCATAGGCGGCGGCCCGGACGCGGTACCCCACAGCGGCATGCGTCAGAAGCCCTCTCCGCCGCGTCGTCGTCCCCCTGTTCCTGCTGCTGCTGGTGGTCGCGCGCGCCCCTCCGCCACGGTGACCGCCCCCTGAAGCACCGGCACCGGCAGAGGCAAGTCGCCCTTCGTCGTCGGGAGCCGGTGAGCGTATGGTGGTGGGTTCTTGGTTGGAGTAGTTGGGTTGGGCGGCGAGTGGAGGCGGAGGAAGAAGAATATTATTGGGGGGCGGGTGGAGAAGAGGGAGGAGAGCTGCCTGCAGTTGTGCGCGTGTGCGCTGATGGGTGGGGTGTTCTTATGCTGGGTGGACGGCGGTGGGGTCACCTCAGCAGCTTCGGCTATTGTTCTCCTCTTCCTCGCCTCCCCTCCATGCCGTCTTTCCTGATTGGTGATGATTGATGATGGTGGCTGGCTAATATAATGCTCGTAGCGGTTTTTAGGGGTGCCATGGTGGTTGATCTTTGCTCATGGCCAATAGGGTGATAATAGAGTATTACTCTATCAGGTGTTGCTTTATTTGTTTGGCTTTGACACAAATAAATTCAAACTCGAAACACTTAAATTCTGTAGAAAAATATTTTTCTCATTTTAAATGGTTGTTATGCATGTCATGATCGTGTGATGCATATGCTTAGTCGAGTGAAGAGTCTCATGACAATCAATTTCACAACAAAATCGTGACCTTATCGGCCTCCTCCCACTACTCCCAACGAACACCAAATACATCACAACTCAATCGAGGTTGAAATCTATAGAGATACATGTGCAAGTACCACCAAAATAAAGATTTTTAAAGGTTTTTCTTCAAGTTTGCAGTTCATGCATTTCCTTTAAAAATTCATTTCTCCAATTTAGGACTTCAGTTTCTTTATTTGAAAGTACCTTTAATGGTTGCCTAGATGATGTGCATGCGTGGCTATGCCATAAAAATGTCGTGATATGAGAAGATGAGACAACATCACTGATTCAAGTGTGGCGCAAGTGGCTTAACTTCCATGATCGGCAACTGTAATTTCAACTCTTAAGAGATGATTCACACTGATCAACTTGAGTTCTTAGAAGCATGTATGAACGTATGTAGGGCGCTTCCAAAAGGAGGTGAGAGATCACTGGATAAACTAATTGCATTTAAAAAATCAATACTAATATGTAGAACACTAGAGGAAATCATCTCATGATTTGACTTTGTTTTCGAAATAAACATAACAACGAGCCCTGAATATGGCGGTTGGTCCAAGTTTAGCCATAAATTAATAAGAACTCGTCCATGTTACACTTTGAGATTTATTGAAACGTGCAACTCAAACCCTAACCCAATTTCCAACAATGTATTTGTATTTTGAGCTCTAAATAAAATTGAAATACTAACATGGTTCCTGGAAATGCCGTGAAGTTGCTATGAAGTGATAGGATGCAAAAGTTCATCCAAATATAAGACTACATGTGTCCTTCACATAAGTAATGAGAGATAAGTCGACGGTTTGATAGTTCAACATTCCACTCAATCCAATGCCACCACTCAAAGTTGTAGGATGAAGTTTTATACTTTGACGGTTAACTTCTCTGTGATCTCATCCAACAAATCAATTTAAGAGCAAACCTGACAAAATTATCGAATAAATAGGCACATAGAAAAAGAATTTTATTTCCTTTATGTAAACTCCATGATAAAAAAATATTATGCAAACATGTAACACTAGACTTTGGCCAAAGTTGCCCCTTGTAACACAACACATAGCACCACATTACAAGCATCCAAAGTCAAATAAATACAAGTGATATCAATAAGTAATACTAGTGTAATGTTCAATATGGATAATAGCATCACATGGATCGATGGGCTAAATGAGTTGTTTGGGCATTGGCATGGGGCAGTGCTAGCTTTACCGGATAATGCTATTTGAGTATTTCAGATAATCCACAAAAGTATCAGACATTTCATATCTGTCGGATATAACCAATATCATATCCGCTACCCTATCCGTCGCATATCCACTTGATCAGTATCCACATCCACATTTTTTCTCGAAAAGGGGCAGGCCATGCCTCATCAGTCGATGCATATGACCATCTACATACATCAGATTCTTAAAAGGGCATACATATCCTTAAAAAAATGTGGATTTGGAGCGGAAACTATATGTACCATTTACATCCCTACGTGTCCGTCAAAATGTTTCTTTCCGAAAGAGAAGGGCTAAAAAGCAGAATGTACGAGGGATTTGAATCAAGCAGAATTAGAAATATTCTTAGGTTTGTGGGGTTGATATGATCTAAGAAAAAGCCTAAACCGTAGTGCAGTCCTGCTGGTAGCCAGCTAGATGCAAGAATTAATAAAGGGTTTATATATGTGCATAGACTATGACACGCTCTTCCGTCTATCAGGGATTTTTCCAGGGAGTTGACTCCAAGACTTCGAAAGCTTCCAACAAGAACGAACTTTACTCTAGTGGATGTATGACTATTCTAATAATGGCAACTTTTTACTGATCTGGTACTGGTAAGCTGTAGTTACAGTACCCAGTGATCTTTCTCCATGTTTGCCACATATCTGCCGCATGTTTGCTCGTTACTACTCGGATAGGGAAGAAACATCTGTGTAAAAAAGGTTATATTGCTGAGTAACAGTGGATAGGGAAGAATCCAAAGACCGGCGTCGGAACTACGGAAGAAGATGCTCGGAGCAGAGTACAAGAGCGCTGGACAAGTCAATGGCAGCGGCCGCGGGGCACGCCGGAGTCCGGACGGCATGGCAGCGACCAATTAATTGGATCTGGAGCTTTCCAAGCAGCAGTCAGTTCGGCACGAAACCATGGAAGAAACAAACAGTTACGTGGCTTGACGGGGACATGCATGGAGGCACTGATCAGTCAGTCAGTGGTCATGAGCTCCCGCTCCAAGATAGGACAAACGGCCATGCCTGCTGTGACATGTGTCCATGGAGTTTTTACATTCTTCGGAAATTCGAGCATGTGTGTTTCCACGATTTCTTTCTAATTATTTGAAAATTAGAGGTAATTCTTTGTGCCACAAGTCTTTTTGCATTCAGAAGAATTCTAAAGCTTTAGGGTCTCTTTGGTTCAAAGTAAAAGCAGAGGAATACCATGGAACAATAATTATGGAGCGCAGGAAAAACCCGGGAAAATTTCCTTTCACCTTTCTATCAATGGAAAAAACGTACAAATTCTACAATCCACTACGACCCTTATCAAATTCGTATGTATGAAGATATGATACTGAGATTTTTATTTGCATAATAACATCCTAGTTATAACCTAGAACGAGAAGGAGAAGGAGAGGTGGACGTAGTAGAGAGCAAAGCCATCTCTGTGTGCCCCCATGAATTGACCAAATCACCATTGTTTCTATGGCGGCGACGACACGAGAGGATGACGGTTTGTTATTTATGCAGAATATTTTGACCTGAACTGTAAGATAACTTATGTAATTTACGCGACATTTTAAAAGTATATCACTTTTCCTTATTTTATTTTATTTGCGGTGCTTTTTTCATTGTATTAATAATGGTTTGGTATACACTCAATATTATGCATGTTTTTGTTTCTATCATCTCCCCTTATTTGTTACATACTTTCGACCCACAAGCTGCTTGTGCGTCTGGCCTAGTTTGATATATAATGGGTCGGCCAAACTAGTAGCTTGGGTCATCTACTGGGCCGAGTTGTAGCGACAGCTGGCTTTATACATCCTGTGTTCCGTTGGGCTGTGTTCCCGTGCACCTCGTCACAGTTTCTCTAGAAAAAAAACACAAGTAGAGGCCGTCAGAGTGCATGCACGGTCGCTGTTTGGTTGCTCGCATGGTTTTTGGCCACTTTGCATCCGTGACTCCCAGGGTCTGGCCCTGGAAAAACGCGAGTTGAGCCATGTTGTGCATGTAGTTTGGTTGCAAACAATGTTCTAGCCAGGCCCGTTCGGTTGGGTGCAAGATTTTTTAGTACGACGTTTGGTTTCATCCGTGTTTCGTGTACTCTTACCACATGGACTACCTTACACCATCACAACACCAGCAAGGCCGATGAGCAGGACAATGGCGTGACGCAGCGGCGGCGCCGGGACGGCAGCGGTGCGCGGCCAGTTCACGCACGTACACCAAGCGCGGCCTACTAACTGCTGCGGCGACGACGAATTCCATGGCTACGACGATGTCGGCTGAGCGAAGAAGGTGTCGAGTAGCTGAAGAACACATACACCAAGCACACCTAGAAACAGCGGCGACGACGACGGAGTTCACGGCAACGGCGAGCGGCGGTGACAGAGGTTGAAGAACATACCGTCACGTGCAGTCTAAATATGTGCATACATACAACACAAGATGTGCTCGTATACGACCGCCGAATCAGAAATCTTGCAACATGAAAGTTGTGCGGAACATTGAGATAAAGCTACACACGTCAAAGGATATCTCGAACCTTCGACCAAGGACGACGAATTTGATGAAATTCGTCTAAAAAAATTCCGAACGTCGGTTCAAAATTGACAAGTTCTGGTCGATGAAACTTAAAACCGAGTAGGGGAATGAAACCTACTCATCGATGCACATATATTTCGTGTAGAAAATTTCTTGAATCGATGTATATTTGCAGCAGTAGGTGGACAGCAAGAAGGAAAGCTCAGGTAGGAACAAGAACGAGCACGAACTCGAACTCTTAGTGCAGCTCGAGAAGCTCCGCCTCTGCGCTGGAGCGGTCGAGAAGCTCCGCCTCCGCGCCGGTTCCACATGACCCGGTGGGCTGGCCACTCGATCCGATCGGTGGTGAGCAAGGAGATCTCGCTGTCCATCCGCTCCTCCACGGAGAGCACGGCTCCTCGCTCGCGAGCGCGGGACGGCACGGATCCGGAGCGGGCCGCCGCCGGCACCCCACCGCCGTTAATCTCCACAGGACGGACGTCCTCACCGAGGAGGCACTAGGCGTGGAAGTTGTCTGTGGCGGTGGCGAGCTGAGGGTAGGTGAAGGAGGAGGTGAGCAGAGCAAAGACTCGTACGCACTCAGCCAAAGCCTGCAGTGAACAGTGTCGAAAATAGACTACCCGAGGGTGACTCTGGAGAAACGGTCGATTGGGCCGTTCCTCTCGGGCCTGGCCCAGTGTGCTTTAAGTATCGTGGTCATGCAGGCTGTAGATACGAGGCAGGAGACCAAACGGGCCGAAAATTGCACGTAACAGTGCGTTCTGAGGCTTTGTGGGCAACCAAACACGCCCATAACAGTCAGCCTGGTGCTGCTGCATGCCAGACAAGCATGGGTCGAAGATGAACACATACAGGCATACATGCACATGCCAGGTCAGCATGCACGGATAGATTCACTGTTTCATGGCGGTTAGCTACAGCTAAGAATCTGCTTGTTTCCTGCCATGTACTATAACATGCCGCCTGAACTTATCCAGTATGCTAAATTTTTTTAAAATTGAGGGCGTTTCAAGGTTTTAAATAGCGGCAACCCTCGAAAGCAGCAATAGCGGGGCTATAGCAGAGGTAAATGGGGGTATAATTGTACATGAAATCATTTAGCAGCAACACCCTTAAACATCTATAGCACTAGAAGGAAAAGGCGCGCCTTGCTGCGCCCGTTTTTTAATTTTGTGAAAATTGTTTTCAGGGACAAACATTAAAACCATGCTCAGCCGATAAGCCCACCAACCATCAGTGTTGGATTTCACATGGCACGACCAAAATTTACCGTTTAATTGCTATAGCGCAATCTAGTTTCCTCAGTCTGCATTTTCAGGGGACAATTAGCTTTTGTGTTCCAGTTTTCGAAGCCAAACGAAAGTACAAAAAGCCTCTTAGTTGTTCCCCACATTGATTACTTGTTTTATGTCACTCATTTTACGCATTTTACTTTCATCCACAAAGCAAGTGTCACATTGGATGCAGCAAAGACATCAGGATGCATCTGGCACCATGGCTGGATCTGAAACATCTTGTATCCGCCTGAATATACATATACGAATGGTTAGGTCATTTCATCACCAAAAGTATCAATGCGTGCACGAGCTG
Organism: Poa pratensis; assembly: GCA_947311845.1. Classification (NCBI taxonomy): domain Eukaryota; kingdom Viridiplantae; phylum Streptophyta; class Magnoliopsida; order Poales; family Poaceae; genus Poa; species Poa pratensis. Next base: position 37,056,608 of record CAMZMU010000086.1, on the reverse strand, counting down.
AAAACGGTACAAAACACTGCAATACTATATAAAACATGTGATTAAAGTTGACTTGTTGCCCCAACTGTTTGTTGAATGACCGGTTCACCCCAACACACCGCTAACTCTCATCGCCAAAGAGGATGATAATTGCCAGTGGGTACCATTATTCCTGAAACAAAGATTAGCTTCTGTACAGTAATCATATAGTTCTCCAGTGCAGTGTAGCAAAAAAATTACTACATCCAATATACTTATTTATTTCTATGATAAATCTAGGCGGCATAACAGAGATAAATTTGTACTATCCAGATATTATATAAACTGTACAACAATACTTGCTTGCAAGAGACTGTAACTGTTGTGCACATAAATGGAGTTGAATGAAATAAATTGTGGACATAAAAACATGCTTGATAGCTAACATTGCCGAACTACCAGGTACATGCAAGAAAACTCAGCACAAATAATAGTGCAAAAAGACCAAATGAAATCAAATGAAAACCAAGCAAGCAAATGGTGATTTGAACTGTTCTAACATAGTGTCAAGAGTCGCAACCACGAAGACCATCAGGTCAGTCATCGTTTTTTTCCTGCATGCAGCCTCAACTAGCGACCAGCGTTGTAGTTACAGACGCTAGCCTAATATAATATCTGGATAGTACAAAAAAATGTACGCAGTGGCAGTAGCATGCACCTGTACGCATTGCTTTTAGTCCCATTTCCCGGAATCGTCTGGGCAACGTACATACACGGAACAAACGAACGAATCCTCTAGTACCCACTGTATGTTGCGTCGTGGCGATGGAAAACTGGGCTGGCCGCGAAACGGTGGTAGGAATCGCTCGGGCGATACCGAGTGATTCCCCATTCTGCTTGTGCGTCTGGCCTAGTTCGATATATAATGGGCCGGCCAAACTAGTAGCTTGGGTCATCCACTGGGCCGAGTTGTAGCGACAGCTGGCTTTATACATCCTGTGTTCCATTGGGCCTTTTTCCCGTGCACCTCGTCACAGTTTCTCTAGAGAAAAAAAAGTAAAGGCCATCAGAGTGCATGCACGGTCGCTATAGCAGCCAGGCTGCTGCTGCTGCATGCCGATTCCAGACAAGCATGGATCGAAGATGAATCACGCACACATACAGACAGGCATACATGCACATGCCAGGTCAACGTGCACGGATAGATTCACTGTTTCATGGCCGTTAGCTACAGCTAAAGAATCTGCTTGTTTCCTGACATGTACTATAACATGCCGTATGCACTTATCCACTATGCTAATGTTTAAAAAAGAATTGAGGGCGTTTCAAGGTTTTAAATAGTTGCAACCCTCGAAACAGATATAGCGGGGCAATAGCGGAGGTAAATGGGGTTATACCGGAAAACTGTAAGTGATATCATTTAGCAGCAACACGCTCAAACAGCTATAGCGGAACTATAGCGGGGCTATAACCAGCTATTTAAAACATTTGTGCTTGGACGGATTGGAAGATGGTTGTACTCAAAGCTCACAATAAATTAAACAGTTGATTTGGTGTATGTCTCATCGAAGGGAAATATTGTTTATTGGGCAATGACGTCCTTATTGATATAGGGAGCTTTTGGTGGCTTGTCGATTTTATGCTCTGTGGCTTCAGCCTTTAGTAGGTGAATGTAGATTCAGATAGGCGGGTTTGCTAAAATAAAATGGAAACTACAAACTTTCTTTTATCTTAAAGCTTATGATAAAGTGGTTTGAAATCACGGATGAGGTTTCACATGTTTCGCAAAAAAAGGATCTTAGTATTGTGCATGCGATGGAATTAGTTAATGATGTGAAAGTCGGTTCGCCTCTACCAGAGGAAGTGGTTCGGAGGACTTGTTTGACGAGGTCCATAATTTTGCAGGAGAAGGGTATTAAGGTGCCACATATGAATGAATAAATACCGGTTCGGGGTCGTTCGAGGCTGGATGGGATGACCTACACTAATCTTTACTTCTACAAAGTTAAAATCTTCTATGTTGCCATTGACAAGATATGTGTTGAGATTGATCATCGCTTTTTGAAACATCTATAGAGCCATTGGAGAGCTTCTCATGCCTTAGTCCAAATAACTGTTTCTCAATGTTGGACAAGGTTGCTTGCTTATCTTCAGTATCATGGGAATTTCTATAATGGCCGTGACCGTGCAACCATAAGAAGCCAACTTGAGACTTAGATTCATCATGTGAGAATGCATTCCCTCTTTTCTGCTTGCATACATCTTGAAAGTTTGGATACAAAGATGGTTGAAACTAAGAATTAAGCATTTGGTTTTCCCAGTGTTTTATAAGCTTATTGAGTTGGCGTTAATATTACCGCTGTCAACGGCATCGGTTGAGAGGTTTTTTTTGGCAATGAAGATCATCAAGTCCAAATTGTGGAACGAACTAAAGAATGAATGCTTCAATGCCACGATGATATGCTACACCGAGCGGGAGCTATTTAGTCAACCATATATATAGTGGTGTTTCTGCTCAACGCTTTCAAGAAATGAAGAAGAGGGGAGACATTTACCTTGTAGGCTTAGGGCTAATTAGCACATCACTGGTACTATCTCGGTAATTTTCCTTACCTCATGAATAATGATAAGTATATTTTGAATCCATGGTTATATGATTTACTGCGTCTTTGTTTTTATCTTGTAGAGTCTCTTTGTGGGTGTATTTGGACATTTCCACTTGTGTCGTCAACCGTGGAAGTTTCATGTCTTTTGGGAATTCTTAGTAATTGCTATCATATCTAATATTAGCGCATATGAACATTTGAATATTATGTGAATTTTGAAAATTCAATTGTGTTGTGAATTTCTGATTGTGAACATTTCAATGTGTTGTGAAGTTCTAATGTATTGTATTCGTGTTTTTGCATTCAAATTGTCGTGAATTTTTTTTTGTTCAATGTGATGCTTATATTCATTTGAGAAAAAATTAGTTGCCTTGCGGCGCGTTCAGACTTCAAAAAATTCCTTGGTCCGCCGCTGAATGTAGTCTATGTTGTACTAGGTGTGTTTCTCGTTATTACTTTTCAAGATTTTGACTACTAATAGGTGGTTCCTATGATGGTGTCTATATGGTAACATGAGTAACATATCTACACATATATATCTATATTAGAAAATCATATATGTGTGTTGGTCTTGAATAGTATTGCCATAATATATAATTCTTTTGATTTTTAAATTTGCAAGAACTTGTATTGGTAGATTTTTTGTACTACCGCTATTTTCCCGATAAAGGGAAATTTATTACTTGTAGTATCAGTATTAGACCCGCCTCTTCATGACAGCGATGCACACAGCCAAACAGTTCAAACAAAAAAAGGTAAACAAGGCGAAGTACAGGAATCACAGAGAGCTTGTAGAATGCATATGGAGTCCCTCAGTGTATCTTCTAGCCGACTGGCACCTCCGTAAACAGGTCACGAAATTCCACACGTTGTTGAGACGACCATGAGCAAAACATACGTGTACAACGGTAAATGACCTGCATAAGCGAGAACTTTTATCACCTAAAACCTTGTCATTTCTACATAGCAAAAAACGACCATATTACGGAAAAAATCTCACCCTAAGAAGAATTCTAAATTTGTGATCCAGACCGCGCAGCCGGTTGCTAAAAATTGCCCAAAAATATATACTACCGCTGAACTCCAGAAAGAAAGAAAAGGAGAGAAAAAAGACCCACGTGCCAGTTGTTTCCACGCGTGAGTCGACGCGAGTGAGCTTCTATCCAGCCGCAGCCCGCTCGAGTCGCCCTCCAGCGGCGCCGCGGAAGGGCGCGCTTCCCCGAGACGTCCTCAAATTATTTTGCAAATGCATAAATAACAACACAAGTTCAGTTATTCTTTTCTGTCATGATAACATGCTATCAGCCACGGAATTATAAGGAAAATTTAACGCATAAATACATTGTTGTGATCAACAGACGGTTAATATAACAGCAAAAAGTTCTAAAGTGCACGGATGCAATGACGCAACTATCGAGAAAGTGTGATATTCTTGGTGTAAATTTTCAATCCATTGAACAGAACGAAGCTACCAAGGATTCTTGACCTTTCTCTCCAAGAAAGAAAAAAGGACTAAATAAGCTATAGTTCAAGTGTACTTCTTGATATGTCGAATCCGAGCTTTTGACTTGTTAGCAAGACCAAATGCTGGAACACAACGTGGCGAATTTTCCAACGTTGTACAAGATGTATGTGTAAATGAGTGTGACAAATGAAACCCGAGGTACAGCTAACTCAGTATCCAGATAGTTCGTGCTGCCGCTTAGGATATATGCCAAAAAGATTCCCTCAATACTGACCCGTGACCCGAATAAAAACATTGACACAGTACAAAGTTGGCCAATCTACTGTCAAGACCTATCTGGGCCTGGTGGCTGCAAACACATGCACTGAAATTAAGGCCTTGTTTTTGGGTGGCATACTAAGCTTCCCATAGTTTACCACACCATAAGTTAGACAAGTTTTGAGTGAGTTTATCCCTATCTTGTTTATAACCATATTTGTTGCAAGATTTCGTTCATGAAAACTATAACCCACACTTCAGTGAGTTAGAAAAATGTGGCAAGATTATTTCAAGTGTGGCAAAGTGTGGTGCCAGTTTGAATCGCCTAACCTCTGCCATGTGTGGCAATAAAACAACGGCAAATGTTGAAAAAATTAGTATATGAACTGAAGATTCCCTTAATCCTGTCCCGTGACAAGGTCAAGTTCTCTTGCGGCCTCTCCTAAACAAGGCAAGGTGCAGATCCGCTGACGGGAGGCAGCATGGAGAAAACAGGGTTCCTCGTCGGATCCCACTGTGGCCACGTGGAGAAATCGTGAGATCCTCCCTGACGGATCTACACGCCGAGCTTCCCTTTAGGCTGCTCACAATGGAAAGTAACATATAGTAGTATCATGCACAAGATACTAGTCCATGTTACTAACTCAATAGTGGGTAGTAGCATACGTGTAGTATCATGCAGTATTGCATTTATTAGGTTTGCATACTCATTTTGAATTGTAATGCGTTATATTATGCTATCTACCTATGATAACATTATCTTCTCTTTCATCAGCCTGTGGCCTGTGGGTAGTCTTAGAACTACATGTAGGAACATCCGACAAAGGATATTACTTTAGAAAACAAGGGGATGCAGTAATTAGAGCAGATAAAAAACAATGACACTGATTTGAAATTTCAAAAAGTCATTTTCATCTAAGTCAACTCACAATAAAGATGTTAACACAAAAATGTAAAAAAAAAGACCAAAGAAAACATGTCAGACAATTTTTTTGAAACGGGTATGTATACATAAGTCATAAGGCCATGTACAACGCGGGTGCTAACAGCCGACGCTAGGATCGATTTCCTGGCCGTTATGCATAATTCCCGGTCGATCCCAGGATTTGGCTTTGCGTCGCCGCTTGTTTTGTCGCCGACGCTTCGTCAATTTTTTCCCACGCCCGTGATTTCCGGAGACGTCCGACGCTAAGCGCAGGCGCTATTTCCCTAGCGACTTTTCGGGACGCTCTGTTTCTGTCAGCATAGCACCGCTAGAGTCTTGCGTTGTACAGGCGGGTGCTTAGCCAATTTCATTAGCGACTGGATAAGCACTCAGCGTTGCACGCGCCAGCGCTTAGCTAATAAATTGATTTCCTGCTCTTTATTTTTAATCGTGTAAGCACCTAACTAAGCGTTCTCCATTGTACATGCCCTAAGTACGTCCGTGTTCTACTAATAAAATGAGTTGCAATGGGTTTATATATACGACTTGAATTGAAGATGGGGTGCAGCTACCACCTGATAGCAAATTGCCGCTCTTACATTTTACGCGTTGATTCATATAAAAGATGAATCAGTTGGTAGGTAAATAAAGAGTTAAGACCATGCATATAAATGAGTCTATCCTAAGCTTCGATCGTGGACATTTGTGCTGGCTAACTACGGGCTGCAAGAAACATAGAAGCGTAGTCGTTGATCCTACGTCACAACAAAGGAGGACCTTATATCAAGATAGCTGGTTAATTATACTTTGACAAGAGATCTGCATCTGAAAATGGGGTTTTCCAAACTTGTCTGCTAGCTGACATAGATAGATGTCCCGTTGTCCATTCATGGAATATGCCAGGTGCGTGTGCGTCGCGTTTCAGTCTGCATAGCATATCAAAATTACCAACCCTTTGGCCTTACCCGGTCCCGACTGATCCTCCTATAGCTAGCAACGTGGATCATTCACGGCGGGGCGATGCTACGGCAGCAGCACCCACAGTGTATGCCAAATGTGGGTGCCAAATTGTGTTTTTGGCTTTTGGGAGCCGCTCCCTCCGTTGTAGAGTTAGTGCCATAGCCAAATTTTAGGGAGTCGACGCAAGTACTTGCGCTCATGCCAAATCCATTCATCTCAATAAAATAGCCACTGCATGCAAGGAGAGAGAGCGCTGCTGCATGCAACGAGAGAGAGAGAGCGACGCTCTGGTCCATGTACAGCTGAGTACATTTGAACGCAGGTATGCAAACTTCAACTCCCTATCCTTTTTTCTCCTTGCCATCGTCAGTCTCAGCGATCTCACTCAACATGAGCATAGAGATCCTCTGACCTTTGCACCAGCTTCACTTGACTAACGGTGTCACGGACTGCCCATAAGAAAACATGCAACTAAATCAGCAATGCAATTCTCTGCCATGGGCATACCGATAACTTTGGAATGACTTTGGATCTGCCCATTGGAAATCCTGACTTATGATCTGCCCATTAGAAATCCTGGAACTGTTAACCAGCCATGCGGTTCTCTGTCATAGGCATCTCTGTAGCTACAGCCTCGAAAAAGACATTGGTAGCCACATCAAAGGAAAATTGGACAGCCATCACTCCATGTGATCCTCTTGCCTCTGCCCGATGCATAACCAGCAGCGATTACGCAGCTAGCAGCGACTGCTTTACATGCAAAGGAACCACGGACCTGGCCACTTGGGCGATCTATTGCATGGCCACGATCGGCCAGATCCAGGCGAGGGCAGCAATTTTGGATCACGTCAATGCCAACTGCCAAGGATGCCATGAACTTGATGCCTGGTACGCAGCCGTTGGCCAGATCCAAGGCAACTCCCGGCTACCAGATGCAAGACGACGGTGGATCTGTGGATCAGAGCGAAGGCAGCATGGCAGGTTGGACGAGAAAAAACTGCTCGGCGAAAGAGAAAAAAATTAACGAGATTCCACGCCGCCGCCGTCCGCCGTCCGCCGGACGGCCTCCTCCGGCGGCGGCGAGGTGAGTGGCGTCGGCAGGGGAGGGCCTGTAAGGCGGCGGTGGCTGGGCCTCCGGAGTCGCACGAGGCGACCCGGGAGGCTATCGGGTGACGCTAGCTGTTAGCGGTGATGACTTTCAAAACCTCGAGGGCGATCTAGCTAGTCAGAGAGACCTACTGCTGAGTACATATTCGATTGTTTAATATTTTATTATGGGTCCAACTCTTAGCTTATTTAGCATCAGCTACGCTGTAGGAAAATTGTGTTTATGGCACCGTTGCTATATGATGCATAGGTGGCAAATTTGGCTTTGGCCACACTGTGGCTGCTTAGACTTCCACCAACCCTCTTCCCAACCTGCCAGTTAAACGCCCATCCCGCTACGCCGCTTCCCTCCCACGTCCCGGGTTACCTATATAAACCGTCTTCCTCCTCGGCATCACACACCACCCAGCAATCTCCAGCGTCTTCCTCCCCCAGAGACCTCCAGCTCTGCATAACTAGCGACATTGATCTCTCACGACTCACGGGTCTACCTTTGAACACGTACTTCGTGATCGCACATCGTGCGCGACGAGTTAAGGACTTAGTTGATCAAGCACTGAGATGGGTAGCCTCGACGCAAACCCTGCGGCCTTCCCTGTGTTCAACGCCGGCGTCCAGGACGGCAGCTTCCAGCCGCTCAACCCTGACGACGTGCGCGCCTACCTCCACAAGGCCGTCGATTTCATTACCGACTACTACAACAACGTCGAGTCCATGCCGGTTCTCCCGGACGTGAAGCCCGGCTACCTGCAGGACGAGCTCACGGCGTCCCCGCCGGCGCACTCGGCGCCGTTCGACGTCACCATGAAGGAGCTTAGGGCCTCCGTCGTCCCCGGGATGACGCACTGGGCCAGCCCCAACTTCTTCGCGTTCTTCCCGTCTACCAACAGTGCCGCGGCCATCGCGGGGGAGCTCATCGCCTCGGCCATGAACACCGTCGGGTTCACGTGGCAGGCGGCCCCCGCCGCGACCGAGATGGAGGTGCTAGCGCTCGACTGGCTCGCGCAGCTCCTGCAGCTGCCCACCAGCTTCATGAACCGCACCGGCGCTGGACGCGGCACCGGCGGGGGAGTCATCCTCGGTACCACCAGCGAGGCCATGCTCGTCACGCTCGTCGCCGCGCGTGACGCGGCGCTGCGCCGGAGTGGCTCCAACGGCGTGTCTGGCATCACGAGGCTCACGGTGTACGCTGCCGACCAGACACACTCCACGTTCTTCAAGGCGTGTCGCCTCGCCGGCTTCGACCCTGCAAACATCCGATCCATCCCCACCGGGCCGGAAACGGACTACGGGCTCGACCCGGCGAAGCTGCTTGAGGTCATGCAGGCTGACGTCGACGCCGGCCTCGTGCCAACCTACATCTGCGCCACTGTCGGCACCACGTCATCCAACGCGGTGGACCCGGTGGGCGCCGTCGCGGACGTCGCCTCCGTGTTCAATGCCTGGGTCCACGTCGATGCCGCTTATGCAGGCAGTGCGTGCATCTGCCCGGAGTTCCGCCACCATCTCAACGGCGTCGAGCGTGTGGATTCCATCAGCATGAGCCCACACAAGTGGCTTCTCACCTGCCTCGACTGCACCTGCCTCTACGTCCGTGATGCTCACCGCCTGAGCGACTCGCTGGAGACCAACCCGGAGTACCTTAAGAACGACGCTACTGAATCCGGCGAGGTCACCGATCTCAAGGACATGCAGGTAGGCGTGGGCCGCCGCTTCCGCGGCCTGAAGCTCTGGATGGTGATGCGCACCTATGGCACCGCTAAGCTCCAAGAGCACATCCGCAGCGACGTCGCCATGGCAAAGGCGTTCGAATGCCTCGTCTGTGCCGACGATCGGTTTGAGGTCATCGTGCCGAGAAACTTCGCGCTGGTATGCTTCAGGATCAGGGCGACTGGAGCCATGACGGAGGAAGTCGCCGATGAACTGAACCGTGTGCTGATGGACCGGCTCAACAAATCCGGGAAGGCCTACCTCGCGCACACGGTGGTCGGCGACAGGTTCGTGCTGCGGTTCGCGGTGGGATCGTCGCTGCAGGAGGAGCAGCATGTGCGAAGCGCGTGGGAGCTCATCAAGAAGACAACCGCCGAGATCATCGAGGAGGAGAGGAGGGGATCATGCAATGATCTGGTTTTTTTTTTTTGCGAAACACAGTACAACGCAAGCGCTCATATACACGCGCACACACTCACCCCTATGAACGCACGCACGCACACCCTACCCCTATGAGCACCTCCGAGAGACTGAGTCGGCGGGTCGAGTCTTGAGATTGACGAAGTCACCACGGGCGCCTCGCTGTCGACGGGAACGTCGCCTCCCACTGAAGAATATTCCGCCTTAAATGAGAAACACCAGCGTCAAACCTGGGGTTTGAACTCTGGTGGGCTGGAGGTACAACCACCCACCTAGCCATCTTGCCACAGGCAAGTTCTCTGCAATGATCTGGTTCATTAGTTGATGTTGTTAACGTAGCATGTATTGTACTCGTATACGTGTTGTCTTGGTGTACGTATGTAACCTGTATCCCTATGTAACCGACTATGTAACCTGTACCCCTGTCAATATATAAAGAGAGAGGAGGCCGGCACAATTGTGTACAAGCCATCATCTATTTGTCTAAACCCTAGATATATTGTCATGGTATCAGAGCCTGTCAACTAGATCCAATCTACTCCTCCTCTCTCGTCTTCAATCCTTGTTTTCTAGATAGCCATGTCGTCCTCTGCCATGATTTCCGATACCTCTGCTTCCGCATCGTCCTCCCTGTCAACCTCCATGATGGCCGGGCACTTTGTCTCGGCGGCTCCTGCGTTCACCTCTGTTCCCAATATGTCGCAGATCGTCACCACCAAGCTCAACCGTGAGAATTACGTGTTGTGGAAGACACAGGTTGTTCCAATCCTGCGGGGTGCTCTTCTTATGGGGTTCGTGGATGGCACCACCCCATGCCCTGCGAAGCTGATTACTGAGAAGGTCGAAGGGGCTGTTGTCCAGAAGCCAAATCCTGAATATATTCGGTGGGTACAGGTGGATCAGACCCTCATGTCTGGACTGCTGTCAACGCTCACCCTCGACGTGCTTGGATCGGTGACCATGCATGATACATCGCGCAGTGTGTGGACCACGCTGGAGAGTCTTTTCTCCGCTGCTACTACCTCCAAAGTAATGCAAATTCGTATGCAGCTGACCCAATTGTCCAAGGGAGAGCTGTCCATTACAGCTTACTTCCAGAAGGTGAAGAATCTCACAGATAGTATGTCGGCAATCGGAAAACCACTGGGTGATGAAGAGATCATCGCCTATCTTCTGTCTGGGCTTGGATAGGAGTATGACTCCCTTGTTGATTCCATTGCGGCACGAACTCAGCCGCCGACGCTCAGTGAAGTCTATGAGCTCTTCGTCAGTAAAGATGAACGTGTTCAGATGCGTAGCAGTGCTGCACATCTCAATCTGGACTCCTCCGCGAATTTTTCGTCTCGTGGTGGTCGTGGCGGTGGCCGCGGCAACCGGGGTGGAGGAGGTGGTCGTGGTGGTGGAAACCACGGCTATAACAACTCGGGTGGCCGCGGTGGTGGCTACGGCTACAATGGCGGCAATGGTGGTGGTGGCTACGGCTACAATGGCGGCAATGGAGGAAATCGTGGTGGTGGTAACCGCGACCATGCTCATGGCGGTGGTGGTAACCGAGGCCACTACAACAACAATGGAGGCAGGCAAGGCAACAACAACTACTACAATAACCACCGTGGTGGTGGTGGTGGCCGCCCCATGTGTCAGATCTGTCAACGACCAGGTCATACTGCCCTGAAGTGCTATGATCCTTTTGATCATTCATATCAAGCAGAGGAGCCAAGGGCTGCAAACTACTCTAACAGTGACTACAGCTACAACCTCGACAGTCCGTGGATCAGCGACACCGGTGCAACTGATCATATTACACATGATCTTGATCGGCTGAGCTTCAGGGAGAAATATCCAGGGAAGGAGCAAATCCAGACTGCAAAGGGTAAATAGCTCCTATGCGACGTTTTTTTATCGTCAATTGATGGGCAGCGACGTCGTTGGCAGGAATAGCTCTGCTGCGACATCGCTGTTTGAACAAATTGCTCTGCTGCGACTTGGCACTTAAGCGCAGTCTGTTAGTTAGGATTAGGATTATGGGGAGCCGGCGGGTGGGACCCACAACTTATCCACGTCAGCTTGCATAAGATGGGACCCACACAGCAACGACGACCGTTATATCCTCCTCCCCTGCGCGCGCATCCTCCCCTGCCTCTCTTCTTCTTCTCCGGCGACGAAGCACGTCAACGCCGGCGAGCTCCGATTCAGACAAGCATAACAGATAATATTGGGAAGCTCCGATTCAGACAAGAATTCAAACAACAGACAGACAGAAAAAACTGCACACAAACATAGCATATAAGTATACTATTACACACGGGGTAGTTCTAATGGCAGGGCTCGTGGGAGCAAAAGCCACACGGGCACGGATTAGTTCATATCTACGCTATTACAGGGCACGGAGTAGGACGTCACCGCAGCTCCTACCCCTAGTTCGATCCATCCAAAATTGGGCTCACTTGAGTGAGCCCCAGGGGTGCGGCGGCGACGAGGTGGCGGCGCCGCTCAGTCGGAGTCAGAGGCGCCCCCACGGCATGTCGGCGAGGGACTCCTCGATAGCATGGCGGAAGCGGAACTCGTTGAGCTCCTCTTCCATCTGCCGGCGGGCGACGAGCTGCTGCTGCTCGTCCTTGGTGCGCTCCATCAGCTCGGCGGTGACCCAGTCGAGATCGCCGTCGTCGACGTAGTTTCCCGGAAGAAGGCCGACGTGCCCGGCGCGCGGTGCCAAGCCCTGCTGCTCCTCCTCCTCCCTCTTCGGCGGCGGCAGCGGTGCTCGTGCAATGGCGGAGCTCCCCGCGCCGGAGGAGCTTCCGCCCGGCTCGTAGCGGCTGCCTCGCGCCGCCGCCGCCATCTCCATCTGGCGGTCGTACTCGTCGACGGCGCGCCGGGCGTACGCAGGCGGCGCCGCGATCCCGTAGTTGGTGTAGTTGCGGGCGCCGCGCTTCCGACCGGCGTCGGAAGCAACCCGACGCGCCCGTTCGGGGTCAGAGGCGTGCGCCGGCCGCTTCCGCCCATTCCGCTTCCGCTCCTCATCAGATCCGCCGCCGAAATGGCCGCCGCACGAGTTGGAACCTCCGCGCCTCATCATCGTCGCACGGCGGGGCTTGATCTGCGGCGGCGGGGCTGGATTGCGTGGTTTTGGTCGCCGGCGGCGAGAGTGGCGCAGATCTTGAGTGGGTGAGAATAGCTAGGGTACGACACACTTGTGTGGATAAATAGGAGAGGGGAACGCGACGCGGTGGGAAAAAATGGGCTTGGCCATGCCTGAGAATGGGATTAGTACATGGGCCGTGGCCCAACCCAAAGTTAAAAGGCGTCCCGTGAATTAAATCAGCGAAAAAACATTAGCGGGCCGAATACTGCTACTGGGCCTAGAAAAGTGCTAGATCTGGCACAGTTAGCGTTTTTTTTCCTAGGTTTTGTTCTTTATCAGTTTAATTCGAAATAAAATACCTAGATCTAGAATTTCACTATAATTTTACTTCATATTTTTAGGATGCCTATATTAAAAGTACATGCTTGCGTAGATAACACTAGTAAGCACTTTGTACATTTTTAATAATGTTGGTCAAACTTAGGATTGACCGAATTTAAAATAAGCATAAAAAATTCAAAAAAAACATGAAGATTTTTTTGTTTTGCAAATAAACCATTATTATTCATTTTCATTTTCATTTTTAAACTTGAGTTTAGTTTTTCATTTTCATTTTTAAACTTGAGTTTTTTTTATTTGCAAATAAACCATTATTATTCAAAAGAAAATAAATTTGATGAAGATTAATTCAAAAAAATAGTGAGACTTCAGAATGACACTATATAGATAGAAAACAAGTCTAGGAGTTTGTTTTGGCGGATTAAGACAAGGTGAAAAAAACACTTGCTTAGGAATGGAGCTGTTTGCCCTACGTTTAGAGCCCATTTGAATTTTGAGAAGACAAAAAATCAAGATTTAAAAAAAATTCAAAAATTTGTCCCAGTGCAATATCTCGATGGATGGGACAACTCACTATTATAGATTTTCTATAATAGTGAGATGCCCGACCCACTGAGCTACTGGACTAGAACAGGAAATGCAACACCCAAATTGTGAGCATGGGGACTCGAACTTGGGTGGGCAAAGGGAGGCATCAACCCTTGCCACTAGGCTATGCTCATGTTTGCGACAAATCTACCACCATTAGGAGGTAATAGTTACAACCCTCCATCTAACAAAAATACACCCCAAATTGTGAGCATGGAGAATGACACAATATAGATAGAACACAATTTGCAATGATTTCCAAACTATAAACTTTTTTGTTCTAACTTGGTCGTCAATTCGAGCCTTCATGAAAAAAGTGCTAAAAAGGAGCTCCAAAGGTAGGGTAAACGACCTCATTTCTAAGCAAGCTATTTTCGACTTTGTCTAAATCAGCCAAATAACTGTTCTACAAATCTATTATGTATATAAGAAGACTATGTGGGCTGGTTTTTTTCATTTTTTTTGATTTTTTTTGAATATTTTATGATTATTTTGAATTCGGTCAAACCTAAGTTTGACCAAGATTTAAACAAGTTTAAAACATGAAAATGAAAAACTAAGCCTGGATCCTTCTTAGTCACTCCAAAATGAACCTTTGGTGAGTTTTTGGAAAATTTCATGTTGCAAATCCAAAACCACATCTCTTCACACATGAGAGTTCATAGTTTGAGATTTGAGATTTCGCACCACATTGAAGCATATTTTGTTTGAATGTATCTAGACCTTGTTTATCAATTTGAGTTGTTAGTATATGACAAACTAAGAACATGTGCACTGGTTTTTCATTTTTTGATGTTTTTTGAATATTTTATGATTATTTTGAATTCGGTCAAACCTAAGCCTGGATCCTTGATACGTCCAAAACGTATCTATAATTTTTGATTGTTTCATGCCATTTTTATGCTTTTAGCACTTGTTTTATATTAAGTTTATTATTTATTTGGACTAACCTACTAATAGTTGCAAAAGTGCACAATGTTCTTGTTTTACTCTTTGATGTGTAGAAATTATCAAGAATACAAGAGGAAACCTTGTTGGAGTCGAATTGGGACTTTCCTGAAATCTGTCTGAGAACTTTTTACGAAGATTGCCAGTTTGACCCTCGAAGATGACGTTATATGGAGACCTGGCTGTTACGAAAGTTGTCACAATTTTCCATACGAAGATTTTAAGCCCGAGATCAGCCCAATCGGAGTTCGGACGCGGCCTGTAGGCCCGTTTTGGTGGAACCCTAAAAGGGGGTGACGGAAATCCGAGAAGATATATAAAGGGAAACCTAATTCGTGGAGGACTCCTCCACCCACGAATTTCAGCCACCAAAAGCCACGTTTTTGCCTCCCCCATGGATCCCATCTCCATGGGGGAGGGCTCCCAAGAAGCCATGAAGGAGGGAGGCTAAGGGGCGGCGCTCCCCAAGCTTGCCGGCGGCGGGGAAAGGAGTTCCCCGCACCGCCGGCGCCGCCGCCGCCCTGCGCCGCCGCGCTGCCCCTCTCCGCCGTCTTCACCGCCATCTCCATCATCTCCTCCTTGTATTCAGTGGTTCATCCTCCCACAAACCTCTGTACCGTCCTATGTAAACATGGTGTTTGATGCTATAATATTTATCCTATGATTTACATCATGTTTCCGTAGTTTATTTGTCTTTTGATTGCTTAATTGAATGCATGAGGTTCATTAGAGTTGTATGTCTATATGGTGCTGTCCTTTGGTGTCCATTATATTTGTGCGCGCATGGATCAAACACCCTAGGGTTGGTAGTATTTGTAACGAAGCGGGGGAAGTTCTGCCGGAGTGACAGAAACCTGAGAACGCGAACCGATTAGTTGCACGTATGGGAGTAAGAGGACCTTGAACTTAAGGCTATGGTTGGGGAAACCTTAATGCATTGTTAGTATTTGCGGATGCTTGCTAACAATCCAATCATATAGTACTTGTAATCCCAAGTAGTGGAGTGCATGTATATTTAGCCTCTCCCACATAGAAAACTGCATCGAAGACAATGAACCAAGTACCTTCACTAATTAATCTTGGACAAAGCCACCACAATTACCACCACTTTTCCACACTCATGGTACTGTTAGTATATGGTTACTTAGTGTATTTTATTGCTGCAGCACTAACATTTACTTTCTTGTATTTATTATCTTGCAAAACTACCTCTCATACCCGTATTGCTACCGTAGTTTTATTTTCTAGATAATGCAAACGTTTAGTGTGCGTAGAGTTGTATCAGTGGTTGATAGAACTTGAGAGAATACTTATCCTACCTTTAGCTCCTCGTTGGGTTCGACACTCTTACTTATCGAAAAGGCTACACGCGATCCCCTATACTTGTGGGTTATCAAGACCTTTTCTGGCGCCGTTGCCGGGGAGCCATAGCGTAGGTTAATGTTCTTGTGTGCACTTGTTTGCTTTATCTCTAAGTAGTTTTTATTTTCAGTATTAAGTTGTTCTTTATCTTACTATGGATAGGGAATGCGAATTACAAAAAAAATTAGGTGTAGTTGTTATCTAAAAACGTTTTCAAAAAGAAAAGTGATTGGAAAGATGAGTAATGGTTAAATGGGGGTCGACCTTGAACACTTGTGTTCATGCCTATGAAACCAAAACAAATCTTTCCATGGAAGCTTTTCATTAAAAACATGTAAATATTGTAAATATTGTGTATATACCTCTGTACATAAAAATAAAATGCTAATTATAGTCTTTAGTTAATTGAAAGTTGATAGTTTTACTTTGCTGTCCAGAAACAGATTTTCTGTGCTCCACCGTATTAAATGTTTAAAATCACCAGAACGTGATCTTGATCTGAAATTTCTTGAGTGCAAAGTGATGCTTATTAGCTTTCTTTCATTAGACTAACTTTTTCTGATTTAAGGTACGTAGATAGGTCGAAAAATTCGATCTTTACTGACTGTTCTGTTTAGACAGATTTTGTGCTTCTCTGTAAATAAAATCGTGATAAATCTCAGAATAGTATTTTGACTTGAAAATTTTTGTGCATAAACCTGAGATTATTATCTTTCTTTCATTAGACTAAAGTTTTTCGATTTGAGCTACTTAACTATCTCGTTGAATGCCATCTTTACGGACTGTTCAGTTTTGACAGATTTCTTTGTTTATTCAATATTGTACTTGGTGTTGTTAGTTTCATTAGTTTTTCGACGGACAACGGAAATCATGAACACCTTAGTATATACAGTGGCTAATGTTGAGTAAAAATTATAAAACTTGTCAATGCTTGAACATGAGTGGATTTTATTTAATGAGTACTAACCCTACTAATGAGTTTTGTGAAGTTTTATGTGGATGTAGCTTATAAGATCTAATCAATATGGTGATATGAGATGAATAAGAAGACGCAAGAGCTCAAGCTTGGGGATGTGTAGGTGCATCCCAAGAACATATTCAAGAAGATACAATCATCTAAGCTTGGGGATGCCCGAGTCATCCCCCTATTCATCAACTAACATGAGGTTGTCTCGTTCATACTCTATATTACCCGTCCACATGATATGTATTGTCTTAACTTGTATTATAATTGCTTTTATATGTCTTGGTTTTACCTTCTTTAGTTTTATTAGGCTCCTTATTTGGTTTCGATTGCTTCTTTACTTTCACTTATAAATTCAAAATAACAAAAATATTTTCTTTTGTTTTGCTTCTTTGTTTGGTTCTTTATTTTAATTTTATTTGGGTTTTACTTTTGATTTTTATTTAGAGTTTTCCTTGCTGTAGCTAGCATGTTTAGGTCTTGCTTAGCCTCTGGTTTCTTAGTTTATCAAAAATAAAGTACCAAGTTTTATCCATTTAGCTTAGTTGATACATATGTAAAAAGTGATTTTCTGTTTTCGGTATCTACTGCTTATTGCGCGATTTTTCATATTTTACTGGAAGCTCTAAAAATCACGAAAAAATTACTGATGTTGTAGCACCTAATCCTCTGCATGTACAAAAATTGGCTAAAATTTCGGGCATGTTTAAGTGCACCTAAAAATTGCGTTTTCCAGCTGCTGTTTTTCTGGACAGATTCTGACTTTTGTTGCAAGAGTGGCCTCTTTTCGTTTTCATTTGATTTTTAATGGTTCTTACCTTTCATTTATAAGTTGGCCATTTAAGCAACCTTTCTGTAACTTAAAA
This sequence comes from Poa pratensis, assembly GCA_947311845.1. NCBI lineage: Eukaryota > Viridiplantae > Streptophyta > Magnoliopsida > Poales > Poaceae > Poa > Poa pratensis. The sequence goes on along the minus strand of CAMZMU010000086.1, from coordinate 37,039,050 downwards.
ACAAAATTTTATTTGGTTTAATAGTAGCACTTGGGAAATATTATCTATTGTACTAATGTCTAACCGCAGAAAAGAATGGGAAAGTTTTTGTGTTGAAGTTTTTTCACAGAGAATGAAGGAACACCAAACTATGGAATATTGAAGAATTACCAAAGTCATAAGCTTGGGGATGTCCCCGCATCCCTCTTCATCAATAACCCCACGGTTTGCAAACCTTTAAACTTTGTTTTTTGAGCAACATAGGAACTTAACTAAACTTGAAGCGGCTGTATTTTATTATCTATTTATCTTAGCATCAAACACCAGTTACATTAATAAGTGGATCGTCACATATTTTATTTATCCTCTGTTTTCAATGTTTACTTGGTTAATGGATTACTTGTTGAAACTTAAAAATGATGTGTGAATAATACTGTTTAGTAGTTTATGTTTTCTTATGGTTAGTCTCAACTAGCTAATAGTGCATATTATGTTATTTTGATATCAACATGCATTGTCCTGTTCATAAGATGGTATGGTATTGTGGTATCCTCCTCTGAATAATTCACTTGAATCGACTTGGCACATGCTCACACATGTTATGACTGAAAAATAAAAGTCAATTAAGCCTTGATGATCTATTTTGCCTCAGAGTTTTAGTATCGTTTTTATGCCTCCGTTAATTTTATTTTGTCGCAAGCATGATTATGACCGTTATCGCTCTCGTGGTTGTCGCTTCCCAGTCTATTGCTAGCCTTCACTTGTACTGAGCGGGAATGCTGCTCGTGCATCCAAATCCTTAAAACCAAGTTATCCCAAAGAGTCCACCAAAAAATTCCTATGCATGGTATTTCAAGCCATTCCAAGTAAATTTGCATGTGCTACCTTTAAAACCTTCAAAATATTTCTCTTTTTGTGTCAATGTTTACTAGCTCATGAGGAATTAGTGTGGTTATTCTTTATTCTATTTGTCAAATGGACTTTTACACCTGGACTAGTGGCATATACATCCGCTTATCCAATAACTTGCAAAAAGAGCTGGCAACGGGGTGCCCAGTCCCAATTAATTACAACTTTAACCAATTAATTCTCTTCACACTTTTGCCCTGATTCATCAGTAAGCAATGACAAACAGTGAAATACCTGAATGTGTGTAAACCAAAGAGAAAGAGGGATGATCTGCCTTGCTGGTAGAAATAACGTCCTTCATGGGAGCCGCTCTTAAAAGTCCGTTTGACAGGTAGAATACTGTTCTCACCCGCTACCATTCGTTGACAATTAACAAACACCTCTCAAAACATTTTTACCTCTGTTTTTAAAACAAAAAGCTCTAGCACGTGTTAATCCCTGCTTCCCTCTGCGAAGGGCCAATCTTTTATTTTTATGTTGAGTCACCATCCTTTCTTTGAGCACTTCTTCGAGAGCATAGCTGTCGTTCTTAGTGTAATGTGCTTGTCCCAGAATACGATTAATTGAGGTATAACCATGATGCTTTTATCTTTGATATCTCTATATCTAGTCTTCACTTGAACTTCAGAGGTGCCTTGGCATTTATGTTTTGCTCCACAATTAAGGGCAAGCGAGATACCACTCTATCATGCTTTATTATGGTCATTACAATCTTGTTGATGTTTATAAATTTCATGTTATAAGCTCTTAGTTCGTTGATACTTTTCATTAGGAAACATGATTGCTAAGTTTTATTATCCATACATCATGCAATTGTTAAAGACCTGATCATAGCATTTACAATCAAAAATTATTTTGTTATCATTTACCTACTCGAGGACGAGCAGGAATTAAGCTTGGGGATGTTGATACGTCCAAAACGTATCTATAATTTTTGATTGTTTCATGCCATTTTTATGCTTTTAGCACTTGTTTTATATTAAGTTTATTATTTATTTGGACTAACCTACTAATAGTTGCAAAAGTGCACAATGTTCTTGTTTTACTCCTTGATCTATACTACTATTAAAAGAGCAAACTTGTACTTGTTGGGATACTTTAAATCTGAGCTCTTCAATATCCGATCAAACGGTTTAGATCGTCCCAATGTTTGACAACTCAACATTGTCCGTTTTGAACCGTTTTACCCTCCCACCAAATCACATAATACTACTAAATTGCCACCGTACCTGTTCGTTCTTCTATTTCTCCTCTCAGAGACGGAACCGTCGCTCTGCCTCGCGAGCGACGACGATGAAGGTACGGCGGCGACGCTGCCCCTGGGCACCCCTCCACCTTATCCCTCTCTTTCCTCCCCTTGTCTTCTTCCTTAACCACACAGCACACACACGCGCTCGAGCCCGCACGGGAGAAGCTCCCCGTGCTCCTCTCCCCCAGCCTCCCCTGCCCCTTCCCTCTCCCTCCCTGGTGCGCTCGAGCCACCCCACGCGTGTACGCTCCTCTCCAGCTCGCCGTGGCCGCACCCTGGCGCCGCCTCTGCCTCGTCTGCGACGGCCGACGGCCGCGCCTCGGCCGGACCCGCCCCTGCTCGCCCCTGCGCCGGCTCCGCGGCACTCCCTGCATCCACGCCGCCACCCTGCCAGTCGGCCGTCGTGAGGATGCCGACGCCCGTCACCAGAGCGGCCGTCGCCGCCGCCCTGCCTCTACGCCGTCGTGCTGCCCCCACATCAAGGTGTTCCAGGACGGCGCCGCCCTGTCCATCGTGAGGGCGCCACCTCCCGTTAACAGCGCGCCCGTCATGGACGCCCTGCCAATCGTGAGGACGCCGCCTCCCGCACCTGCACCCAGGTCAACGGCGGACTGCTCCTCCAAGGTGGCAGGCCCCTCTACAACGATCATTGTACACGAATTCGACGCACGGGAGCTACACGCTCGGCGAGGCCGTGGGCGCCGTCGGAGCCGTCGCCGGCCTGGCGTCGCTGTCCAACCACGCGCGCGAGGAGATGGCCGTGCGCGACTGCATCGAGCTGCTGGGGTACTCCGTCGACGAGCTCGGCTGGTCGCTCGACGCCATGGCCGAGCCCTTCGACGTCGCGGAGCTGGAGACGGAGAAAGAGCACGGCACGGCGTCCGGTGGCGTCCGCAAAGGCGCGCGCGCCGAGGACGACCTAAACGCCTGGCTCAGCGCCGCGCTGGGCAACCAGGATACCTGCACGGAGGGCTTCCATGGCACCGACGGCCGCCTGCTGCGCCGCATCGAGGCATCCGTGGCGCAGCTATGGCAGCTGGTGAGCAACCTCCTCGCCATGCCACAAGCGCCTGCGCAGCATCATGCCGCTGCGCCAGCACAGCACCTCGGATATACTCGACGAGGTTCATATCTCTGCCAGCAAGCATCTCCGGTGAGCATGCTCTCGCCCATCTTCACCTCAGTGAAGCTCTCTCTCCCTCGCGCATTTTTTCTTGCGCTGCTCTCTCTCTCTCACGTATTGTGAGCTTTAGCACCATTGATTATTACAGCAAGTGAGTTCGCAACCTCAAAGGTTCAATACAACTCTCCTTCCTAATTATTCAGATAACTGAATATTTGACACCGTGATGGGATTGAACTCAACACGAATTGGAAACCTACTCCAACACGAATTGGAAACCTTTGCCAATTCAGGAGTTTGTCCAGGTCGCCAATATTTTCCAAACTGAAGATTCACCGACGGAAATCCTACTCCAACACGAATTGTCATATGATACAAAGTCCTGTTCGAACAAGGAGAACATGGAATCCTACTCACGTTACGTGAGGCCATGGCATGTATATTAAGTATTGGAGTCTCTCGACCGAAAGCCCCAATCCACGCCCAAAACTTTCAATCTCGCCGTTACGCCCGCTCGCCAACATTGTCAATCTCGCCGTTACACCCGTTCGCCAACATTGTTGCCGGCTCGCCCTTGCCTGCTCCACCCAAGGTACGGTTCATCTCTATTTGTTTGATACTTTGATTGTATGTTCCAACGGTACTCATGTAGAAAGCTTATGCAAAGATCAATTAAATTTCTGCTACGAGTGCATTGTTTTCTGCAATGATCAGTTCAGTTCAATATTTTTAGTTTAGTTCAGAGCTGTTTGAATCGGATGTCCTGCTGTAGGTTTTAATCTGAATTTTTTGGTCTACACCTTGTGCTTAAGATCTGTTGCAATTAAAGCTAGATAGATAGGCTAATTGATATGTGCCGACTGTAGGTTTCAGGGATCTAGCTCAATAAGTTCTTTGTCGTGTCATTGTTAGATTGGAAGCAGTCGTTTTTAATAAAATGTGGTGATGCAACAAGAAGGTTCAGTTCTTGTGCCACTTTTCACTTCTTTGGTTAAAGCTATTGTACTTTATATCCTCATGTTACTGTTGTGTACTTCTTATCTCGATGGCACAGGTTGTTAATATGCTACAATATACTTCTCTGACAAGTTATAGTTCGTCTTATATTATCGGTGGAGATGAGACCAAAACTGAATGGCCAAACTGCAGCTTTGATTGCCTAAGTTTTTTTTTTACATTTGCGCTATGTGGGATTGCACAATGACAATTGCAACTACAATAAAAGAATGACAATAAATTTGCAATTACATGCTACAATACAATAAAAGGAAATAGAAAAGGGTCCACTTCACCTTATTCAGTTGAATAAAGAAAATTGTCCACTCTATAAAGGGTTATCATCCTAACTCACAATTCTTTTGATTTTCAGACTTTTAGTTTTTGGTTTGTGTATTGTAAGAGACGTGCGTTGCTTTATTATGTGCTCTAAGACCAACATTTAGTATCTGATGGATGAATTCTCTCTAATCTGCTGTGTATGAAGTTATATTATATTATACTCCCTTGTTAATTATGTGTACACTCCCTTGTTTCTATGATACCAGAATTTTGACAAAAACTGAAAACTAAACCATACATAGCATTTAAGTGGAATTTTGAAGCAATAAACTATTTCTGAAGTCGCTTCAAATTTGCAATATGATAAAATTCATCAATGTTAATTATTTCAATTATGGCCATTGTTTCTAAACATATCATCGCTAAATATGATCAATTATGGTAAAAGAAAAGTAGCCATGATAACTCAAATCTGGTACCATATAAAAAAATTGCTTTAATCCTCTCTGAAATTAATTTTGATCTTTTTTTTAGGTTGCAGCAGTAGTAAACCTTGTTTTCTTGTTTAACTTAGATTTTTTTAATGACTGCAGTAAATGGATAACAAAATTGCATCAGCCATTGTTGAAGATTTCGATGACAGACCTTTAAAGAAGATAAAATGTTCTGAATCAAGTCATTTGGAAGATCCATTGGCACCACCTACCATCTCCAGAATCATCAATGAAATTCGACAATACAGGGATGCACGTTATATATCTCCTCCAGTGGCTATTTATAGGATTTTCGGTTTTACAATGTTTGGTGTCAGTCCATCCCAATATGCCAGATGGGAGGGACGTTAATGCTGGAGTGCTACTGGTTGTTTGTTTGAAGTCTAGATTTCAGGGGAACGGCTTTACCATCTCAATAGTGTACTGCAGTTCCTAAACGCAGTGCCTTAAATCATAGTATGAAAAGCATAGATATACTATGCTTAAATTGCACTCCCTTATATTTAAGGATGTAGAATAAGCCATTTAATTTATTTGGAATCATCCATTTAAATTAAGTTTTTGTGTGTGTGCATAATATTTTCCTGAACTTCAAAGCTCCATCCATGCTGTAATCTGTCTACAAATCTCAGTCTACAATCCAGTATCTTGCTAATCCCCTTCAGCAGAATCGCGCTGTCCTCCACGGACTGCACAGCTCTTCCACAATCTCATCTGCTTCAGCTAGCTGCCCATAAAATCCTCAGTTCAGGCAAGGCAAACTCCATGTTTCTTCGGCTTCTATACTTTTCTGAACTTAATCTGCACATCAGCATTAGCAATTCCAGTTTCATGTCGTAATAAGGAATGCTTGTATGAATCTGCCACTACTGATTCTTAACGTGAATGCTCTTCACTTACTCTGAATGTTAAGTTGATTATTCTCCTCATTGCATGCATTACCTACACGCTATCCAAACAAGCTTGATATTTATTAGTAGAACAAGGTTTTCTAGATCCTCTAGATGTGATGGTGCTTATACATCATATGCTACTGCGAAAACTAGAGCTGTGAGGGCAGAGCATTGGCCACTCTTTGTTTTGACTTTAACAAAATGCTAGGTCAGGAATCTGAATCTATTCTTTTAGCAAATCCTATTTGTGATAGTCTCTACTAATTATCATAATAGGCATTTACTTTTAAAATTATTTTCTTTGCCCATTTTGTGATATAATTCATATGCTCTCTCTTAATTTGTGACTAACCCTGATGGATTTTAGAATCTGATATGCTCACCGTATGATGAATGTAGATGAAGAGGAATTAATTGGTTAGCTGCTCAAACTTAACTAGAATTTTTTTATAATTTTTTGTTTTAGAATTTTGTACAAATTTTTTTGGGAAACTTTATTAAGAAATCTGATGAAAAGGGAACTTGCTATGACATCTATCTCAACAATATTATAAAAATTATGAGACATGCATTGCACGTGCACGTTCACTAGTGTGTACAAATTATCAAGAATACAAGAGGAAACCTTGTTGGAGTCGAATTGGGACTTTCCTGAAATCTGTCTGAGAACGTTTTACGAAGATTGCCAGTTTGACCCTCGAAGATGACGTTATATGGAGACCTGGCTGTTACGAAAGTTGTCACAATTTTCCATACGAAGATTTTAAGCCCGAGATCAGCCCAATCGGAGTTCGGACGCGGCCTGTAGGCCCGTTTTGGTGGAACCCTAAAAGGGGGTGACGGAAATCCGAGAAGATATATAAAGGGAGGAAACCTAATTCGTGGAGGACTCCTCCACCCCACGAATTTCAGCCACCAAAAGCCACGTTTTTGCCTCCCCCATGGATCCCATCTCCATGGGGGAGGGCTCCCAAGAAGCCATGAAGGAGGGAGGCTAAGGGGCGGCGCTCCCCAAGCTTGCCGGCGGCGGGGAAAGGAGTTCCCCGCACCGCCGGCGCCGCCGCCGCCCTGCGCCGCCGCGCTGCCCCTCTCCGCCGTCTTCACCGCCATCTCCATCATTATCTCCTCCTTGTATTCAGTGGTTCATCCTCCCACAAACCTCTGTACCGTCCTATGTAAACATGGTGTTTGATGCTATAATATTTATCCTATGATTTACATCATGTTTCCGTAGTTTATTTGTCTTTCGATTGCTTAATTGAATGCATGAGGTTCATTAGAGTTGTATGTCTATATGGTGCTGTCATTTGGTGTCCATTATATTTGTGCGCGCATGGATCAAACACCCTAGGGTTGGTAGTATTTGTAACGAACCGGGGGAAGTTCTGCCGGAGTGACAGAAACCTGAGAACGCGAACCGATTAGTTGCACGTATGGGAGTAAGAGGACCTTGAACTTAAGGCTATGGTTGGGGAAACCTTAATGCATTGTTAGTATTTGCGGATGCTTGCTAAACAATCCAATCATATAGTACTTGTAATCCCAAGTAGTGGAGTGCATGTATATTTAGCCTCTCCCACATAGAAAACTGCATCGAAGACAATGAACCAAGTACCTTCACTAATTAATCTTGGACAAAGCCACCACAATTACCACCACTTTTCCACACTCATGGTACTGTTAGTATATGGTTACTTAGTGTATTTTATTGCTGCAGCACTAACATTTACTTTCTTGTATTTATTATTTTGCAAAACTACCTCTCATACCCGTATTGCTACCGTAGTTTTATTTTCTAGATAATGCAACGTTTAGTGTGCGTAGAGTTGTATCAGTGGTTGATCGAACTTGAGAGAATACTTATCCTACCTTTAGCTCCTCGTTGGGTTCGACACTCTTACTTATCGAAAAGGCTACACGCGATCCCCTATACTTGTGGGTTATCAATCCTTCTTAGTCACTCCAAAATGAAGCTTTGGTGAGTTTTTGGAAAATTTCATGTTGCAAATCCAAAACCACATCTCTTCACACATGAGAGTTCATAGTTTGAGATTTGAGATTTCACACCACATTGAAGCATATTTTGTTTGAATGTATCTAGACCTTGTTTATCAATTGGAGTTGTTAGTATATGACAAACTAAGAACATGTGCACAGGTTTTTTATTTGTTTTATTTTTTTTGAATATTTTATGATTATTTTGAATTCGGTCAAACCTAAGTTTGACCAAGATTTAAACAAGTTTAAAACGTGACAATGAAAAACTAAGCCTGGATCCTTCTTAGTCACTCCAAAATGAAACTTTGGTGAGTTTTTAGAAAATTTCATGTGGCAAATCCAAAACCACATCTCTTCACACATGAGAGTTCATAGTTTGAGATTTGAGATTTCACACCACATTGAAGCATATTTTGTTTGAATGTATCTAGACCTAGTTTATCAATTGGAGTTGTTAGTATATGACAAACTAAGAACATGTGCACTGGTTTTTCAACTTTTTTGATGTTTTTTGAATATTTTATGATTATTTTGAATTCGGTCAAACCTAAGTTTGACCAAGATTTAAACAAGTTTAAAACATGAAAATGAAAAACTAAAAGTCTGGATCCTTCTTAGTCACTCCAAAATAAAGATTTGGTGAGTTTTTGGAAAATTTCATGTTGCAAATCCAAAACCACATCTCTTCACACATGAGAGTTCATAGTTTGAGATTTGAGATTTCACACCACATTCAAGCATATTTTGTTTGAATGTATCTAGACCTTGTTTATCAATTGGAGTTGTTAGTATATGACAAACTAAGAACATGTGCACTGATTTTTCATTTTTTTTGATGTTTTTTTGAATATTTTATGATTATTTTGAATTCGGTCAAACCTAAGTTTGACCAAGATTTAAACAAGTTTAAAACATGAAAATGAAAAACTAAGCCCGGATCCTTCGGTTGGTGAATGTTTTTTGAACAAGTGCACAAGTTTTTTGAATATTTTATGATTCATAGTTTGTGAAGGATTTTTCGTGCAAATTCTTGTGCATCATCTTTTAAACAAGTGCACAAGTTTGAACAACATTTTGGTGAATGTTTTTTAATGGACAAGCGCCATTTTCATTCATATTTAGGGGGTGGGCCACAAACGGCCATTTTACATAGTACTTCTAATAATAACAAAATATAAAAACTAAAAAATTTGCCCTTCGGTTGCCGGCGATGGTGCGGCGGCGGTGTCGTCAATCTACGGATCGACGCCGAGGTCCTCCTGCTCTACGATGCGGAGGACGGCCACGGCGACCTCCCGCGCGTCCACCGCCACACGAAAGCGCTGCTCGGCGCCCTCCTCGCCGGGCTTGAACGCCTCCTCCGCAGCGGCCAGCTCGGCGTCGGCGTCGTCCACCCTCTTCCATGCTGGCAACACGACGTCGAGGAGGACGCGGAAGCTGCAGGTGCCGGTGCGGCCGCCGCGCATGACGCGGCACCCGCCCGGCGGAATCGGCGGCAAATCGTCCGGAAGGACGAACTCTTCGCCGTCCTCGTCGGAGCGGTTACCGCCACCGGAATGGCCACCGCGGCCCGCGTTTGAACCCCCCTCCTAAACATTGTGGCTACGCGGTGCTGGATCTGCAGCTGGAGGTGGATTGGTCGCTGGCGGCGAGCAAGTGGGAGCGTCGGCGACAGTGGGAGCGGCGAGTGAGTGGGGAAAAATGGGCGGATAAGAACGCGTGGCATTGGGCCGTGGTATTGGGCCATGGCGAGGTGTTGGAGCCTTAGTTGGTTGGGCCGTACCGTTCGGCCATGGCGAGGCGGTGAGAATAGAAAAAAAAACACCATTTGGACCGTGGCCAATGCGTGTTTGACATATTCAAAAAACAAAACTAAAAAAAAACTTGTGCACTTGCGGTTTAGCATAACTAATCCAAAAACATTCAAAATATTTTTCATGTTCATGTATTAAAATTGTTCATGTTCATGTCTTAAACTTATTTCATGTGCACACTTTCAAATGAGTTCAAACTTGTTTAAATGTTGGTCAAACTTAGGTTTGACCATTTTAAAATAAGCATAAAAAATTCAAAAACAATCAAAAAAATGAAAAAACCAGTGCACATGTTCTTACTTTGTCATATACTAACAATTCCAATTGATAAACAAGGTCTAGATATATTCAAACAAAAAATCTTCAATAGATGACATCTTTTATAGTGACAAATGACACTTTATTTACCACTTGGTAAATAAAGAAGTAAATCATTGTCTATAGATGACATCTTTTATAAGCCTCTACCTAGTTGACAAGGTTTCACAAAAGTGTTGGACATGGTGAACACAAGAACGTGCGAATACCAACATCGGCATGTCCAGAGCACGCCCCCAAGGTGTTCGACATGGTGATTACATGGCCAGTTCACAAAAGTACTCCCCCACACGCTCCCAGCGCTGGCCCTGGAGCTGACTCTGTTGTTGCAGCTGGCTCTGTAACTGATTCCTCTAGCTCAACTTCAACTCGCAGAGAATTTCTGAGCACACCAATCTGTCCTCCGCCAGCCCGGTAACTAGACTGAAATCCTCTAGGCTCACCGCTACTTCGAAGTCCAGGCTCGGGGTTGAAATCCTGCTCGATGAGCTCCGGCCCGAGCTGCTCTGGTCGTCCGCAGCAATGTTGCGCATCGAGGCAAGCCTCTGTCTCGGCCTCGGCGGCGAATGACGGCAAAGTGGAAAACCCTTGCCGCTGTAGCCGTGACGCAGCCACGCCAGCTTCAACACCTGCTTCACCGAAATCCGGTATCGCTTGCAAAGACGATAGGTTGAATCCCTCGCCGCTGCCCGAGTCACGAATCGGGCCGCCGGTCTCCTCTGCGACCGCGTACCCGCACCACCCCATCCTCCACCCTCCCTCGTCGGCCTTACCTGCGATTGCGACCGCAAGCCCTGCGTCGCCGCCCGCCTGCTCGACTCCGATTGCCGCTTCTCTTCTCGCGCCGCCGCTCGACTCGCCCGCTCCATCTACCGCCGTCGCAAGGATGATTTCCTCCAGCCCGGAGAAGCCGAGACCCGACGACAGGATAGGAGTGAGCTCCAAGGGACGCCGGCGCGTGGCAGAGATTGTTCCCCCACGAACAGTGGCAAATGTCGCATAGGAGCTATTACCACCGCTACAGAGCACGCGTGAGGTCCCACTCGTAATAAACTAATCCATGTAACGGTCAAACGGGGTTTACCGCGTGGGGATAATGAATTAACGGCCATGTCGTGCCTGGGCTATTTCTGCGCAGAGAGATGTCGCACCACAGCTATTATTGCGAACGATGTCGCTTTGCAGCCAATTCTCTACAAAGACGTCGCATAGGAGCTATTCACCCGACTGCAAATGGTACGTGCATGCCCATCCTTCATATTGGCAATTCTCAATTGGTTACTCCTCATAGAAATTTACATCTCTCTAATATTCTCCATGCACCACAAGCCTCTAAACATCTTCTTTCCGTACATCGCTTTACTCGTGATAATAATGTTTTCTTTGAGTTTCATCCATATTATTTCTTCATTAAGGATCGGGAAACGAAGAAGGTTCTTCTTCACGGAACATGTAAGGGAGGTCTCTATCCAATAAATCCGTCCCAGTGGTCGTTGTCTTCTGAAGCTCTCCAAATAGCCAAGATATCTTCAGCTCACTGGCACCAGCGACTCGGTCATCCCTCTTCCACAGTAGTTCGTCGAGTCATTCATGACTATGGTTTATCTTTTGTTTCGAGTCAAAATAATTCAGTGTGTGATGCTTGTCAAATGGGCAAAACTCATCAGTTTCCTTTCTATACCTCAAATAATGTTGCTTCGGCACCTCTTGATATTGTTTATTCGGATGTGTGGGGGCCGGCGATTGTTTCTGCCGGTGGTTACAAATACTATGTTTCCTTTATTGACTCGTTTAGCAAGTTCACTTGGATTTTTCCGTTGAAACATAAATCTGAAGTCACTCGTGTTTTTATCCAATTTCAATCCAAAGTTGAGCGTTCACTTGGACATAAAATCATTAATTTTCATAGTGATTGGGGGGGGGGGGGGGGGGGGGGGTGAGTTTCAGGGCCTTAATTCACACCTCCGTGATTGTGGTATTCATCATCGTGTATCATGCCCTCACACACATCAACAGAATGGTACAGCCGAGAGAAAACATCGTCACATCGTTGACATGGGTCTTTCACTTCTTGCACATTCTTCACTTCCACTGAAACTTTGGGATGAAGCTTTTATGACGGCATGTTATCCTATTAATCGTCTACCATCTCCAAATCTTCAAAACCAAACACCTCTTGAATTATTGTTTCACAGAAAACCTGATTATGATTTCTTGCGTGTGTTTGGATGTGCATGCTGGCCGAACCTACGTCCATATAATAAAAATAAGCTATCTTTTAGATCTCAACGTTGTGTCTTTATTGGATATAGTGATATGCATCATGGTTATAAGTGTCTTCTTGTCTCTACTGGTCGAGTCTTCATCTCTCGTGATGTCACGTTTGATGAACAATTGTTTCCTTTTGCCACCGAGTTGTCATCTCGATCCCCTCGAATTATTGCTGAAACAGATCTTGTGCCCTCCAGTCTTTCTCTTGCACCATTACCAGTTATACCAATCCCGAATCTGCTGCCCTCGTTGCATGCACACCCAGCGCCCGCTATGCATGATACTCCACACGTATCCAACTCTCCATCTGCTCCTTCTACACGTCCAGTTGAGAGTTGCCAATTAGAGGAACAGGCTCGCATGTTATCTAATGCATCTAATAGTGCTTCTGAGGGTAATGATGTGCAGGCTACAGGTTCTGGTGGACCTTATGATCGTCCAGTGACGCGACTTCAGCGAAACATCTGGATGCCTCGCGTACCTACTGATGGCACAATCCTCTATGATCCTCGCAAACGTTCTTTTGTTGTGACCGTGGAATCTGAAGAACCTGCCACATATGAAGAAGCTATATCGCGTCCTGAATGGTGTCGTGCTATGGAGGAGGAGCTTGAAGCTCTCCGACACAACAAGACTTGGCGGCTGGTTCCTCGTCGTCCTGGTATGAATGTGGTGGATTGTCGCTGGGTGTTCAAATTGAAACGCCATGCCGGCGGTACTATTGAGCGTCATAAGGCGCGTCTTGTGGCCAAAGGTTTTCGGCAACGTCATGGTATTGATTATGAAGATACATTCTCTCCTGTTGTCAAACCTGCGACTGTTCGTCTTGTCCTATCTGTGGCTGTTTCCAGGGGCTGGTCTATTCGTCAGGCTGACGTAAAGAATGCTTTTCTTCATGGGGTTCTTCAGGAAACAGTCTATATGACTCAACCCCCAGGCTTTGAAGATCCGCAACAGTGTGACATGGTGTGCAAATTGGACAAAGCAATTTATGGTCTCAAACAGACTCCCCGTGCATGGTTTTGTCGTCTGAGTTCCAAATTACATGAACTTGGTTTCCGGTTGTCTTCAGCGGATACGTCGCTGTTTGTTTTGCAAACTGCTGCGGTGACATTATATGTGCTTGTCTATGTTGATGATCTCATCCTGACTGGGTCATCATCCTCGGCTATTGATACACTTCTGTGTCAACTTCACAGCACCTTCGCCATTAAGGATCTGGGTACCCTAAATTATTTTTTGGGGATTGAGGTCACCACAGATCTAGGGGGATCACCTTGTCTCAGCGCAAGTATGTGCGGGATCTCCTCCGTCGTACAAACATGCACAATTGTCGACCTGTCTCTACTCCTATGTCCAACACAGAGAAGTTGGCGAAGCATACAGGCAACCCATTGTCACCAGAAGATGTTACTAAATACCGTAGCACGGTTGGTGCTTTGCAATATTTGTGTATTACTCGGCCAGACATTTCCAATTCACTAAATCGAGTGTGTCAGTACATGCAGCAGCCTATTGATTTTCATTGGGGAGCAGTCAAGAGAATTCTCAGATTTCTTAAGTTCAGCTTAACAGATGGACTTCGAATTCATCGGTCATAGTCTCTTTTGTTGAGTGCCTTTTCTGATGCCGATTGGGCAGGGTGTGCTGATGATTGGCGGTCGACTGGTGGTTTTGCTGTTTTTCTTGGTGAAAATCTTGTAATGTGGAGTGCTCGAAAGCAACCAACAGTATCAAGATCCAGTACTGAGTCTGAGTACAAAGCACTCGCAAATGCCACAGCTGAGCTGATATGGGTGCAGTCAGTTTTGCGAGAATTGGGAGTCTCACAACCAAGAGCACCATCATTGTGGTGTGACAATCTTGGTGCCACCTATCTCTCAGCAAATCCATTTTTTCATGCCCGTACTAAACACATTGAAATCGATTTTCATTTTGTTCGTGAGAGAGTGGCTCAGAAGGCATTGGAGATTCGATTTATTCACTCCAGAGACCAGCTAGCTGATATTTTCACAAAACCGCTCCCTGTCGATGTGTTTACGCGTCTTCGTTCCAATCTCAACATGGTTACCCGTAGTTGTGATTGAGGGGGGCTGTTAACGTAGCATGTATTGTACTCGTATACATGTTGTCTTGGTGTACGTATGTAACCTGTATCCCTATGTAACCGACTATGTAATCTGTACCCCTGTCAATATATAAAGAGAGAGGAGGCCGGCACAATTGTGTACGAGCCATCATCTATTTGTCTAAACCCTAGATATATTGTCAGATGTGTTTGATGATTTATTGTTGTTAAACTAAATAGCAAGCGATTCTACAAGTACTTGGATGTCTAGGCGTTATCGCATCCCTCTGTTTCTTCCATTTGCATCAACATTGGTGCTTCTAGAACTACAATAAACACCCCAACTAGCATCCATATATCACCTAGAAGTCCCACATGTTTTGCAGAATATACACTCCCATTATGTGCACATGATATGCTGTAACGAAAATTTGTGCCCACTAACAAGACAAGTAGCTTCAGAGCTCCTCCACTCCAGCGGTCCTCCTCAAGTTGGTTATTAGAAAGGCTTTTGACACGGTGGATTGGGCCTTCTTACTTGAGGTGCTTCGTAAGATGGGGTTTGGCGAGCGCTGGATCGCGTGGATTTGTGCCTTGCTCTCCACGGCTTCGACCAGGATCCTCACCAACGGCATTCCGGGGTGCCAGATTGCCAATAGGCGTGGACTGAGGCAGGGAGACCCACTCTCTCCCCTGCTCTTTATTCTGGTTATGGAGGTTCTTTACCTCCTCATTGAGAAGGCCTCTCAGGAGGGCCTTCTTTCTCGGCTGTCAGCTAGGGATTTGCGTCACCGTACCTCCATGTATGCGGATGACGTTGTCACCTTCCTGAAGCCCTCAGTGGCCGATTTCCAGGTTTTCTCTGCCCTCTTGGAGGACTTTGCGAATGCATCCGTGCTACGCACGAACTTCAGTAAAAGCTCGGCGCACATTATTCAAGGATCAGACGAGGTGGCTGCGCAGGTGGTTCAGGAGCTGGGTGCGCGGTTCAGCCATTCCCCATGCGCTACCTGGGTTTACCGCTAGCACTGCGGAAACCTACAGCCGCGCAACTCCAACACCTGGTGGACAGCGTGGCGGGCCGACTCCCAAGTTGGGGGGCGGCGTTGATGAATCGTGTGGGGAGGCTGGCGCACATTTGCATCACGCTTACGGCTATAACGATTTTTGCCATGATGTCCCTCGACCTTCCAGCGGAGACACTCGTTGGCCTTGAGAAGATCCTCAGGGGCTTTCTGTGGAAAGGACGCAAGGAAGTCCATGGTGGCCACTGTCTTGTGGCGTGGGACCGAGTGTGCATGCCTCGGAAGCTCGGCGGGCTAGGCATCCTCAATCTCAAATGGATGAACCTAGCCTTGCGTGCCAGGTGGTTGTGGCTGAGTCGCGTCGAGACCGACAAACCGTGGAGAGATTTTAACATACAGGTCCCATGGTTGGTTCGACAGATCTTTGACGCGGCAACTAGGTCGGTGGTTGGCGACGGGGCCTCCACCCTCTTTTGGACGGATCACTGGCTGCCTGGTGGTAGGATTCGGGATTTTGCTCCCAACTTGTTTGGAGCTCTCCCAGGCCACACAACTACGAGTCGTTGCGTGCGTGAGGGTTTAGCCGGTGGTTGGCTTACAGACGTTCCGCCCGATCTTTCGGAGCCAGCCTTGGCGGAACTACTAGAGCTGGCTGATCGCCTTGTGGATGTGGAGCTCTAGCCTGGGCAGGATGATAGCTTCAGGTGGGTTTGGGATGCCAGCGGAGTTTATACCTCACGCTCTTGTTACGTGGTCTTGTTAGGTGGGTCACTCAGATGCCCGGGGCGCAACAGATCTGGCGAGCTAGAGCTCCGTCCAACCTCAAGATGTTCATGTGGCTTGCCCTTAGAGATCGTTGCTGGACTGCAGACCGGCTCGCTCGACGTGATCTCCCACGCCCGGAGGCTTGCCCTTTTTGTGACCAAGTGGAGGAGACCATCGACCACCTGCTGGTTGGATGCGTGCTGGCTCGCGAGGTTTGGGTAGCCTGCCTCCGCATCTGGGGTTTGGAGGCATGGATCCCTGAGCTTGAGGGCACCCTAGTGGAGTGCGTATCATCACGCCGAGGGCCGAGACGGGACGTCCGCGACTACTGGACGGCCGTGGCGCTAGTCTGTTAGTCGTTGTGGAGTCAAGGAACAATATCGGTTTCAACAACGCATCTCCTGCTCCGGTGGCGGTTCTTCGGAGGATCCAGGAGGAAGCTGAGTCATGGAGAGCGGCTCGGCTGTTTAGAGGTTGCCTGCTAAAGGCGGAGCGGTGGAGGTGCCGCGAGTAGTTAGCATTGAGTTGTAGCTATCTCGCAGCATGGGTGCGCGCTAGGCGTGCCTAGCCCGCGTTGTAACTTTGGCCGCTTGGCCTTTCTTCTATGAACCCGATATGCCTTGTCAAGGCATATCCGTGAAAAAAAAAAAGACAAGTAGAATCATGATGCAGAGGCTGGAGCTATGCTCCATTTCAAAAAAAAAAAAAAACACAAGCAGAATCCAGCGCTTACCCACCAAGTTACATTTCTATCCGTCACGAAAAGAGTACAAACGACGCTTAAAGGCCGCCAGCAAAAAAACAAGTCGTGGAAAGCGCATGAGGGACACCTTTTATAGTCGTACATAGCTATAAAGCGGATATCTCTTCCGGTAGGAGTCTGGGCCGTGTCTCGGTTCCAGTGTGGTTGATCATCCTCTCGGGCAGACCGATCACAAAGTCTGTCTATTTCCATGCCTCATGACTTGGTTGGAACGGCTTTACAGTCTACCAAGTTTTGTAATGGACCCAACAGACAAGGCAATCTCTTTGCTATTAGTGTTATTTTCATATACACTGACCAAGCGTGTAATGAGCAAAGCATTGTACGTAGCTCTTACAGTGTTAAAAGTTCCACATATTTGTAAATATTGTTCCTAGTGTTCAAAAAATGTTCACGGATCAAACAAAGTTCACGTGTTTTAATAACCATTCACGGAGTTAAAAATTCACGTGTTTGAAAATTGTTCAGAGTGTTCAGAAAATATCCACGGATAAAAAAATGTTCACAGAGCTAAAAAAAACCACATGTTCAAAAAAGTGTTCACAGTGTTAAAAGTTCCACATATTTGAAAAATGTTGTTCCTAGTGTTCAAAAATTGTTCATGGAGTTGGAAAAAATCACGTGTTTGAGAAAAATGTTCATAGTGTTCAAAAAGATGTTGCAGATTAAAAAATGTTCACGGAGTTAAAAATTAACGTGTTTGAAAATTGTTCAGAGTGTTCAGAAAATATCCACGGATCAAAAAATGTTCACAGAGCTAAAAAAAATCCACATGTTCAGAAAAGGTGTTCAGAGTGTTAAAAGTTCCACATATTTGTAAATATTGTTCCCAGTGGTCAAAATTTTTTCATGGAGTTGGAAAAAATCACGTGTTTGAAAAAATGTTCATAGTGTTCAAAAAGATGTTGCAGATTAAAAAATGTTCACGGAGTTAAAAATTAACGTGTTTGAAAATTGTTCAGAGTGTTCAGAAAATATCCACGGATCAAAAAATGTTCACAGAGCTAAAAAAATCCACATGTTCATAAAAGGTGTTCACAGTGTTAAAAGTTCCACATATTTGTAAATATTGTTCCCAGTGGTCAAAAATTGTTCATGGAGTTGGAAAAAATCACGTGTTTGAAAAAATGTTCATAGTGTTCAAAAAGATGTTGCAGATTAAAAAATGTTCACGGAGTTAAAAATTAACGTGTTTGAAAATTGTTCAGTGTGTTCAGAAAATATCCACGGATCAAAAACTGTTCACGGAGCTAAAAAAATCCACATGTTCAGAAAAGGTGTTCACAGTGTTAAAAGTTCCACATATTTGTAAATATTTTTCCCAGTGGTCAAAAATTGTTCATGGAGTTGGAAAAAATCACGTGTTTGAAAAAATGTTCATAGTTTTCAAAAAGATGTTGCAAATTAAAAAATGTTCACGGAGTTTTAAAAAATGACGTGTTTAAAAAATAATCACAGTTTTTAAAAATGTTCACGGATCTATAAAAATGTTCACGGAGTTCCAAAAAATGTTCACATGGTTGAAAGAATTAAATGTTCACAGTTCTGAAAGAAAATTGCCGGTTCAAAATTGTTCAATGGTTCATAATTATATACATGTATTACGAAAAATAAAAAAATAACAAAGGAGTAAAAGAAAAAAGTTAAGAGAAAACAGAAAAATAAAGAAAAAAGGAAAGAAGAGAAACAAAAACAAGAACCAACGGAAACAAAAAAGTAATATAAAAAGCTAAAAAAAAAGGAAACGTGAATAGGCGGCCCATGCAGGGTGCTCTGCGGGCGAGACCACCCTAGCGCTTGCTAAGGCGAGATATAGTGCTCACGCGTTCTTAATTACTCATTATAGTTGCGCTATTAATTTACATGGTCAAAAGTATAAACTGTACATAGATGCTTGACCTTGTCCGATATTGACCATTTAGTAATACACATCCGCGGCATACAACGTGGGAGCTTGAAACGCACATGCATGCATGTACACCGGGGAGGCCCTAGACTGGGACAACGTTGGAACGCTTGCGGCGTTTGACTGTTTTTTGTCATGGTCAAGTAAACCTCTGTTTCGATCGAGATCAGTCTACACTTGGCTAGAACATCCCTACACCAAGCGCATCTCGCTCACTTTCTTACTAGATTCATTTTTGCACGCACCACTGCGCTCATCCATGCACTTGGAAACTTTCCTGGTATATGTTTGACGGCTTGTGGTTGAGTAGAAACGTGCATCTCTTTGTGTAGATTCACTATCTCATGCAGAAATTTTGGCCTTATGTTGGTGAGAGAGACAATGGTAGATGGAGCGACTAGAATTATCTCCTTATTTGCCTATCCGAAACCTGGTCAAACCCTATATGTATTCCATGTTCCTTCAAACAATTATTATTTATTTGCTCATCCTTAACTTTCTTTGTTATTCAAGATCCGACTTGAAGTCGTACGTATCTCGTCGTTAGCAGCTTGTGAAATTATTAAATTAGTATACTTACAATTGCACGTGGTGCTTGCTAGCTTCCATCATCTGTTCATGCATGTGGGCTTAGGGCTGGAAAGAAAACTCGAAACTCGAGAGTTAAACGAGTAGCTCGGAACTCGGCTCGGTTTGACTCAAACTCGTTGCGAGTCAAACCGAGCCGAGTTCCGAGCTACTCGTTTAACTTAGTTAAAAAAACTCGTTACATGTATTCTTGTCTTCGTGAACGATTTTTCCAAATTATTCTAGTTTAACAACTAGATATTACTTGATAGTGTCATATTGTTATTGATTGTTATGATAATTGCATCATACATGTCCAAATAATTAGAAATAATTATATATATAATTTATTATAATGTATTTTAAAAAATTACCGAGTTAAACGAGTTAAATGAACAAACTCGCGAGTTTAACGAGCCGAGTTTCATTTCTAGACTCGTTTATTAAACGAGTCTGCCGAGCTAACTCGTTTGTTAACCGAGCTTCAACGAGTCGAGCCGAGCCGGCTCGGCTCGGCTCAAATTCCAGGCCTATTTGGGCTGTGTCTACCACCAGAGTTGTAGGCAGGCAGCGTGCAGAACGTGCATTGGGATATAGTGAAATTTGTTGCATGCGTCAAGCTATATAAACTTGTAGAATTATATTCCAAAAATCATTTTGTATCTGGGGCTACATGTAGCCTAGATTTTTATTCATTTTGGAATTAGCATTTTAAAATTTCCAAAAATTTCGTGGAAAATCGTAGATGTGGAAAATCACGTACCCGAAGGTGCTGCAAATTTTCAACTCGAAATATTTTGTATTGCGGACTAAACGAAAATGACAAATTTCTGGCAGAACTAAAACATTCGATATATACACGATTCACCGTCTCAGATCTTAAAATTTATCATTTTTTACACAGCACAAAATACAAAATATTTCGCATTGATATTTTGCACACTGGTGGAAGTAATCATCATCTACATCTAGGAATATTTAAGATTTTTGTGAAACTTCAAAAATATCGTTTCAAAATTTAAAAAAAATCAAGCTACATGCAAAACGGCTCTCTCAATTATATGTCGTTATTACTTCCGTATGTCATGTAATTTTATTTTGGCGAAACACTCCCGTCGTTGTGAGGCATAATTAAAAATGAATAGTCGACATATAGAGATACATGGTAGGTATGTGGCGTGTCCGAAGTTAGGGACTCTTTAAGTCGTAAACTAGGAAAAACACATGAATAGAAAAAACG
This sequence comes from Poa pratensis, assembly GCA_947311845.1. Lineage (NCBI taxonomy): Eukaryota > Viridiplantae > Streptophyta > Magnoliopsida > Poales > Poaceae > Poa > Poa pratensis. The sequence continues at coordinate 37,018,390 of CAMZMU010000086.1, read as the reverse complement.
CAGGATTATAATGTCTTGTCAAGTTAAGTCGTGCATAATTTAGGGCCTACAGAAGTTTTCGCCAAGTAGTGTTTGAATCATAGGAAAAACAAAGCAACTGTAACATGAGATTTGAATCGAGAAGGAAAATTTCCATCAAAATATAGTGCAATGCTATGCGATGGAAATTTTTTAGGTATTCAATCCTACGAATCAAACGACGCATATAGGAATTTTTCCTAAGGATTCAAATCTTTTGGTTCCTATGGTATTCCTTTGAATCAAAGGAGCTCCAGTTTGCCGCGTCATGAAATAATTAAGCGGCCCAACATCACCTTGACCTCGAGTCGAGCTATAGGCAACTAATTCCAGTTTCGATCTCACGTCGAACCAAGTTTCTAGTCACAAATAGTGTATCTTTGCACTTGGAATTTCTGATTCTTATTCTGTTCTAATTATGTGAGTAAACGTGTATAGTACCAATCTCCATTTCATAGTTTTTTGTCTTGATTTTAGTTCAAATTAAACTAAATCCACGACAAAAATTATGGAACGGAGAGAATAGCTAGCCGCCGAGCAACTCAAACACAGTTAAAACTGCCTATATGAAGAGAATAAAATTGGTAGCTTTGTCTATCCTTTTCAGTGCAACACGACAGAAAAACTGCAGACGAGATAAGATATATCCATGTTTGTCGCTTGGCAGCAGCTAGCCAGCTTGCTATAGTGAGCATCAGATGAGCATATCCTCTCATCTGGTTCTGTGGATGGCACTGCATGTTGTTGACCTACGAGTCAAGTGAGACGATATAAAATAAATGGATGCCGAGTGCATGGTACATCTGCCTGGTATATATATCCAGTGGGCAAATGTTTTTTGTGGTAGTGCATGCAATATTAGCAGCCTGCCTGCTATATGTGTCACTCCATGCATGACTGAATGTTGACCTCCTAGTCAGAGCTCTACATTAATTTCAGACGAAGACGTCATGGTGCGATCTTTCGGGAAGCATGCATCAAGCTAGAGTTTCTCTAAATGTGAAATGATTTTATGGGCCCAAAATTTAGAATACATGCTTGCGTTTTTTATAGGCCCAAAACTCAGGACACGTGCTAGAGTTTCTCTAAGATAGCAACATGATGCTTTTGGGAAACCTCAAGCTAAGATGTGAAATGTAAAATCATTTTATCCATCTCATGCGCAGAAATTTTGGTAAGCATGTGTCTAGGGCTTGAGTAACATTTTTAATGACTATTCAGACTGCGCGCAAAGTCACACGATCTAAAGACTCGGCCTCTAAAATGTGCTTTTTTATTTTTATTATTTCTTTGATCATGCAAGCTCAGTTTTTGTTTTCTACATTTTTCTTAGTGTTTTTCAGCATAAAAGCTCCATTAGAAATCTGAATAAACTCGAAATGCTTCAAACTTGCTCACAATTTCATAAAACTACTACATGCATATGATAATCCTAAAATGTATGATTACAACAGCGGCTATGCATACAATAATATCTAATGCATAGTGCGGACAAATTTCTTCTATGTAGCATATTTTGTGGTTTTCATCCTCAACTTCGTTAAATCTTCTTTCATCTTGTGTTCATCAAAAATATCTACGAATTTCAGCTACATGTGCATCTTTTCTTCACTCATCATCCTTTCCGCCTGAATCTTTTTAATGTTCTGCATCTTCCTTTTCGCCTCCTATCCTACCTCTAACTTCTCTTTTGCAATCAATCGTTTTTCCTCGACTTTGGCCTTCTCCTCAATTGTGAAATTCTGATCTTCTAACATATGCATATTACCCTCATCACACTCCCCATACTCCGAGTGCGTACACACTATACCGCAGCACAGAATCCCCGATAGAAAAATAGGCTTCTAACAAGTTTATAGCGATAGAAAGGCGGTCGAGAAAGGGTTTTGCCGACTCGCCTTGCCTGTCACCGTAAGTCCAGCCGGCAAAGGTCTTTACTGACCGGCATATTTTTGCCCACCGACCGTCTAACACTGGTGTGAAAGTTTTGCCAACCGACATATTTTTTCCGACGAACGTTTCTATTCCCGGCCGACTTTGTGCGCTCAAACTAGACATGATGAAGGCATCTGACCATATCGAGTTGGATTATTTACGTGCCATATGGATGAATCTGGATCCATATGGATACTCTCAACCGGATGTGAGGACATGGATATTCACCATTATTGATTCAGTGTCGCATGATCAATTCATCAAGCTACTTGTCACCATTTAGGCAATGTGTATGCGCAGTAAAGCAATACATGACAACGAGTTCGAGAGCCCACATTGTCACCTATTTTTCAAACGCTCCATATCTGATCTAATAAATTGCAAGCCCAAAAGTCGAACTCGGTCTTCAAGATCTGTTCATGTTTCACCAAGTGAAGCTGTGTAGATTCGTCCGCCAGCGGATTATGTGAAGATAAAATTTGATGGTGTTGTATTTAGGGCGTCCATGACAGGCTTTTATTGTGTGGTTTGTCGGGATTCCACTTGGAACTATCATGGTGTTTCACGGTTTTTGGTTCTGGAATATCTGATCCAGATAGTCTTGAAGCTATGGCATGACGGGAACCGCTTTCTCTTGCAGCTGAATTGTGAGTGATTATTGTGTCGGACCGTAAAAGCGTTGTTCAAGACATTGAAACAGGCACTAGCTAGCGGGATTTATGGCAATATTGTCTGATAGAACAATATTTTGGTAGGAAGCTTAGTTTCTTGTTCTTTGACTCATGAAGGTTGAAGTAGTAACAATGAGGGACATTGCATTTTAAAATTTTGGAATTAACATTTTAAAATATCCAAAAATTTCGAGGAAAATCGTAGATGTGGAAAATCACGTACCCGAAGCTGCTGCAAATTTTCAACTCGAAATATTTTGTATTGCAGACTAAACGAAAATGACAAATTTCTGGCAGAACTAAAAAATTCGATATATACACAATTCACCGTCTTAGATCTTACAATTTATCATTTTTTACACAGCACAAAATACAAAATATTTCGCATTGATATTTTGCACACTGGTGGAAGTAATCATCATCTACATCTAGGAATATTTAAGATTTTTGTGAAACTTAAAAAATATCGTTTCAAAATTTTAAAAAAATCAAGCTACATGCAAAACGGCTCTCTCAATTATATGTCGTTATTACTTCCGTATGTCATGTAATTTTATTTTGGCGAAACACTCCCGTCGTTGTGAGGCATAATTAAAAATGAATAGTCGACATATAGAGATACATGGTAGGTATGTGGCGTGTCCGAAGTTAGGGACTCTTTAAGTCGTAAACTAGGAAAAACACATGAATAGAAAAAAGTTAGGGACTCTTTAAGTCGTAAACTAGGAAAAACACATGAATAGAAAAAACGCATGATTATAATGTCTTGTCAAGTTAAGTCGTGCATAATTTAGGGCCTACAGAAGTTTTCGCCAAGTAGTGTTTGAATCATAGGAAAAACAAAGAAACTGTAACATGAGATTTGAATCGAGAAGGAAAATTTCCATCAAAATATAGTGCAATGCTATGCGATGGAATTTTTTTTAGGTATTCAATCCTACGAATCAAACGACGCATATAGGAATTTTTCCTAAGGATTCAAATCTTTTGGATTTCCTATGGTATTCCTTTGAATCAAAGGAGCTCCAGTTTGCCGCATCATGAAATAATTAAGCGGCCCAACATCACCTTGACCTCGAGTCGAGCTATAGGCAGCTAATTCCACAGTCTCGATCTCACGTCGAACCAAGTTTCTAGTCACAAATAGTGTATCTTTGCACTTGGAATTTCTGATTCTTATTCTGTTCTAATTATGTGAGTAAACGTGTATAGTACCAATCTCCATTTCACAGTTTTTTGTCTTGATTTTAGTTCAAATTAAACTAAATCCACGACAAAAATTATGGAACAGAGAGAATAGCTAGCTGCCGAGCAACTCAAACACAGTTAAAACTGCCTATATGAAGAGAATAAAATTGGTAGCTTTGTCTATCCTTTTCAGTGCAACACGACAGAAAAACTGCAGACGAGATAAGATATATCCATGTTTATCGCTTGGCAGCAGCTAGCCAGCTTGTTATAGTGACCATCAGATGAGCATATCCTCTCATCTGGTTCTGTGGATGGCACTGCATGTTGTTGACCTACGAGTCAAGTGAGACGATATAAAATAAATGGATGCCGAGTGCATGGTACATCTGCCTGGTATATATCCAGTGGGCAAATGTTTTTTGTGGTAGTGCATGCAATATTAGCAGCCTGCCTGCTATATGTGTCACTCCATGCATGACTGAATGTTGACCTCCTAGACAGAGCTCTACATTAATTTCAGACGAAGACGTCATGGTGCGATCTTTCGGGAAGCATCAAGCTAGAGTTACTCTAAATGTGAAATGATTTTATGGGCCCAAAATTTAGGACACATGCTAGCGTTTTTTATAGGCCGAAAACTCAGGACACGTGCTAGAGTTTCTCTAAGATAGCAACATGATGCCTTTGGGAAACCTCAAGCTAAGATGTGAAATGTAAAATGATTTTATCCATCTCATGCGCATAAATTTTGCTAAGCATGTGTCTAGGGCTTGAGTAACATTTTTAATGACTATTCAGACTGCGCGCAAAGTCACACGATCTAAAGACTCGGCCTCTAAAATATGCTTTTTTATTTTTATTTATTTCTTTGATCATGCAAGCTCAGTTTTTGTTTTCTACATTTTTCTTAGTGTTTTTCAGCATAAAAGCTCCATTAGAAATCTGAATAAACTCGAAATGCTTCAAACTTGCTCACAATTTCTTAAAACTACTACATGCATATGATAATCCTAAAATGTATGATTACAACAGCGGCTATGCATACAATAATATCTAATGCATAGTGCGGACAAATTTCTTCTATGTAGCATATTTTGTGGTTTTCATCCTCAACTTCGTTAAATCTTCCTTCATCTTGTGTTCATGAAAAATATCTACGAATTTCAGCTACATGTGCATCTTTTCTTCACTCATCATCCTTTCCGCCTCAATCTTTTTAATGTTCTGCATCTTCCTTTACGCCTCCTATCCTATCTCTAATTTCTCATTTGCAATCAATCGTTTTTCCTCGACTTTGGCCTTCTCCTCAATTGTGAAATTCTGATCTTCTAACATATGCATATTACCTTCATCACACTCCCCATACTCCGAGTGCGTACACACTATACCGCAGCACAGAATCCCCGATAGAAAAATAGGCTTCTAACAAGTTTATAGCGATAGAAAGGCGGTCGAGAAAGGGTTTTGCCGACTCGCCTTGCCTGTCACCATAAGTCCAGCCGGCAAAGGTCTTTTCCGACCGGCATATTTTTGCCCACCGACCGTCTAACACTGGTGTGAAAGTTTTGCCAACCGACATATTTTTTCCGACGAACGTTTCTATTCCCGGCCGACTTTGTGCGCTCAAACTAGACATGATGAAGGCATCTGACCATATCGAGTTGGATTATTTACGTGCCATATGGATGAATCTGGATCCATATGGATACTCTCAAGCCGGATGTGAGGACATGGATATTCACCATTATTGATTCAGTGTCGCATTATCAATTCATCAAGCTACTTGTCACCATGTAGGCAATATGTATGCGCAGTAAAGCAATACATGACAACGAGTTCGAGAGCCCACATTGTCACCTATTTTTCAAACGCTCCATATCTGATCTAGAAAATTGCAAGCCCAAAAGTCGAACTCGGTCTTCAAGATCTGTTCATGTTTCACCAAGTGAAGCAGTGTAGATTCGCCCGCCAGCGGGTTATGTGAAGATAAAATTTGATGGTGTTGTATTTAGGGCGTCCACGACAGGCTTTTATTGTGTGGTTTGTCGGGATTCCACTTGGAACTATCATGGTGTTTCACGGTTTTTGGTTCTGGAATATCTGATCCAGATACTCTTGAAGCTATGGCATGACGGGAACCGCTTTCTCTTGCAGCTGAATTGTGAGTGATTATTGTGTCGGACCGTAAAAGCGTTGTTCAAGACATTGAAACAGACACTAGCTAGCGGGATTTATGGCAATATTGTCTGATAGAACAACATTTTGGGAGGAAGCTTAGTTTCTTGTTCTTTGACTCATGAAGGTTGAAGTAGTAACAATGAGGGACATTGCATTTTAAAATTTTGGAATTAACATTTTAAAATTTCCAAAAATTTCGAGGAAATCATAGATGTGGAAAATCATGTACCCGAAGGTGCTGCAAATTTTCAACTCGAAATATTTTGTATTGCACACTAAACAAAAATGACAAATTTCTGGCAGAACTAAGAAATTCGATATATACACGATTCACCGTCTCAGATCTTAAAATTTATCATTTTTTACACAGGACAAAATAAAAAATATTTCGCACTGATATTTTGCACACTGGTGGAAGTAATCATCATCTACATCTAGGAATATTTAAGATTTTTGTGAAACTTAAAAAATATCATTTCAAAATTTTAAAAAAATCAAGCTACATGCAAAATGGCTCTCTCAATTATATGTCGTTATTAATTCTGTATGTCATGTAATTTTATTTTGGCGAAACACTCACGTCGTTGTGAGGCATAATTAAAAATGAATAGTCGACATATAGAGATACATGGTAGGTATGTGGCGTGTCCGAAGTTAGGGACTCTTTAAGTCGTAAACTAGGAAAAACACATGAATAGAAAAAACGCAGGATTATAATGTCTTGTCCAGTTAAGTCGTGCATAATTTAGGGCCTACAGAAGTTTTCGCCAAGTAGTGTTTGAATCACAGGAAAAACAAAGCAACTGTAACATGAGATTTGAATCGAGAAGGAAAATTTCCATCAAAATATAGTGCAATGCTATGCGATGGGAATTTTTTTAGGTATTCAATCCCATAAGGATTGTTTCCAGCCAAGAGTTCCCATATGACATAGGCGCTCTTGGGTGAGGTGGGCCCTCATTCGCCAGGTCTTTGAGTGCCCGTCGTACCACGTGGTTGGTACACTAGGTTGATAGATACTTTACTTTCAGGATCGGGCATCTGCGCCCGACTCGGTCTGCCAGTGAATTTTGGCTCTACGTCCGGTCGTGCATGGTATGTTCGCGATTCGTACAAATCAAATGGAAGGCATCGCGTACGTTAACCCTCCTTTATTGGGCTGGGCCATTCCATCTTTGAGAAGGGGCCCAATCTCGTATTTGATGGTCGGCGTGGCAATAGGCTTCGCTTCGTAGACTGTTTTCCCAGCCGTTGCAAAGACTTCGCGAGAACGGTCAGGGGCGCGGATTCGCCAAGCTAGGGCAAACAAAGCCGTCCGGCCCTACCAGATTAAGAATGCAAAGGCCTTTCCTTCGAAAGAAAAAAAGAGCTATGCTATTGACCGACCCTTTCGTACTTACTTCGAATCAATAGGCCTATCATTTTTCATGAGGCGGGCCAAATAGAGAATGAAATGCTAAAATAGGGGAAGGGGGGATGGTCGCGCCTTTGATTTTGTTTAAGGGCTGCTCGCCTTACTAAAGTACCAAAGGCTTTCACGGCTGACACCCCTACCTTAGAATCTAAGCCCTTTGAAGCGCCAGTAGTTGTAGCTGTGGGTAAGGCTTTCGTTCAACTCGCTCCGGGTTCCGATCTACATGACCCCCAGACAGTACAAAGTACACCTCTTCTGTTGAGGCAAGCTGGTAGTAGCCTAACCTTTTAGAGTCAGGGGAGCCGAGCCCTTAACTCTATCAATAGAAAAATCTTCGTGTGTGGCGTGAGTTGGAATCCTAGAAAAGATCGATTGATACTCCCTCCCCGGTTCCACGAAGATCTCTACGTACTTGTCTAGTCCAGGACAACTGAGATCAAACGACGCATATAGGAATTTTTCCTAAGGATTCAAATCTTTTGGATTTCCTATGGTATTCCTTTGAATCAAAGGAGCTCCAGTTTGCCGCGTCATGAAATAATTAAGCGGCCCAACATCACCTTGACCTCGAGTCGAGCTATAGGCAGCTAATTCCACAGTCTCGATCTCACGTCGAACCAAGTTTCTAGTCACAAATAGTGTATCTTTGCACTTGGAATTTCTGATTCTTATTCTGTTCTAATTATGTGAGTAAACGTGTATAGTACCAATCTCCATTTCATAGTTTTTTGTCTTGATTTTAGTTCAAATTAAACTAAATCCACGACAAAAATTATGGAACGGAGAGAATAGTTACCCGCCGAGCAACTCAAACACAGTTAAAACTGCCTATATGAAGAGAATAAAATTGGTAGCTTTGTCTATCCTTTTCAGTGCAACACGACAGAAAAACTGCAGACGAGATAAGATATATCCATGTTTGTCGCTTGGCAGCAGCTAGCCAGCTTGCTATAGTGACCATCAGATGAGCATATCCTCTCATCTGGTTCTGTGGATGGCACTGCATGTTGTTGACCTACGAGTCAAGTGAGACGATATATATAAAATAAATGGATGCCGAGTGCATGGTACATCTGCCTGGTATATATATCCAGTGGGCAAATGTTTTTTGTGGTAGTGCATGCAATATTAGCAGCCTGCCTGCTATATGTGTCACTCCATGCATGACTGAATGTTGACCTTCTAGTCAGAGCTCTACATTAATTTCAGACGAAGACGTCATGGTGCGATCTTTCGGGAAGCATCGAGCTAGAGTTTCTCTAAATGTGAAATGATTTTATGGGCCCAAAATTTAGGACCACTACAGGAATCCGTCAAGACGCCAACGGCCGGAAGAGCCGTCGGCGTAAGGAGACGCCGCCGGCCGCCATCGGCGTTTGCGACCGTCGGCGTACCCAACCGGCCGTCGGCGTATGAGAACCCTGTCGGCGTACGTTGTGGTGGGCCCCACAAGACGGCATCCGGCCGTTCCGTCAGCCCTCATACGCCAACGACAATGCCGTCGGCCTTTGCGTTCCGCCGTTTTGTCAGCTCCTCATACGCCGACGGCATTATGCAATTTTTTTTGAATTTTTTTAAACTTTTTTATTTTTTTCTATTACGAAATTTCTAACTCAGCTACATACTAAATCTCTAACTACACACTTAATCATAGGTCAAAGTAATTACACGCTGGTCAAATTTCCCGTTCGGTCACCCATCCTCAAATTGCTCCAGCCCAAGCACGCTTAACTTTTGAGTTCCTTCAAGATTAGCTTCCAAATGAGAAATGAGAACTTACTGATACTTGCATCATATCAATCATATTAACCCCTGAGTTATGATGTTACACTTTTTCATTGTTTAAATTTAAAAAATTCATTTGAATAAGTAACAATGATTATGTAATAGTATATTTTGAATAAATGACAATAAAATTAATTTTACTTTTATTTCCTTTTTACATTTAATATGGAATAATTCATATCTTTAATTCCGTTAATCGAAATTTGAAAAATAAAATGTCTATGTCAATTAGAAAAATGAGAGGAATTCAAATATCACATCCATATCATCCTTTACATTGTATAAACATCGATTGTTTTAGAAAATTGATCTCTTTCGATGAATTGTCATGTTGGCCATTTTGACTCTTTTTTGAAAAAAAATCATATAAAGTGAAAAAAAACCCTCAAAAAAAGGTATCCTATGGCATTGAGTTATTTTATGTGTACTAGTTGCTATTAAAAATGATAAACTTCTTTTTTTCAAATTGTTCAAAAAAATGATTCACAAAAATGTCTATCATCTATAGACATGTATAGGTTTCGCGCCAAATGAACAAGTTATGGCCATCACTGTGCCATAGTTTGTGATAATGTGTCCATATTTGAAACATAGGTGTGCCTTGGTATGGCAAACATTGTTGCCAAAAACAATTTTCAAATTATTTTCATAAATATCATTTTCCATTTTTTAAGTATCAAAAATGAGTTTTGTTATGGAGGAAATACCAAAAATATGTTGCAAAAGGCACCCATCTTATTGTCACAAAGGGTACTACATATTTTATGGATAATACCCAAATATTAGGAATTTTCTTGATTTTTACCTAATTATTCCTATTTAAATGACTTTATGCCGATTTTCCAAAAGTAATTGAAATTTAAACTACAAGTGTTTGATAGTTTGGTCTAATTTTTTTACAAAAATCATTTTTAGGTACACAAGTAGTGACTTTATCACAGAAATATCGATAGTTTTGAAAAATTTGACCCCTTTCAATGAATAGGCACGACGGTCATTTTGACCGTTTTTCACAAAATAAAAGAAATTGAGAAAATATTCAAAAAATGAATTCCTTTGACACGGAGTCCTTTTATGCGTACTAGTTGCTAGCAAAAATTATAAACTTGAGTTTTGACAAATATTTCAAAAAAATGCTTCACAAAAAAGCCTATCATCTATAGACATGTACAGATTTCGCGTCAAATGACCAATTTATGGTCATCCCATGCCATAGTTTGTGATAATGTGTCCATACTTGACACATAGGGGTGTCTTGGTATGGAAAACATTGTTGCCAAAAACAATTTCCAAAATATTTTCGTAAATATCATTTTTCATTTTTTAAGTGTCAAAAATGACTTTTTAATTAAGCAAGTACCAAACATATGTTACAAAATGTCATGTGCATGGTGAAAAAGATTTTATAGATGTCATATTTGGATTCCTCTCATTTTTCGAATCTATTTAGATATTTAATTTGTTAAATTTCGATTTACGGATTTAAAGATATGAATTATTTCATATTAAATGGAAAATAGAAAAAAGTAGACGCCGATGGCCGCCGTCGGCGTATCAATGCCGTAAAACCCCGTCTGCGTGCCGTCACGGCGGGCCTTGTACGCCGACGGCATTGTAGACGCCGACGGCAGCCGTCGGCCTATGTCGGGCTACGCCAACGGCCGATTTCGCGGCTTCCCTAGCTTGCCTTGTACGCCAACGGCCCCGACATTTGGCCGTCAGCGTATAAGTCGGCCGTCGGCGTCTTGTAACTTTCCTGTAGTGCACACATGCTAGCATTTTTTATAGGCCCAAAACTCAGGACACGTGCTAGAGTTTCTCTAAGATAGCAACATGATGCTTTTGGGAAACCTCAAGCTAAGATGTGAAATGTAAAATGATTTTATGCATCTCATGCGCAGAAATTTTGGTAAGCATGTGTCTAGGGCTTGAGTAACATTTTTAATGACTATTCAGACTGCGCGCAAAGTCACACGATCTAAAGACTCGGCCTCTAAAATGTGCTTTTTTATTTATTTTTATTTCTTTGATCATGCAAGTTCAGTTTTTGTTTTCTACATTTTTCTTAGTGTTTTTCGGCATAAAAGCTCCATTAGAAATCTGAATAAACTCGAAATGCTTCAAACTTGCTCACAATTTCATAAAACTACTACATGCATATGATAATCCTAAAATGTATGATTACAACAGCGGCTATACATACAATAATATCTAATGCATAGTGCGGACAAATTTCTTCTATGTAGCATATTTTGTGGTTTTCATCCTCAACTTCGTTAAATCTTCTTTCATCTTGTGTTCATGAAAAATATCTACGAATTTCAGCTACATGTGCATCTTTTCTTCACTCATCATCCTTTCCGCCTCAATCTTTTTAATGTTCTGCATCTTCCTTTTCGCCTCCTATCCTATCTCTAACTTCTCTTTTGCAATCAATCGTTTTTCCTCGACTTTGGCCTTCTCCTCAATTGTGAAATTCTGATCTTCTAACATATGCATATTACCTTCATCACACTCCCCATACTCCGAGTGTGTACACACTATACCGAAACACAGAATCCCCGATAGAAAAATAGGCTTCTAACAAGTTTATAGCGATAGAAAGGCGGTCGAGAAAGGGTTTTGCCGACTCGCCTTGCCTGTCACCGTAAGTCCAGCCGGCAAAGGTCTTTCCCGACCGGCATATTTTTGCCCACCAACCGTCTAACACTGGTGTGAAAGTTTTGCCAACCGACATATTTTTTCTGACGGACGTTTCTATTCCCGGCCGACTTTGTGCGCTCAAACTAGACATGATGAAGGCATCTGACCATATCGAGTTGGATTATTTACGTGCCATATGGATGAATCTGGATCCATATGGATACTATATCTCAAGCCGGATGTGAGGACATGGATATTCACCATTATTGATTCAGTGTCGCATGATCAATTTATGAAGCTACTTGTCACCATGTAGGCAATATGTATGCGCAGTAAAGCAATACATGACAACGAGTTCGAGAGCCCACATTGTCACCTATTTTTCAAACGCTCCATATCTGATCTAGAAAATTGCAAGCCCAAAAGTCGAACTCGGTCTTCAAGATCTGTTCATGTTTCACCAAGTGAAGCTGTGTAGATTCGCCCGCCAGCGGGTTATGTGAAGATAAAATTTGATGGTGTTGTATTTAGGGCGTCCACGACAGGCTTTTATTGTGTGGTTTGTCGGGATTCCACTTGGAACTATTTTTGTTGAAACCTTAAGACTGTGAGGCAAAAGCCCCACAGCAATTTATTACTCAAAAACCACTGTACAAGATATATACAAGGGAGGGGGGGGGGGGGGGGGGGGGGAAGAGAATACTTACAACAAAACTACAACAAGCTATCTATCCAACATTTCAACTCCTCACGATATTTACTCTTCATCCTATGTCCGAGGAGAGACAAATCATGTATAAAAAGGGCCCTCCAGCTAGCAAAGGTGGGTCTCTGTAATCGGAAAATTCGTCCATTCCTTTGCAGCCATATATGCCAACAGGCCGTGGCCACCACCTCAATGAAAAAAGGCTTAGCAAAATCCCTCTTCACCAAAGTGATTGCCTGAAACATATCCACACTGTCACTGTAACAGCCCGAAAGTCGAAAACCTAAAAACCCGAATAAATTTTTTTCCACTTTTTGATTGCATTGCATCATGGCATACTCATTTAAATTGCTTAAGTTGAATAAAGCAACACATGGAAATGTAAAACAAAGGAAGCAAACTTCCCAAACCTCCAAACTAAAAGCATTGCTCAAGTTGGCAAAACAAATAATTCTTGAGTTTCCAAATTGTCCAGGAAGTTCCAAGAAGCATAGTATAAATATTTGTCTTGCCAAGCAAGGAAATGAAATCGAGAATTCAAATTTGGTTCAATTCAATTCTACTTCTGAAACCAAGTAAGCTTTCCAAAAATTCTAACTAAAATGGTGGGGAGCTTCATTAAGATATTATGAGCCTCCATGAATAATTTCATAATTTATAAAAATGTTTAAGTACCTCTTTCAAATGATTTTAACCTGCTGTTTTAAAAGGAAGAAATAGGAGAAGGACCCAGTTGTAATTTCGGAAAAGTGTGCAGGGGCGTTTTTGCGAAATCCCTTTCTTCTCCCTGTAGCCACACCATCCGCTGCCGCCGTGCTCCTCTCGCTTCACATCGAGCCGGGCCCCCTCCTCTGCTCCCTCCACTGCAAGAAGAAGAGCGCACGAGCCCACCTGCTCCCTCACTCGACCTCTCCCCGATTTTCTCCTCCCCCGTTCCTCTCTCCTATTTTCCTCCACGGAGACGGAACCGCGCCGCCGTTGCCGCACACATCGCCGGCGAGTGAGAGCTCCCCGTACAAATCGAAGAGCACCCGCGACTTCGCCTCGACGTGCTGCTCCTCCACGCCGGAGGAATCGACCAGAATCGCCACCGTTTCGCCGGGCCACCCGCGACATCGCCGCTGCCGTCCGGCGCTCCGCCGCACGTTTTCGTCACCGTCGAGCCATCTCGGTCCTCCCGTGCACACCACGACATCCGCCTCACCGTGCTGCTCCTCTCCACCAACGGAATCGTGCCGAAACGCAGCGAGTCGACGACGCCATCCTCTACCTCGCCACTGCCTCCCGCCGCTCCTCTGGACGAATGCGTCGCCGCCGTTGCACCTCCGACCTTCCTCCGACCACGCCGAGCGTCCTCAACCGCTCAGGGTGAGCTCCTCTCCCTTTCCCCTTCCCCCTCTCTCGCGCTGCTCGCCGGAGCACCGCAGCCCTCGCTCCCCGTCGCCGTAGCTCGACGAGCTCGCGTGACCGGTCGATGACCCGGCCTAACCGGGCTGCAGACCGTCCCTCTCGGGCGCTTAGCCGGTCCAGGAGCCGGCCCAAACCGGGCAGACGACCGGTGGGCTCTGGCCCATCTCCGGCCTGCCAACCGGTTTGACCGGGCTGTAGGCCGGCCTGCCAGGGTTTTTCTTTTCCTTTTTGGAAATAAATAAAATAAAAGAATTGTTATCTAATCAAATATTGCTCCAATTTTTGCAAATGAGATACCAAATTGTTCAGAAAAACAAAACCTATCTGTTGGTACCATTGTAATGATCTTTTGAAACAATGTTTTCTGCTGTTTAGTAATAATTACTAAAATGGCAAAACTAATACCTAAATTGGGAAAACTCATAATTCGATAAATATTTAACCAAAATTTGTGAATAAAATATCAAAATGATCAGTGTTCAAATGCTATCAAATCATGTTAGTATAAACTCATGATCACAAATATTTATTGATGTTATTCATAAATTGGTTAAAAGAATTAAATTCATTTAATTATTTAATTCACTAATTATTCATCGGTACTCGGAAAATTACAAATAAGGTACCGAAACGATCAGAAGAGCAATACCTATCTAATCATGCCATGTTCATGCATTTTTGAGCCACTTCTTAGTAATGTGATAATATAACAAGTGGACAATAAGTTAAATATGGGGTTGCTTCCAAATAATTGCACTAATTATTTGGCTCTCCATTTATGCTAGATAAACTAAATGATGCTATCCTTGCATAAACTTGTCATGTCATCATGTGATTGTGCATTGCATTGTACCCATGTGTGGTGATTGATTGTTGTTCCATGTTTATGCTCCGCTAGATCAAGCAGCCGGGGTTACTCCACAATACCCCGAGGATCCGTATTACTACCCGTATCCCGAACAAGGCAAGCGTAATCCCCCCTCTGAGCATATCTTATCCTATTTTCCGCAATTATTTTCTCCACTATAATATTGCATGCGGTTCTAAATGTCTTTTGCCTGGATTAGAGTATCCTACTAGTTGCATTAGAATCCTGTTGACATTACCTGTATCCTTCCTATTTAACCACAGGTTTGAAGTGTTGGCCCGAGATAATTATACTTGCTATGTATATGCTTAGCCATGCTTAGTAAATGCCTAGTGGTACTATGGTGGTACATGCTGGAAACAGGTGTTGACTTGTGACCGCGATGATGATGGTGGAGAAATGTGGTGATGGATAATAAAATGCTAAAGGTGGGGATGAGAGGCCACATGGAATGTGGTGGGTTGTCTCGTTCTTGCCGCCTAGGTGCGAGTTCTGCACATCCTGAACCAAGACTGAGCGTGCAACCATGCGTGAGGCCTATGCAATTGCAGGAACCCTCATAGACTAAATAACTCGAGCGGGGCTAGCCAGGGTCCTCTAGTTCGGTTTTCCATTTGCGCGTGCGTGATGGTGGTAAACTGTGATGAGGATGATGGCGTTTAGGAAAATGAGTGGCCACGGGGCAGTTAGTTGGAGCTGCTGCTCCGTCCTCACTGATGATCCTGGAGAGTCCTTAACGAGGGAGAAGTCGACACCGCTCCCACCCAGCCGGCTTTCCAAGGAAGAGAGCTAATGCGCAGGTAATGGGCCGGACGGTACGCGTGGCGAAGGAACTGGGGCCCTCGGGACTCCGGGGACTTCTACTTTGTACACCCCTGCAGGGATAAATCTTTTCGAAAAGCCGTGTCCGCGGTTATGGACGACTTGGGAATGGACGATGATCATAGAATAACTTAAACGGAATGATTAAAACTTGGGTACTAGAGGTACCAATTCCACGAATGTAAGGTTGACTTCCTCGAGGGTGATTCGGGGAGGTGCCTTTGATGAACAGGTACAATGGTGATGTTGGTGATTTGAGAAGGTGATCTCAAGAGAAAAGAGTTACTTCTTACCCCTCTTTGAAAATGTTCTAATAGTCGATGCCATGGAGTGGTGTTTTTATAAATAAAATCAGCTTTATGCAAAACAGCCATAAAACTTTGAAAGCCAATCATGGAGCATATATTAGCTCTTAATCTTGCGAGTTCGTCGAACTCAACGTCGTTTGCTTATTTTCAGGAGAGGACTTCACCGACCTCGAAGGTGGGTTCTTTGTGGACGTCGACGAGTAGTCTGGGGTTCCCAGGTGGCAGCTTGGGACATCTCGGAATAGCTGGCGCTGTGATGTTTATCTGTAGGCCTCTTAGGCCATAATTTGGTTCTTGTTGTTTAGAACAACGCCCTTCGCTTCCGCTTGTGTAATGTTGGGTCTGTGACCTCTGTGTGTAATTGCTATCTTTCTCTTATAAGAGTTGAACTATATGATTTGTGTCGTAGAGTCTGTGATGTGCCAGTTGTTCCACAAGTCTTGATCTTACTATTATGCTTTGATAGTTGTGCCTGTGTTAAGGCATCAATCGGGGTGTTGCGTTGTCTGGAGTGAGGTGTACCCAGCAACGCCTGCCAAAGGTTTTGGCCGGGGATTGGTAAACCCGTAACCTCCGGTTGTATCGCTTAACCGGTGACACACAGCATCACTGTATAGCAGTCGGGTCGGGGCGCCACAAGTTGGTATCAGAGCAGTACTGCCTGTAGGAAACCCTTCTACTGGTCGATGTTGAGTCTAGTGTTTGTGAAAATATTTTGAACCTAAAAATGAGTTGCGAAAACCATATTAGGATTCTTTTTACTCCTTATCTGGTTACCCTCCAATCTCGGAGCAATCTTACCTCGATTTGACTTAAAGGTTTTACTTCTCGTCTGTTACTTCAAAATGATTAGAACGTGGGTGGGTTCGACCTTTAGTGTTATGTGCCCAGTTGCTCCCGCCGCGCTACAATCCGAAGCTTCATGTGCCGAGAAACCATCTGGAGTACGACGAAATTCCTATCAACTCAGTTGGTTACGAACCCTTGTATTCCTATAAGTTTACTCTCTAATCCTTTCTTTTGGGTTTTAACCCAAGGACTTGAACATAAGGTCCCGGATTGTGCCAACTAGAGTGTGTTAAGTGTGATTACTTAACTCCGCTAGTAGCACATGATGCTGATCTTCAACCCAAGTCCTTTTCCGTGGTCTGTGTGGTAAATTGTTGAACCTAAAATTACCGCACCTCCGTTGGCTACTTCACCTCATCTCTTCTTAGCCTCGCTTTAGGTTCTGTTTTGGAACCATCGTGGTTACAGCCAGGATTCTCTTAGCAAGTCTCCCACCTATGTTTGTGACTCTGCTGCATCTCTCCTTCTCGGGCATGGTTATCACAATTGAGTAATAACCGGTGCATCTCCAACATCTTCGGATTTTCTGGAGTATGTTTGTTACTTTTGCTCTTCTTTCCGACCCGTGTCTTCCGTTTGACCGTCATGTTCTCAGTGCATTGGCGTGTTCCGATGCAAGTCACTTCTTGATCCGTCAAGACCTTCCACTTCGCTTGTTAGGAGAAACAAACTCCCGTATCCTGTCCACTTCTCGGGCTAGGTCAAAGTTTTGTAGTCCACAGAATAAGAGGTTTATTAGTCTCTGTTTCTGTTCCATCTTCGAGTAGCACGATACTTTGGTATAAAGAGTGTGCAATTGTGCTAAGTATCATGATCCTCTTGATGAAGTGACGCTCCCACACTTGTTACTCTTCGCTCTCCGAGTAACTTGTTGCTCCGGAATGATAAGGCGTGAGCAATGATGTGGCTATCGGATCCTCTCAACAGTTCTTACTGTGCTGAAATCCAAGGACATGCCTTATCCTCCTTAGCATGATTGGTTACCCGATCAATAAGCTGAATTTGACTGTGTTCCCAAGTTCTTTCCTCTGGTGCTCTTCCTCGGTCAAAGAGCTAGGTTCGCGCCGAAGCTCCCAAGACCACCTCGTTGTGCCGTGAAAGGCATGATCCTCTCTCGAACTTAAGATCCACCGCTATGTCGTGATATCCTGTATGGGGATCGTGATATTCTGTTGTTCCTTCCAGAAGTATCGCCAGGTTGTCGCCTGTCCAAGCTCACCATCACGGACAACTCCCTCCTGGTTCTCTGAACAACTCCTATCGTGTTGGATGTCCTGAATTATTCTCTATCGGTGATAGTTCATTCTCAAGGGGATGTCTAGTCTGTCATGTTGAAACAAGGTGGTATCTCCTCTTTGGATATGCTCCCCTCCCTTTTCTTTTGATTTGATTTGGGCTATCGTCAAATCAAACTCCGATCGACCTACGGGAATGTGTTAATCTGAGCAATGTCTATGCAGTTCATGTGACATATAAGTCGACCATCTTGGAGTAACGAGATAAGTTGGTTGTTGAGTCCATCAACTACCTCTTATCTTCCTCCATGTTTGAGGAGAATTATATGGAATAGCGGGCGTAGCATTGTAAACTTATTAGCACTATCTATGCCGTCCCAAGGCATGTGTTCTCGAAGTTGGAAATGATTTCCTTTGGTTCACGAGCAATTGCTGAAAGATGTCGCCGTGGATCTGAGTAAATTGACTTGTCTCCTCGGGATCATCCCAACTCAATCCTGCGTGTGCAAATATCCTTGGTATGGTACGTTGCCATCTCCCTTTCTTGAGAAATTTCATCTATGCCTCCAAGCCACTAGTGGAACTGTTCAAGAAGTTGAAGGATTACAAGGAATTCTTTTGTCATTCTTGGATGTTCCCCACGAAGGGCTCATCTGTGTTTCATTGCAAGTAATTCATGTAGGTGCAGGTTGTCTTCGGACAGTTGCTAATACATGTGTTCCGCAATCTTGTTCCTCCTTGGGAGTTGGACGCTCTAGTCTAGCTCTTGGGATTCTAGCATATGAAATCCATCGTTATCCTCTGCAACGACTTCCTATCCCTACATGGAGTGTGGAGTATCTCTACACCTAGCTATGTCTCCTCTGAATCTCCATCGGAAACGAGGGTTGGTGATCCTCAAAAAGCTTGTCTCTTGTCTCCGATGTCTAGAACATCAAGAAGTTCTCCCTATCTGCTGTTCTCGGAGTTTATACGGTTCTCTTGGTCCATCTTCCCCATCTTCTCCCGTGGTTTGAAATGCTCCTCCGTGAGGAAAGTTCTACTCAAGCCGTATCGGTTAAGCCACCTCTTCATCTGCTGGAACCTTGTTTCAACACTCTTCCTCAGAAATTCCAGACCTTGTGCAAAGTTCATATTCGGAATCTCTTGAGAAATCTTTGTCTACCATTTGGAAACCTCTTAGCACTCTCCTGTTACCTCCATGTGTCTTCCAGTCGTCACATCAGGAGCTGCTTGACGCCTCATCCTAAGTTCTACTAGGAGGTACTTGATAGTGGTACCCTCACCAAGATCCGTCCTTCCGGTGAGTTTTCCTTCTCTCCGATGGTGTACGTTGATGATGATCTCGAAGCGAAGCCGATGAAGATCTTCATGTTGCCCTTGAACAACCTCTCCAAGAAAGAAGCCGAGAAGATCGTTGAAGGCCGTCGTAACCCTTCTCCCTCTTTCCTACTCCTAGAATCTCGGGACGAGATTCCTGTAAGGAGGGTAGAGTTGTAACAGCCCGAAAGTCGAAAACCTAAAAACCCGAATAAATTTTTTTCCACTTTTTGATTGCATTGCATCATGGCATACTCATTTAAATTGCTTAAGTTGAATAAAGCAACACATGGAAATGTAAAACAAAGGAAGCAAACTTCCCAAACCTCCAAACTAAAAGCATTGCTCAAATTGGCAAAACAAATAATTCTTGAGTTTCCAAATTGTCCAGGAAGTTCCAAGAAGCATATATAAATATTTGTCTTGCCAAGCAAGGAAATGAAATCGAGAATTCAAATTTGGTTCAATTCAATTCTACTTCTGAAACCAAGTAAGCTTTCCAAAAATTCTAACTAAAATGGTGGGGAGCTTCATTAATATATTATGAGCCTCCATGAATAATTTCATAATTTATAAAAATGTTTAAGTACCTCTTTCAAATGATTTTAACCTGCTGTTTTAAAAGGAAGAAATAGGAGAAGGACCCAGTTGTAATTTCGGAAAAGTGTGCAGGGGCGTTTTTGCGAAATCCCTTTCTTCTCCCTGTAGCCACACCATCCGCTGCCGCCGTGCTCCTCTCGCTTCACATCGAGCCGGGCCCCCTCCTCTGCTCCCTCCACTGCAAGAAGAAGAGCGCACGAGCCCACCTGCTCCCTCACTCGACCCCTCCCCGATTTTCTCCTCCCCCGTTCCTCTCTCCTATTTTCCTCCACGGAGACGGAACCGCGCCGCCGTTGCCGCACACATCGCCGGCGAGTGAGAGCTCCCCGTACAAATCGAAGAGCACCCGCGACTTCGCCTCGACGTGCTGCTCCTCCACGCCGGAGGAATCGACCAAAATCGCCACCGTTTCGCCGGGCCACCCGCGACATCGCCGCTGCCGTCCGGCGCTCCGCCGCACGTTTTCGTCACCGTCGAGCCATCTCGGTCCTCCCGTGCACACCACGACATCCGCCTCACCGTGCTGCTCCTCTCCACCAACGGAATCGTGCCGAAACGCAGCGAGTCGACGTCGCCATCCTCTACCTCGCCACTGCCTCCCGCCGCTCCTCTGGACGAATGCGTCGCCGCCGTTGCACCTCCGACCTTCCTCCGACCACGCCGAGCGTCCTCAACCGCTCAGGGTGAGCTCCTCTCCCTTTCCCCTTCCCCCTCTCTCGCGCTGCTCGCCGGAGCACCGCAGCCCTCGCTCCCCGTCGCCGTAGCTCGACGAGCTCGCGTGACCGGTCGATGACCCGGCCTAACCGGGCTGCAGACCGTCCCTCTCGGGCGCTTAGCCGGTCCAGGAGCCGGCCCAAACCGGGCAGACGACCGGTGGGCTCTGGCCCATCTCCGGCCTGCCAACCGGTTTGACCGGGCTGTAGGCCGGCCTGCCAGGGTTTTTCTTTTCCTTTTTGGAAATAAATAAAATAAAAGAATTGTTATCTAATCAAATATTGCTCCAATTTTTGCAAATGAGATACCAAATTGTTCAGAAAAACAAAACCTATCTGTTGGTACCATTGTAATGATCTTTTGAAACAATGTTTTCTGCTGTTTAGTAATAATTACTAAAATGGCAAAACTAATACCTAAATTGGGAAAACTCATAATTCGATAAATATTTAACCAAAATTTGTGAATAAAATATCAAAATGATCAGTGTTCAAATGCTATCAAATCATGTTAGTATAAACTCATGATCACAAATATTTATTGATGTTATTCATAAATTGGTTAAAAGAATTAAATTCATTTAATTATTTAATTCACTAATTATTCATCGGTACTCGGAAAATTACAAATAAGGTACCGAAACGATCAGAAGAGCAATACCTATCTAATCATGCCATGTTCATGCATTTTGAGCCACTTCTTAGTAATGTGATAATTATAAGCAAGTGGACATTAAGTTAAATATGGGGTTGCTTCCAAATAATTGCACTAATTATTTGGCTCTCCATTTACTTGTCTAGATAAACTAAATGATGCTATCCTTGCATAAACTTGTCATGTCATCATGTGATTGTGCATGCATTGTACCATGTGTGGTGATTGATTGTTGTTCCATGTTTATGCTCCGCTAGATCAAGCAGCCGGGGTTACTCCACAATACCCCGAGGATCCGTATTACTACCCGTATCCCGAACAAGGCAAGCGTAATCCCCCCTCTGAGCATATCTTATCCTATTTTCCGCAATTATTTTCTCCACGATAATATTGCATGCGGTTCTAAATGTCTTTTGCCTGGATTAGAGTATCCTACTAGTTGCATTAGAATCCTGTTGACATTACCTGTATCCTTCCTATTTAACCACAGGTTTGAAGTGTTGGCCCGAGATAATTATACTTGCTATGTATATGCTTAGCCATGCTTAGTTTAATGCCTAGTGGTACTATGGTGGTACATGCTGGAAACAGGTGTTGACTTGTGACCGCGATGATGATGGTGGAGAAATGTGGTGATGGATAATAAAATGCTAAAAGGTGGGGATGAGAGGCCACATGGAATGTGGTGGGTTGTCTCGTTCTTGCCGCCTAGGTGCGAGTTCTGCACATCCTGAACCAAGACTGAGCGTGCAACCATGCGTGAGGCCTATGCAATTGCAGGAACCCTCATAGACTAAATAACTCGAGCGGGGCTAGCCAGGGTCCTCTAGTTTGGTTTTCCATTTGCGCGTGCGTGATGGTGGTGAACTGTGATGAGGCTGATGGAGTTTAGGAAAATGAGTGGCCACGGGCAGTTAGTTGGAGCTGTTCCGTCCTCACTGATGATCCTGGAAGTCCTTAACGAGGGAGAAGTCGACACCGCTCCCACCCAGCCGGCTTTCCAAGGAAGAGAGCTAATGATCAGGTAATGGGCCGGACGGTACGCGTGGCGAAGGAACTGGGGCCCCGGGACTCCGGGGACTTCTACTTTGTACACCCCTGCAGGGATAAATCTTTTCGAAAAGCCGTGTCCGCGGTTATGGACGACTTGGGAATGGACGATGATCATAGAATAACTTAAACGGAATGATTAAAACTTGGGTACTAGAGGTACCAATTCCACGAATGTAAGGTTGACTTCCTCGAGGGTGATTCGGGGAGGTGCCTTTGATGAACAGGTACAATGGTGATGTTGGTGATAATTGAGAAGGTGTCTCAAGAGAAAAGAGTTACTTCTTACCCCTCTTTGAAAATGTTCTAATAGTCGATGCCATGGAGTGGTGTTTTTATAAATAAAATCAGCTTTATGCAAAACAGCCTAAAACTTTGAAGCAATCATGGAGCATATATTAGCTCTTAATCTTGCGAGTTCGTCGAACTCAACGTCGTTTGCTTATTTTCAGGAGAGGACTTCACCGACCTCGAAGGTGGGTTCTTTGTGGACGTCGACGAGTAGTCTGGGGTTCCCAGGTGGCAGCTTGGGACATCTCGGAATAGCTGGCGCTGTGATGTTTATCTGTAGGCCTCTTAGGCCATAATTTGGTTCTTGTTGTTTAGAACAACGCCCTTCGCTTCCGCTTGGTGTAATGTTGGGTCTGTGACCTCTGTGTGTAAATTGCTATCTTTCTCTGTATAAGAGTTGAACTATATGATTTGTGTCGTAGAGTCTGTGATGTGCCAGTTGTTCCACAAGTCTTGATCTTACTATTATGCTTTGATAGTTGTGCCTGTGTT
The DNA here is from genome assembly GCA_947311845.1 of Poa pratensis. Taxonomy (NCBI): domain Eukaryota; kingdom Viridiplantae; phylum Streptophyta; class Magnoliopsida; order Poales; family Poaceae; genus Poa; species Poa pratensis. The sequence continues at coordinate 36,995,236 of CAMZMU010000086.1, read as the reverse complement.
AAGGCATCAATCGGGGTGTTGCGTTGTCTGGAGTGAGGTGTACCCAGCAACGCCTGCCAAAGGTTTTGGCCGGGGATTGGTAAACCCGTAACCTCCGGTTGTATCGCTTAACCGGTGACACACAGCATCACTGTATAGCAGTCGGGTCGGGGCGCCACAGTCACCCCAATCAATCTGAAGGTAATTCGATCCAAATCCTTCGACTGAATTGACAGTTGAAAAACAGGTGCATCCTGGCCTCAAACGAACTCGAGCAGCAAAGGACACAATCTTGATTCTCAGTAACCTTCCAATGTCGCCTGAGCATCATGTCCTTTGTATTCAAACGATCATTCAGCAACAACCACGCAAACATTTTTGTTTTCATCACAAAGGATGATTTCCAAATCCACTGAAAGACAACAGGAGCTACCATGTGCGCATGGGACAGTTCATAAAATATGTGGAACTTGGCCAAATGTTTCATGATAGAGTCTCCCTGTCCCGGATTTGCTACAGTGACTCCTCTGAATTTATCCATCAGTTTCATGACATCACGCCACCAAAAAGAGCCACACAGCTTAGCAGTATGAGGCACCTCGGAGGTGAAATATGTGGACCACACCAGTTTCACCCAAGGCACATCCTCTTTGTTATAGAACTTGGCCAAATGTTTCATCAGTAAAGCATCATTTTGGGTTTCGAAGTTAATAATACCCAGCCCCCCATTCTTTTTAGGCTTACACACCATCTCCCACGCCGCCAAATACTGCTTGGGTCCATCTTTATCTCGCCACAAGCATTGACGCAAAATTCTGTCCAGCTGCTTTATCAGACCCTTTGACAGTTTAAGGGAGCAGAGAAAATAAATGGGCATAGAGCAAAGGGCAGACGTAACCAGCTGCAGTCTTGCACCTTGAGTGAGAAAAATAGAGGTAGACGATAGCCTTCTTTCCAGGCATTCCACCAGAGGAAGCATATATCATGGATGGTAGGCCAAGAAGTTCCAAGAGGCAGACCCAAATACGTGAAAGGCATGGAAGCCACCTGGCAGCCTAGCTCATCCGCTAAAGATTTAGCAAGCTGTTCATCAATATTCAGAGGTACAAGCGAAGACTTGCTGTAATTCACCCTCAGACCCGTGGAAAGCGCGAACCTATGCAGCAGTTCCTTGAGGGCGACAACCTGATCCAGTGAGGCTTGCATTACCAGTATTGTATCATCCGCATACTGGATAACTGGGAAATCAGGGTCATATGTTTGTAATGGCAACTTAAAAATACCCAGTCTCAAGTAGTCATTCACCACAGACTGAAAAAGATCAGCACCCTGCACATATAGTAGGGGGATAGAGGGTCTCCCTGCCTCACCCCTCTTTTGCATTTAAATTGCTTCCCAGGGACACCGTTGAGCATGACCGAGGAGGTACCATAGGACATCACTGCTTTAACTAAATCAATCCACTTCTGGTCATAACCCTTGTGTTTCATTATTTCAAAAATGGCCTCATGCTCAATTGTATCAAAAGCTTTAGCAAAATCTAGCTTAACTATAATGACTGGCTTCTTAGAACTTTGACACTGATGTATATATTCGAAAGCCCAAGCCACACAGTCCTGAATGGACCTGGTTTTCAGAAAACCATACTGATTTTTATGGATACACTTTAAGATCTGTCCCTGTAACCTGTTTGCTAGCAACTTGGTGAGAAACTTGAGACAGACATTGGTCAAAGAGATAGGCCGGAAATCATTGACTCCCTCAGGAGCCTGAACCTTGGGAACTAAAGTAATATAGGAGCCATTTATGCTCTCTAGCTCTGCTTGCCCCTCATAGAAATCCCTCGCAAGTTTATAGAAATCACCTTTAATAAAAGACCAGCATTTCTTCAGAAATAGCCCATTGAACCCATCTGGACCCGGACTCTTATTAGCCGGCATGTATTTGATTATGTCGTCCATTTCCTTCTCTTCAAAAGGTTTTGACAGCACATCGAGTCCCGCCACTCTTACTAAGAGTTGATCAAGATCAAACTGCATCTGTATAGGTTCGGAGGTTCCCAACCTATTTTTATAAGAGGCCCACAACATTCCAGCCATCTCCTCATGATTTGAGATTTCCCTGCCTGTTTCATATTTAAGGACAGCAATGCAATTCCTCCGGTATCTAGTGGTGGCCATCGAATGAAAAAACTTGGTGTTGTCCTCGCCCATTTTAATCCACCGAACGGTGCATCTTTTCCTCCAGTATTTGCATTCAATCTTCAGAAGGTCTTCCAGATGTAATTTGACCAGTTTCCTGAAATTGAATTCAGTCTGGAACAGCGGTCTCTTGTCCTCAAGCTCATCAAGCAGCCCAATCACCTGGTTACTCTTCTGAATTAAAATCTTTATTTTGGAGATGCTTGTCTTCCACTTTTTAAGATCGTACCTGACAGTCTTAAACTTGTCCGTTATGACAGCAGCTATATTTTTCTTGCGTGATGGTTTCTCCCAAGCCGCTTTAGCACATTCCACGAAACCAGGGAGATCCACCCAGAAGCTTTCAAATCGAAATAAAGTGGACTTTGGGATCACTGTATCAATGTTCACAACACAAGGGATGTGGTCGAGGCAGGACGAGCTAGAGGTAGAACCATTGTGTTAGGGAAGTCCACGGTCCAATTTGTACTTGTGAAGAACCAATCAAGCTGTTCCAATAATGGATCAGCCTGCATGTTGGACCAGGTATACGACCTTCCTTTCAGCGGCAGCTCCAATAAATCCAGATGTCCAATTATCTCGTTGAAGAGGAACATATCTCCTACATTTTTCCTCCTAGACGATTTCTATTTTCCTGAGAACGGATGAAGTTGAAATCTCCAAGGAGGAGCCAGTTATCATTTGCTGGAATTTGCAGGTTATAGAGCCATTGAATAAATTCATCTCGTTTGGGCCCCTGACATGGACCATAAACAACAACCATAGACCAGACTGAGTTATCATGTACCGAAGAGAAACGAATGATCACTCCAAAGTCCTTAACTTCCACTAGTGTTCCAGTAAAAACAGAGGAGCACCATGCAACAAGGATTCTACCAGAAGCTCCCACCGAGGGGATGAACACAAAATGATCAAAGCGCTTTGGGCAAAATTTTCTAATGAAACGGTGATCCATAGATTCACATTTAGTTTCCTGAAGGCATATTATAGAACATTCGCTCTCAGCAATTTTTGCCCTTACCACTAGCTTCCTTGCTTCAGAATTAAGACCCCGAACATTCCAACACAGCAATCTCCACTTTCTAGTTCGGTTTAGACACATATCCACTTAATAAAAGAGTAGCAAAAGACCAGATGCATAACAAATAGTCTTACAGAACCAAAGCTGACCCAAACGACTGACATAACTAGGAGGTTCGACACGATAAAGAGGGGGACAGAAACCTCCTCCCACTGACACAACCATAGAGGCATAACATTTAAACACTAGGAGAGGATGCAGAGCCTGGAATAGCTTCAAGTTTTTCCTTGGATAGCTTAGTTGGGTCAATCCCTAAAGCAATGCCCACTGACTGCATAACCTGGAGAGGTGTCTCTGGGATCTCTTCTAGTTCTTCATCTGTCGCAGTCTTCTTGCTCTTCTTCAAACTAGCTCGGGCTCTTTTCTTTGGCTGGCTAACTGCAGATTTAGCCAGCTCCGGCATGTGTCCATCATTTTTCAGCTTGTTGCGTGTACATCTTCGTAGCCCATCAGAACCAGGCGTGGCAACCTTGCATGGATGGCCACGCTTCTTCTTGACAACAGGAGTACCAGGGGACCCCGAGAAAATGGGTGGCAGAGTAGCATCAGATGTTCCTTGCTTGTCAGGTTCAAAACATAGGGTTCTTGCCACAGACCGACGCGCCGGTGACCTCAACTGAGGAGCAGCTTCATCCTCCATGCCATTTGGAAACCATCATCACCGAAAGCTACATGCCAGCTCCTTTTAGACAACACCACAGGCGCAATAGGTTCCAGCCTCATTGAAACTGGCACAGACTTCATCAGCAGTTTAGGCATCATTGATTTAAACAACCTTTCCCACACCATCTCTGGAGGTAACTCCGGTCCAAAAACCGGTTTGCTAGCAGCAATGACAGGTTGCTGAGCAGGATGTGCAACATAAGGAACTATCGCCAAACTGTTGTCAACCTCCAGGGCCTGTTCAAACTGAACATCTTCAGGAACTGCAACTTCAGGGATGTGCTCTTGCAACACATTTTGCTGTTCCTAAAGCATGAAGGCATCCTCTGCAGTCTCCTCCTCTTGAAGCACTGGTTGAATTTGCTCATGTTGCACAGGTTCTTCCGGGACCACATCTTGGTTTATGGCCTGCACATCCGGTCCTATCACCTGGTCGTGATCCATGTTCACCGAGGACGAGTCAGTATCAATGGAGGGGTTTAGGATAGACCCCAATTCCACTATCTCCACAGCTGGCTGAATCTCCACATCGTCATGCTGTTCTTGCTCATCATTCTGTTCTGCAGCATTGTTCACAGGAACATCGTTCCATCCAATCTCAGGAAATTGTGGGACAGCCCACTGATACGTCTCAAACGTATCTATAATTTCTAATGTTCCATGTTGATATTATACCAATTGTTACATGTTTTATATACACTTCATAGCATTTTTATGCATTTTCTGGGACTAACCTATTAACAAGATGCCACAGTGCTAGTTCCTGTTTTCTGCTTTTTTTGTATTCTAGAAAAGCTAGTCTGGAAATATTCTCGGAATTGGACGAAACTTGGACAAAACCTCCTATTTTTTCAACACGAAGACGGAGTCCAGAGGAGACACGGAGGGGGGCCGCGAGCCAGCCACACCATGGGGCCACGCGGGCCCACCCCCAACCGCGCCGTGGGGTGGTGTGGGGCCCTCGTGGCTCCGCAGCCGCCGCCCTTTCGCCTATTTATTCCTCCCGACGCGAAAACCCTAGATGCCCGAGCCATTATCCACGAAAAGTTCCAGAGACGCCGCCGCCGTCAACCCTAGCTCGGGAGGGTTCAGAAGCTCTTCCCGGTAACCTGCCGGAGAGGGGAATCAACACCGGAGGGCTCTACATCACCATGCCTGCCTCCGGAGTGATGCGTGAGTAGTTCATCCTTGGACTACGGGTCCATGGCAGTAGCTAGATGGTTGTCTCTCCACTTTATGCTATCATGTTTAGATCTTGTGAGCTGCCTATCATGATCAAGATCATCTTATTGTAATGCTACATGTTGTGTTTGCTAGGATCCGATGAATATTGAATAGTATGTCAAGTTGATTATCAATCTATCTTATATGTTATTTATGATCTTGCATGATTTTCGTTACTAGTAGATGCTTTGGCCAAGTAGATGCTTGTAACTCCAAGAGTGAGTATTTATGCTAGATAGTGGGTTTATGCCTCCGGTAATCTGGGAGAGTGACAATAACTTCTAAGATTGTGGATGTGCTGTTGCCACTAGGGATAAAATAACCGATGTTTAGCTTAAGGGTACGCCGTTAGGTCTAATGCATTTGTTTACTTTACGCACATTACTTAATGCAATTATCCGTTGCTTGCAACTTAATACCAACGGGGAACTCGGTATGACAACCTGGCGGTGGATTATTAGTCATAGACTTTGTTGGATAACGGTCTATGTATTTTGTCGTAATGCCCACATGAATATCATAGTAATCATCATGTCATATATATGCATTGTTATGCGCTCAATATTTTGTCAATTGCCCAGCTGTAATTTGTTCACCCAGCATGTTAGTTATCTGTTATGGAGAGACACCACTAGTGAACTGTGGACCCCGGTCCATTCTTTTACACTGATAATACAACCAACTGCAAACACTGTTCCTTTTCATTCTCTGCAATTTACTACTGTTTTTCACACCATACGTTTAATCCTTTGTTTTCAGCAAGCCGGTGAGATTGACAACCTCACTGTTTCGTTGGGGCAAAGTAGTTTGATTGTCTTGTGTGCAGGCTCCACGTCAACAGTCAGAACTCCCTACAACAGCTCTTTTCTGGCACCGTTGACAACCTTCAGAAGTGATTTCTTGTTCCTACTGGTTCGATTAAACCTTGGTTTCATACTGAGGGAAACTGCTGCTACACTGCTTCATACCTTCCTCTTTGGGTCTCCCAGCGAACATGTGATCCACGCAATCACCCACATATGGCCATCATGATGTAGATGCCCCGACATAGGGTGAGGATTGCCATCAGGTGGCATCTGCTCCTCATCCGCAGGTAAAATTTCAGCAAAATTTGCAGTCAATATGTAGCAAGGTGCTGTCCAGGACTGCCTAACTCCTCCTACATGAGCATAGTCTCCAAAAACCACATCGCGTGGGACTAGCTATGGTGATGGGAAAGCAGCATATATCATGGCTCGAGCAAGCATGGGGTCATCACGGTGCCAATGTATGAATTTGCCAAAAGTAGAGACTGCACCAGCTAGATCTACAGTGTTACGATAATCAAGATGAACCCCTAGCATCATAATCCATCACATACGGACACCCTGAACCGCACGGCGATTGTCACAGTCATCATGTGCAACAAATCTCACAAAGACTTCAGGGCCATCCTGATTCTGGAGCTGGAACGGAGACTGCATCAACAGAATCTGTCTAGCGGCTCTGCATCTCATCCTAAACAGCCCTACTCCAAAAATATAGGATTGGTCATTGACCACATCGAGCTGGTGATGGTCCATGATGTGATTTCTAACCTGGCCACGCCAAAAAGCAGCATCTTCTGGTGGCTGGGCTGGTTCAACGATGGCGATGCAGTATGCATCGTGTCTCCTCGGAGGCGCCTCCTGTGGCGTGTAGAAGGTGCGAGGAAGCCTAGTGTTGCCACCGTCAATGATCTGGTGGCCAGCCGGAATCCACCTCGTCAGATCCAGCTCGAAGACCGCCATTGATGGCGGCGCTGGCGGCGTAGGCTCGGGATGCAGGGGAGATTGCGGTGGAGGCGGATGGCTCGATACAGGGGAGGTTGTGATTTTGGGGGAAGTAGGAGCCGAAATGGCAGGGGTGTATCAGACGGGTTGGCGCGGGACTCAAGATTGTCGGCCACAAGCCCTACCCGTTTTGGAATCCATCGTTGCGATTTTTTGGTAAAACTAGAGCATTCCTTTGCAATATGTCCACTCCGAAAACAACTTTTGCATCTAATTTTATTCACGCAATCTTTTGCAACGTGTCCCATACGTAAACAGTGTCCGCACTCCCAAAATCTGTAAGCAATATCATCAATGACTTTATCAAGCCCATGCATCTCTCTAGCCGGCCCATTATCCCGCTGTTGCTGCTGTGAAGGAAGCCCAAGTGAAGAGGTTGAAGCAATCGAATTCGATGCACCAGATGGCCCAGGGCTAGACAACACTTGAGGGAAATTTGAAACTTCCTGTACCGCACAAATCGACGGGGCAGCAGGGTCTGTCACCGAATTCACCACTTTGTGAGTAAAAGGATAATTACCAATAGTGCCAAAAGTGATGGATGGTGACGTTTCAGTTTGATATAAAACCTTAGGTGGGGAAGGTTCCTTAGGCTGGGAATAACCCTTGCAAGCATCATAGCTAATGTTTTCAGAGAACACAAGCTTTCTCCTTGGAGCCTCCTTATCACGGATGATGGATTTTGGAGATGGTTTCCTGAGAGCTTGTAATCCTAAAGCAACTCTTCTTTTGGAAGGACTGACCAGAGTCCACTCTTCACGGCATTCCTGTTGCCACTTCTGAAATTCTCTCCTCCAGTTCGGGCCTCCACGCCCCCAAAGATGAAAGAAACATTTGAACTGTTTGCAGGCATAGCTGCGTAGCTCATAGACCAGAAAGCCAACTCGCTTGCTCGAGACATTGAAAGAGAAAGTGCGATCACCAAGCCGAGAGACTTTCAGACTGTTACAGAAGCCACCAATGGCTGCCTCAAGGGCAATTCCCACAGAATCGTTATCCAGTTTAAAGGTGGATCTACCGAAAGAAACAACCATGATAAAGTGCCCAGAATCTGGTGAAGGATGAACAGTGGCCTGAAATTTCCTTCGAATGCTAGATGCAAAAGAAATTCCCGGGGAGAAATCAATTCCATTTGAGAGAGAACTGCTATCCGCCAGATCAGTGACGGCAAGGGCATCAGACGAGCTACCCGAGATCTTCCCCTTCGAAGCAGTAGTCATAGAGGGGATCGGGTCATCCCTAGGGGGCTCAAGGCTAGTGTACACCGGATTAACCGGATCAGCAGCTAAACCTTCCTCCGAAACCAGATCCGACTGATCCGATCGATCGCACGAAGGCGAAAAGATCAACGTAGACGAAGATCCAACAACAGGGTTTTGCATCGGGGACTTAGAGCAGACTCCAACGGTGGCACAGTGGGATTGGAAAGTTACCTTCAAACCAAGATCGATGCGTTCGCCCTTGAACAGGCGTCTTGCCTTGATCGCCACCCCCTTCGCGTTCTTGAGGACGATCCAATCATGCGCCGGCCAGAGGTACAGCACGCCGTCGTAGGTCTTGGGACATCCACGTAGAAAATCTCGGGAAGTGGTGTAGGTGGCTTTCCAGATCCATGCAGCCGGGATCATGATTGGGGTGGGGGGTTTTGGAGGACGAGGAAGCGGATGGGTGGATCGGAAAGGCTGTGGGGATGGCCGGAGATGGAGATCGCCGGCGATTAGGTCAGGGGCGGGGTGGGGTGGGAGGAGTCGCCATCACGCATTCCACTTGGAACTATCATGGTGTTTCACTGTTTTTGGTTCTGGAATATCTGATCCAGATACTCTTGAAGGTATGGCATGACGGGAACCGCTTTCTCTTGCAGCTGAATTGTGAGTGATTATTGTGTCGGACCGTAAAAGCGTTGTTCAAGACATTGAAACAGGCACTAGCTAGCGGGATTTATGGCAATATTGTCTGATAGAACAACATTTTGGTAGGAAGCTTAGTTTCTTGTTCTTTGACTCATGAAGGTTGAATTAGTAACAATAAGGGACATTGCATTTTAAAATTTTGGAATTAACATTTTAAAATTTCCAAAACTTTCGAGGAAAATCGTAGATGTGGAAAATCACGTACCCGAAGGTGCTGCAAATTTTCAACTCGAAATATTTTGTATTGCACACTAAACGAAAATGACAAATTTCTGGCAGAACTAAAAAATTCGATATATACACGATTCACCGTCTCAGATCTTAAAATTTATCATTTTTTACACAGCACAAAATACAAAATATTTCGCACTGATATTTTGCACACTAGTGGAAGTAATCATCATCTACATCTAGGAATATTTAAGATCTTTGTGAAACTTAAAAAATATCGTTTCAAAATTTAAAAAAAAAATCAAGCTACATGCAAAACGGCTCCCTCAATTATATGTCGTTATTACTTCCGTATGTCATGTAATTTTATTTTGGCGAAACACTCCCGTCGTTGTGAGGCATAATTAAAAATGAATAGTCGACATATAGAGATACATGGTAGTTATGTGGCGTGTCCGAAGTTAGGGACTCTTTAAGTCGTAAACTAGGAAAAACACATGAATAGAAAAAACGCAGGATTATAATGTCTTGTCCAGTTAAGTCGTGCATAATTTAGGGCCTACAGAAGTTTTCGCCAAGTAGTGTTTGAATCACAGGAAAAACAAAGCAACTGTAACATGAGATTTGAATCGAGAAGGAAAATTTCCATCAAAATATAGTGCAATGCTATGCGATAAAAAAAAAATTAGGTATTCAATCCTACGAATCAAACGACGCATATAGGAATTTTTCCTAAGGATTCAAATCATTTGGATTTCCTATGGTATTCCTTTGAATCAAAGGAGCTCCAGTTTGCCGCGTCATCAAATAATTAAGCGGCCCAACATCACCTTGACCTCGAGTCGAGCTATAGGCAGCTAATTCCACAGTCTCGATCTCACGTCGAACCAAGTTTCTAGTCACAAATAGTGTATCTTTGCACTTGGAATTTCTGATTCTTATTCTGTTCTAATTATGTGAGTAAACGTGTATAGTACCAATCTCCATTTCATAGTTTTTTGTCTTGATTTTATTTCAAATTAAACTAAATCCACGACAAAAATTATCCACGTCATGTTGGCCATTTTGACTCTTTTTTGAAAAAAATCAAATAAAGTGAAAAAAACCTCAAAAAAAGGTATCCTATGGCATTGAGTTATTTTATATGTACTAGTTGCTATTAAAAATGATAAACTTCTTTTTTTCAAATTGTTCAAAAAAATGCTTCACAAAAAGGTCTATCATCTATAGACATGTATAGGTTTCGCGCCAAATGAACAAGTTATGGCCATCACTGTGCCACAGTTTATGATAATGTGTCCATATTTGAAACATAGGTGTGCCTTGGTATGCCAAACATTGTTGCCAAAAACAATTTTCAAATTATTTTCATAAATATCATTTTCCATTTTTTAAGTGTCAAAAATGAGTTTTGTTATGGAGGAAATACCAAAAAATATGTTGCAAAAGGCACCCATCTTATTGTCACAAAGGGTACTACATATTTTATGGATAATAACCAAGTATTAGGAATTTTCTCGATTTTTACCTAATTATTCCTATTTAAATGACTTTATGTCGATTTTCCAAAAGTAATTGAAATTTGAACTACAAGTGTTTGATAGTTTGGTCTAATTTTTTTACAAAAATCATTTTTAGGTACACAAGTAGTGACTTTATCACAGAAACATCGATAGTTTTGAAAAATGTAACCCCTTTCAATGAATAAGCACGACGGTTATTTTGACCTTTTTTCACAAAAATAAAAGAAATTGAGAAAATATTCAAAAAATGAATTCGTTTGACACGGAGTCCTTTTATGTGTACTAGTTGCTAGCAAAAATGATAAACTTGAGTTTTGACAAATATTTCAAAAAAATGCTTCATAAAAAAGTCTATCATCTATAGACATGTATAGCTTTCGCGTCAAATGACCAAGTTATGGCCATCCCCATGCCATAGTTTGTGATAATGTGTCCATACTTGACACATAGGGGTGTCTTGGTATGGAAAACATTGTTGCCAAAAACAATTTCCAAAATATTTTCGTAAATATCATTTTTCATTTTTTAAGTGTCAAAAATGACTTTTTAATTAAGCAAGTACCAAACATATGTTACAAAATGTCATGTGCATGGTGAAAAAGATTTTATAGATGTCATATTTGGATTCCTCTCATTTTTCTAATCGATTTAGATATTTAATTTGTTAAATTTCGATTTACGGATTTAAAGATATGAATTATTTCATATTAAATGGAAAATAGAAAAAAGTAGACGCCGACGGCCGCCATCGGCGTATCAATGCCCTAAAACCCCGTCTGCGTGACGGCAGCCGTCGGCCTATGTCGGGCTACGTCGACGGCCGCGTTCGCGGCTTCCCTAGCTCGCCTTGTACGCCGACGGCCCCGACATTTGGCCGTCAGCGTATAAGTCGGCCGTGGGCATCTTGTGGCTTTCCTGTAGTGGAAACATGCTAGCATTTTTTATAGGCCCAAAACTCAGGACACGTGCTAGAGTTTCTCTAAGATAGCAACATGATGCTTTTGGGAAACCTCAAGCTAAGATGTGAAATGTAAAATGATTTTATCCATCTCATGCCAGAAATTTTGGTAAGCATGTGTCTAGGGCTTGAGTAACATTTTTAATGACTATTCAGACTGCGCGCAAAGTCACACGATCTAAAGACTCGGCCTCTAAAATGTGCTTTTTTTTTCTTTGATCATGCAAGCTCAGTTTTTGTTTTCTACATTTTTCTTAGTGTTTTTCAGCATAAAAGCTCCATTAGAAATCTGAATAAACTCGAAAATGCTTCAAACTTGCTCACAATTTCATAAAACTACTACATGCATATGATAATCCTAAAATGTATGATTACAACAGCGGCTATGCATACAATAATATCTAATGCATAGTGCGGACAAATTTCTTCTATGTAGCATATTTTGTAGTTTTCATCCTCAACTTCGTTAAATCTTCTTTAATCTTGTGTTCATGAAAAATATCTACGAATTTCAGCTACATGTGCATCTTTTCTTCACTCATCATCCTTTCCGCCTCAATCTTTTTAATGTTCTGCATCTTCCTTTTCGCCTCCTATCCTATCTCTAACTTCTCTTTTGCAATCAATCGTTTTTCCTCGACTTTGGCCTTCTCCTCAATTGTGAAATTCTGATCTTCTAACATATGCATATTACCTTCATCACACTCCCCATACTCCGAGTGCGTACACACTATACCGCAGCACAGAATCCCCGATAGAAAAATAGGCTTCTAACAAGTTTATAGCGATAGAAAGGCGGACGAGAAAGGGTTTTGCCGACTCGCCTTGCCTGTCACCGTAAGTCCAGCCGGCAAAGGTCTTTACCGACCGGCATATTTTTGCCCACCGACCGTCTAACACTGGTGTGAAAGTTTTGCCAACCGACATATTTTTCCCGATGGACGTTTCTATTCCCGGCCGACTTTGTGCGCTCAAACTAGACATGACGAAGGCATCTGACCATATCGAGTTGGATTATTTACGTGCCATATGGATGAATCTGGATCCATATGGATACTCTCAAGCCGGATGTGTGGACATGGATATTCACCATTATTGATTCAGTGTCGCATGATCAATTCATCAAGTTACTTGTCACCATGTAGGCAACATGTATGCGCAGTAAAGCAATACATGACAACGAGTTCGAGAGCCCACATTGTCACCTATTTTTCAAACGCTCCATATCTGATCTAGAAAATTGCAAGCCCAAAAAGTCATACTCGGTCTTCAAGATCTGTTCATGTTTCACCAAGTGAAGCTGTGTAGATTCGCCCGCCGGCGGGTATGTGAAGATAAAATTTGATGGTGTTGTATTTAGGGCGTCCACGACAGGCTTTTATTGTGTGGTTTGTCGGGATTCCACTTGGAACTATCATGGTGTTTCACGGTTTTTGGTTCTGGAATATCTGATCCAGATACTCTTGAAGCTATGGCATGACGGGAACCGCTTTCTCTTGCAGCTGAATTGTGACTGATTATTGTGTCGGACCGTAAAAGCGTTGTTCAAGACATTGAAACATGCACTAGCTAGCGGGATTTATGGCAATATTGTCTGATAGAACAACATTTTGGTAGAAAGCTTAGTTTCTTGTTCTTTGACTCATGAAGGTTGAAATAGTACTAACAATGAGGGACATTGCATGCCTAGCTAGCAATATGCACTTTTAGGGGCTATCTGAAGGACGTCATGTATGGCTACTTCAACCGCCTAATTCGGTTCCTATTCTTGTAAGCATTATAGATCAATAAAGTTAAGTTTGCTTTTGCCCAGAAAAATACCATAATGAGGAGCATCCGTAGTCATACATGGTGATATAGGCGTCTCCGGTCTACTTTCTACCATCGTTTAATTGTGTATCCTAAGAGTCGGGACGTGTAAATTGAATCCTGAAAAAAATATGATCGGGACCTGAGAACTGACAGTTCTACGTACCTTGCATTCATGTAAATATAGTTCTTTATTGTCAAATCAACTTTCAGGCATAAATCAGGTCACAAAATTAATCTGTCTCGAATTAAAAACGAAGAAAAATCACCCAAATGTAGGGCCTATATATTATAGTTCTTTATTGTCAAATCAACTTTCAGGCATAAATCAGGTCACAAAATTAATCTGTCTCGAATTAAAAACGAAGAAAAATCACCCAAATGTAGGGCCTATATCTTTCTATATACTAAGCTCCCTAGGAATGAAGAGCTCTCCTTGATTGTGGCCCCACCATGTGAGAAATTTTACTTTTTGCCCCTTTTTACTTTGAATTTTGATTATTTGCCATCTTTTAGATTGTAATTTAATTTTTGCCCCACTTTTTTTTGGACTTTGATAATTTGCCCCTAACAGGTTGGGCCCGCGTGCCAATGACAAAATTACCCTTTTGCTTGTTTTCCTTGGTCGAACTGAACCAGTGGCTTGCGACGGTCATGTTGTTCCCCCACGATGCTCTCGCCCCGCTGACCCCGTACTATGTTTGGTGCTCGATTCTCAGGACGGCAGCTGCAGACGCCTCGGTGTTGAGCCCCCGACCATCGCCCGAACTACCGAAGCTAGCAAAACACATCTAGGCCACATGCTCGGGCGGCTCCGGCACCGCACTTTAGCATGTATCCTGCGCGGCTACGCCTCAACACCACCCGCCGCCTACAATAACGCTGCCAAGGGAGGGAGCGGAAGGCTGCGAGGGAGAGGATGGTGCAATCGGAGTTGGAGGCTACCAGAAGCGTTCGGAGTTCATGGCTGCTGGAAATGGTTCGGATGTACAGATGTAAGCGGTGGGGTTCAGAGAGAGAGCCGGGGTTGAGTGGGAGAGCGAGGATGATCTCGCCAGACTTGGAGAAGAACGCCAGATTTCGGAGAGCGGCAGCAAAACGGCAGTAGGACGAGCAACTCCTCTGTTGAATAGATGAGGCATTTATCGTCTGGAGATGATGTCTCACGTAATTAGATGATGTTAAAGGGATTAAACAAAATCCAGAAGGGAATGATCGAAGTCCCCAAAACAAGTGGGGCGAAAAATAAATTTTAATGTAAAAGAGGCCAAATCAAAGACGAAAGTAAACAGGGGCAAGAAAATTCCCCCGGTTTTTAGGTTGTGGAAAAAATCACTAAAAATAGAGAGTTCTTGGTGCTTAGGGCCCCATGTTTATGGTTGTGAAAAAAAATTCTTTTTTGCCTGATATTCGGTCTCGGCCGCTTGGCAGCTGTGTGGCGGGTTGCATAGAGAGAGAGGTTTTTTTGGCATGGACTCAGCCGTACACCACCCTACTGTTACGATCCTTTCGCGTTGAGAATACTAGATGTATGTTATGTTCCTGACATGAATTTGCAGGGCATAAAAATGAGCAAATATTTTTTTATTCTATTATTCAAAAAGTCTGACAAAACAAATATATGAGTCGATCAAAGCCATCTTCCTGGCGATATCTGTCCCAACACCGAAAAACGATGACAGGATGGTCATGATGGCTTCCAAGTACCCTAACCTCACACCAATGCACGCAATCTAAACCGGACGCCTCACGAAACCAACCAACAACGAGCCGGGAACATAAACGGGTCCAGTGGACTCTCAGCACACACAATATGTGTACGCTCTAGAAGTCGCCACATCTCTCTTCCGCTTACCCATTTTTAGGAGAGATCAACAAATTGACCTTGTCAGGCATGTCGTTGAAGCCACTGCGTCACGTCGTCCTGTGCGCGTCCATCAGCACAGGTTCGCCGCCGAGATATGCTGCGCCACACCGCCAAGACTTGTTGTTATCGACGTGCGTCTCGACGTTGTTCTCCCTCCTGGCGCCGCGTAGCACCATCATTCGATATGAGAGACCTAGATCTAGGGTTTTCTCCGGAACATCGTGGGCGAGAAAACAAGCGTTGCTGCAATGGTGTCTTCTACAAGTTTTGCTAATTCTCAGTTTATTATTTTCGGACAGATGTTCACTATTTGTTAATGATTTTGCTAATTCCTATTATGATTGTTTAAAGAGCGTCTGACGAGGGTATACATCTCGGGTACCCTACCGTGAGGGTACCTGGTGCACGTGACGACTAAGGCCCAATAGCGAAGAGCCTACTCGAAGCCCAAGATAAGAGGCCCAAGAAGATGGAGTATCCTCCAATATTAGACATAGGCATAGTCGGTTTAGACTTTCCTTACGTATAAACTAGGTCGGTTACGAACTCCCGAGACCTAGCCTATTTAAAGGCTGGGAGGGGTGCCGATCTAGGGACAAGCCATAATCAAACCACCAAAGATCTAGCGAGATCGTCGTCTCGCCGGAGCCACCTTGTAACCTCATAATCTCCCGCGATCAATAACAGACAAGCAGGAAGTAGGGTCTTTACCTCCACCCGAGGGGCCTGAACATGGGTAAATCTTTGCCTCTGCTTGTCAGCCGACGAAACTACCAGTACTACCACGTTCTCTCCCCATAATCTCAACCCTAGGTCCTTAACCATGGGATTTGATGAGTGTACACCTCGTCAGCGTCCCAAAGTATGTATCATGCATGCAGTTCTTTGTTTTATTTCACAACTTGGTAGTGGTTCATCAAGGCAATTATTTTTATTGTCCGACATTATCTTATTCTGACTTTTGAGAATGACATTAGAATTTGAATTTATTATAGTAATATTTTCGGTACAGTCTTTCTGTAAGATAGTTTAATGTGTGTGTGTGCACCAGTGACGACTAACGAATGATACTCTTGTAGCGTCGTGACTTTGTTACCTATTTACTTCTAATGTTTTGTCTGAAATAAATTTGGTTTGTGACGGCAAAAAAAAAACATTGCTAAACAATAAAGATGATAAAGTAATGACAAATATGCTTATAGATATTTTGAAGTTATCCACACGTATTGAGTACTAAAAACAAGTTATACTCCAATATCAAATCAGCGCGGCAACGCGCGCCTTACCCTTCTAGTACTTGTGTATGGTTTTTTGTTTGTAAGCTGTTGTGTGTATCCGTCAAGTTAATCCATGATCTCGCTGGTGGTCTTCTTGATGAGCTCCCAGGCACTCCTCACGTGCCTCTCCTCCTGCAGCGAAGACCCCACGGCGAAGCGGAGCACGAACCTGTCGCCAACCACCGTGTGCGCAAGGTACGCCTTGCCAGTCTTGTTGAGGTTAACCATGAGCACACGGTTGGCCTCATCGGCGTCCTCCTCCGTCATGGCTCCACTGGCTTTGATCCTGAAGCACACGAGAGCAAAGTTCCTCGGCACGACGACCTCGAACCTGTCGTCGGCACGGACAAAATCTTCGAACATCTTGGCCATGGCTCCTGGAGCTTGGCGGTGCCGTATGTGCGCATGACCATCCAGAGCTTGAGCCCACGGAAGCGACGGCCGACGCCGACCTGCATGTCCTTGAGGTCGGTGACCTCGCCGGAGTCAGTAGCGTCGTTCTTAAGGTACTCCGGGTTGGTCTCCAGCGAGTCACTCAGGCGGTGAGCATCGCGGACGTAGAGGCAGGTGCAGTCGAGGCACGTGAGAAGCCACTTGTGTGGGCTCATGCTGATAGAGTCGACGCGCTCGACGCCGTCGAGATGGTGGCGGAACTCCGGGCAAATGCACGCACTGCCGGCGTAGGCAGCGTCCACGTGGACCCAAGCATTGAACATGGCGGCGACATCCGCGACAGCGCCCACCGGGTCGACGGCGTTGGACGAGGTGGTGCCGACGGTGGCGCAGATGTAGGTTGGCACGAGGCCGGCGTCGACGTCAGCCTGCATGACTTCGAGCAATTTCGCGGGGTCGAGCCCGTAGTCTGTTTCCGGCCCGGTGGGTATGGAGCGGATGTTGGCTGGGTCGAAGCCAGCGAGACGGCATGCCTTGAAGAAGGTAGAGTGTGTCTGATCGGCGGCGTACACAGTCAGCCGCGGAAGGTCGGACACGCCGACCGAGCCGCTCTGCCGAAGAGCGGCGTCACGGGCGGCGACGAGCGTGACGAGCATAGCCTCGCTGGTGGTGCCGACGATGACGCTGCCGCCGGTGCCACGGCCAGAGCTCGTGCGGTTCATGAAAGTCGTTGGCAGACGCAGCAGCTGCGCGAGCCAGTCTAGCGCGAGCACCTCCATCTCGGTAGCAGCAGGAGAGGCCTGCCACGTGAAGCCGACGGTGTTCATGGCGGAGGCGATGAGGTCGCCAGCGATGGCGGCGGCGCTGTTGGTGGACGGGAAGAAGGCGAAGAAGTTGGGGCTAGCCCAGTGCGTCATGCCGGGACGACGGAGGTCCTGAGCTCCTTCATGGTGACGTCGAAGGGAGCCGAGTAGGTCGGCGGGGACGCGCTGAGCTCGTCCTGCAGGTAGCCTGGCTTGACGTTGGGGAGCACCGGCATGGACTCGACGTTGGTGTAGTAGTCGGAGATGAAGTCGACAGCCTTATGGAGGTAGGCGCGGACGTCTTCGGGGTTGAGCGGCTGGAACGCCGCCTTGTCGTCGGCGAAGGCGGAAAAGGCGGCGGCGTGGTTTGTGTCAAGGCTACCCATGCTGTTTTTAGGACGTGTATAGCGCTAGGAGCAGGCTGTGTGTCAGTGTGTGAGAGGTCGAAGGCAGAGAGAAGCTTTGCCTTAATGGATATTGGAGTAAGCTAGTAGCTTAGTTGGTCGTTCCGGTGACTAGTTGGCGGCCGGAGAGCAAGAAGAAGCAGAGGAGAGCTAGTCGTCGGTTGCTTGCTGCTTGGTTTGGTGAATGCCTGAATGGAGTCTGTAGTTGCTAGGGCTATATATAGGTGCGGTGCCGGAAGCGGCGTGGCGATTTGGGCGTTGGACGAGTCTCGCCACCCTACACTGCTAGCTAGAGTACTACTCTGTTTCAAATTATTTGACTTGGATTTGTTTAAGTACGAATATATCTATACTTATTTAGTGTCTAGATACATTCGTTACTAGATAAATGAAAGTAATTTTGAACGGGGGAGTACCTGGCTAGAAGGTTGGTAGAGAGACCCGTCACAAGTCAGCGGGTCAACTCGTGCGTTTGATTCTGGTCCGGATGCGCCCGCGACGGAGCGTGGTGCTGTTAATTTCCACGACCCGGCTGCTTAAACTATCTGCATCAATATTCGCCACCAAAAAAAAAAACCTCATTTCGTCTTTTCTATTACCGAATTATTTCGCCTTTCCGTTCGCATGGGGTCCCGCATAGTCGCGCGAAACTAGTACTCCCTCCGTATTTTTTTTGAATTTAGTACTCTCCCTTCCTATTAAAATATAAGACCTTTAAACTTTTTTCTGCACACATACATAAATCTTACAGTAAAACATGTCTAGATACATGTGTAGAGAAAAAGTCTAGAAAGTCTTATATTTGATACGAAAGGAATAGTACAACCGAAGCTAATTCTTAAAAAAATCATGCCACGCTTCGTCGGATTTCTAACGGGATGCAGTCTTTTTATTTGAGTGACCATAGCATCCCAACCTAACCACCCCATGTTTGTCCAAATTGCAGAGTAAATGTTGATTTTTGGCGGACCGATTTGGAAATTTCTTGGACATCCATCGGCCAAAATAGTGGTATAGTATAACTTGTTAAGATGCCAACTTGATACATGTGTTATAACATAGAGATACAGTGAAACCAATCTAGGGTTGGGAGAAAAGGCGATCTCCGTTCTCCTAGCGCCACTAGCCTTCCGGCATCCGCCTCCAGGAGCTCCCCTCTGCTAACGATTTCTTGGTCGCTAGAGGTGAGGGAGGTCACGGTATCTCCTGTATGCAGATATGTGTAGTTGTAGGGTCAGGGCATTGGTAGGTTAGCTTTTTGGCCGCTCGACCTCTTGAATTCTGCGAGGGCGATGGCGGTGATGAATAAGACAATTCTACATCCTCCTCCGATGTGGTGTTCTGTGCTATGGTCGGTGATGGATCTTCCTGGTAGTCTGTTAGCAGGGATGGCGTGATGGCGTGACATCCATATGGTGGATTTGTGTACTCAGATTCCGCTGTTTCAACGACGCTCGCTCTGGCGTCAGAGTGTAGCTCCGACGGTTGTTCAGGAGCACGTGACGACATTGGTCAACATCAGCGGCAACTAGAACAAGGTGAATCTTGCATTGCGTTCATGGTTGGAGGTTGCCGGATCCAGTTTCCTCCTCTGACATCGTCACACAAAGGTGTTAGATTTGGAGTTCCATGGCGTGTCAGCAATGTATTTGCCTTTTACGAGTTAGTTTGGAGATCCGAAAAGTTGTAGATCGACGATGGAGCCGTATCGAGCTTAGAAGAAGATGTGATATGTCTACTTTTTCTGGGGTGGACGTTGCGGATGTGCCCCACGCGAGTGATGTGTGTTGTTATCAAGAGCAGGGGTTCCTTCGTTCTGGATTGTAGTTTTCCTTCTTAACTGAGAGTCATTTGTGCAAAAGGTAGGATTTTGCTATTTTTTCCAGTTCCGTCAGGTTACTGTTTAGGTGACTTGTACGTTAAATTTTGTTCTATGAATGAGACTCTTAATACCTACGAAAAAGGTGGTAGTATAACATATGAATAACATATGTCATCATACAATACATACTAGATGCGCGTAGTCACTTGCTAGAGTATTAATCGAACCAAACCTGACAAGAGATCGCTTTCACTGCCGGCGACAATGTAGCTGAACCGCCAGATTCACCGGTCCCTCCAATCCGTCTTGCCATGCGCAGAACTGCCATTAGAGCACACGGCATCATCGACGGTCGCCGGAACAAGCTCATCCTGCCGTCGACTTCGACTACTTGCAAAGCCAAAATGCCAGTCACGGGTGCGATTCCAGATGGCAATGGGTACCCGATACCCGCAAACCCGACGGGTACCCGCACTAAATGTGGAGGGTTTGGTGATGATCTGCACCCGTGGGTCTGCTTAGTGGTAAAGATCCAGACCCGCCGGGTCTAGCGGAGGCGGGTATGGGGGTGCCAAACCCGCACCCGCGAACCCGCAAACCCGCCTAGACATGTGAACCCCACATGTAATTCCCTCACACCCTCACCTAACCCACTACCCCACGCAAGCAGCACACCACACGGCCACACCACAGACCACACCACACCACTCGTCCACGCACGCACACAGCACACACCACACCACACCAGTACACACGGAGACACCACGCACGCATGCCTCCCTTGCCTTATCTTCTTCTTTCTTCTTTCCCTTATCTTCTTTCTTCTCCCAATTGCTCCTGCAGGCAGCAGGCTGCAGCGCTGCTCCAGCCATGGCTCCCCTCCTCCCCATGGCTCCTCTCTCCCCAAGCAGACGCATCTAGCTCGCAGTGCCTCCTCTCTCCCCGAGCACATGACGCTGGCCGACCGCCTCTCTCGCGTGGATGTGCTCTACCACCGGCCAAAGTAGACCACCGCGTCACCTCCACGGCTCTACCTCGCCTGCAAGTCGCTGCGGTGTCGCTACCGCCAGAGATCCCCTCGTCCCCTGCTCCGGCTCCTCGAGCTCCGCCGCCGCCGGGTACCCGTCAGGTTCCGCAAACTCGGCAGGTGGCGGGTATGGTGGAGAATGGGACCCGACGGCGGGTATGGGGGCGGGTGGCGGGGGCGGGGAGAGGGGCGGGTGCGGGTATGGAGGTGCCAAACCCGCACCCGAACCCGACGGGTGCCATCCGGAGGTGCGACACTCGCAGCTTCGTGAGAAACACAGGGAGGTAACCCCACCGCCGTTGTCCTCTCCTGCATAGCCATGCTATGTTCTTGTTTTGAGATTACAAACACCATGACCGATCACATGTTTTTTGTCTGAAAACGCGTAAAAAGTACTTTCTCCGTTCCATAATATAAAATGTTCTAGAAATTTCGAGTAAATAGCACTGCCGGTCACACAACTCGTCCCGCGTGTACACTTAAGTCACACATCTGACAAACGTGTATAACTGAACAAGTATGTGCACTTTGGTCACAAACGGGCCACGTCATCCCGTTTTGGACTAAAAAAATTCAGAAAACACCCTATTCTTCTATGAGAAGGGCTATTTTGCAAAACTCGGTCGTCTTCCACCTCCCGTCTCCCCGCCGGCGACCCGCCCCAGCCACCACCCCACGCCGGAGTAGCTCCGGTCGCCTCTGGGCAAGGTAGGGCGGGTTTGGGCGCTAGGAAAGGTCGGGCGATGTCGGCGTTGGGTGAGCACGGTGCTGGGCGAGCACGGGAGGAGGCAGGCGGCTGCGGCTGTCCCTGGCCAAATCGAGCGGTGCGGTGACCTTCGCCGGCCATAGGTGGTCGCTGACAACGCGGCCAACGCCGGGCGGGGTCCCGGTGGTGGCGAATTTGGGCGGTGCGTGCGCGGCGGCCACCACCGGCTCCCGCTCAATTAGTCCCCGAGCGGACCTCCCGGTGCGGACGAGACAGAGGGGTTCGCCGTGGCGTGACGGCCGCTCGTCGGCGAGTCTTGATAACCCACAAGTATAGGGATCGCGTGTAGCCTTTTCGATAAGTAAGAGTGTCGAACCCAACGAGGAGCTAAAGGTAGGACAAGTATTCTCTCAAGTTCTATCAACCACTGATACAACTCTACGCACACTAAACGTTTACTTTATCTAAGAAATAAAACTAGACTACAATACGGGTATGAGAGATTGCTTTGCGAGATAATAAATAACAAGAAAGTAAATGTTAGTGCTGCAGCAATAAAGTATACTAAGTAACCATAAACTATAGTACCATGAGTGTGGAAAAGTGGTGGTAATTGTGATGGCTTTGTCCAAGATTAATTAGTAAAGATATTTAGTTCATTGTCTTCGATGCAGTTTTCTATGTGGGAGAGGCTAAATATACATGCACTCCACTACTTGGAATTACAAGTACTATATGATTGGATTATTAGCAAACATCCGTATATACTAACAATGCATTAAGGTTTCACCAACCATAGCCTTAAGTTTATGGTCCTCTTACTCACATACGTGTAACTAACCGGTTCGCGTCCTTAGGTTTCTGTCACTCCGACAGAACTACCCCCTTCGTTTACAAATACTACCAACCCTATGATGTTGATCCATGCGCGCACAACTATAATGGACACCAATAGGACAGTACCATATCAACATACAACTCTAATGAATCAAAAACCTTTAGCAAAGCAATCAAAAGACAAATAAACTACACAAACATGACGTATATCATAGGATAAATATTATAGCATCAAACACCATGTTTACATAGGACGGTACAGAGGTATGTGGGAGGATGAACCACTGTATACAAGGAGGATTTGGCGGTGGAGATGGCGGTGGAGATGGTGGAGGAGGCAGCGCGAGGCGCAGGGCGGCGCCGGCGCCGGCGGTGGCGCAGGGGGCTCCTCCTGCGCCGCCGGCTCCATGGGGGAGCGCCGCCCCTTAGCCATCTTTCGTCATGGCTTCTTGGGAGCCCTCCCCCATGGAGATGGGATCCATGGGGGAGGCAAAAACGTGGCTTTGGTGGCTGGAAATTCGTGATATGAGGTGTCCGCCACGAGTTAGGTTTCCTCCCTTTATATAGCTTCTCGGATTTCCGTCATCCCCTTTTAGGGTTTCGGTAAATCGGGCTTATCTCGGCCGTTCGGACTCGGATTGGGCCGAATGTTATGTCCAGATCCATTAGGAGAAAATTTCCTGAAACTTTCGCGACTAGACTTTTTCCGTTTGACGTCGTCTTCTGTCCGGTACGTGATAATCTTCAAAAAGAGTTTTCAGACAGATTTCAGGAAAGTCCCAATTCGACTCCAACAAGGTTTCCTCTTATATTCTTGATAATTCCTACACATCAATGTGTAAAACAAGAACTTTGTGCACTTTTGCAACTATTAATAGGTTAGTCCAAATAAATCATAAACTTGATATAAAAACAAGTGCAAAAGGCATAATATTAACATGAAACAATCAAAAATTATACATACGTTTTGGACGTATCAAGTCTTGAGGAGGCCGAAATCGGCGACGAGCACGGGGGGCATAGCATAAACGGAGGAGCTCGATTCGACGGGCTGAGGACTTCCCGGTTCGCGGCGGTGAGAGAGATAGGACGACGGGGATGGAACTGGTGGCAGGGGCCGCTCGAGCGCGAGCAGGGGCACCGGCCAGGACGTCGCACGGCGGGGTGGCGCGAGCAGGGGCGCGGTGGGGGCGGCGGCG
The DNA here is from genome assembly GCA_947311845.1 of Poa pratensis. Taxonomy (NCBI): domain Eukaryota; kingdom Viridiplantae; phylum Streptophyta; class Magnoliopsida; order Poales; family Poaceae; genus Poa; species Poa pratensis. Next base: position 36,971,568 of record CAMZMU010000086.1, on the reverse strand, counting down.
GCGGTCGGCAGGGGACGGCGGTGGCGCGGTGTGGAGAGCAGAAGGATCCTCCCTTTTTTATTTTTATTTTGTTTTTTCTGGAAAGATCTGATAGGTGGGCCATGTCTAATTTTGCAATATGGTCCTGCTAATATTACTCGAGGGGATTTTCTGAAAAGTCACAATCCAAAACGGGATGACGTGTCCCGTTTGTGACCAAATTGCACCCATTTGTTCAGTTGTGAGACCAAAAAATCACTTTTTCAGATGTGTGACTTAAGTGTACATACGCGACGAGTTGTGTGACCGTCAGTGTCATTTACTCAAAATTGATTTTGAAAATGCATATGATAAAGTAACTTCGTCCTTCCTTCAGCAGACTCTACGCATGAAGGGTTTGGACCCCAAATGGTGTGAGTGGGTGGGCAGATTTGTCCAGGGTAGGAGTGTGGGAATACATGTAAATGATGATATTGGTAATTATTTTCAAACTCTTAAAGGAAGATCCGTTATCGCCTATTCTATTCAATATTGTGGCGGACATGCTTGTTGTCCTCATCGCAAGGGCGAAAGCGGATGGACAAGTAGGGGGTCTGATTCCCCATCTTGTTGACGGAGGGGTCTCAATCTTACAGTATGCGGATGATACAATTTTATTCCTGGAGAATGATATTGAGAAGGCAGTTAATATGAAGTTAATTCTGTCTTTGTTTGAGCAATTATCTTGACTCAAGATCAACTTTCACAAAAGTGAGCTTTTTTGTTTTGGGAAGGCTAAGGATATGCCGAATGAGTACAAAACTATCTTTGGTTGCGAGATAGGAGCCTTGCCATTAAAATACTTAGGAATTCCAATCCATTATCGCAAATTGTTGAATAATGAGTGAAAACCGGTGGAGGATCGTTTTGAAAAGAAGTTAGGATGTTGGGCTGGCAAATTACTTTCCTATGGGGATAGGCTTGTGCTAATCAATTCAGTTTTCACAAGTCTTCCAATGTTCCTTTTATCCTTTTTTCTTATACCCGTGGGAGTAAGAAAGAGGCTGGATTTTTTTCGCTCTAGATTCTTTTGGTAGAGCGATCAAAAGAAAAGAAAGTATAGATTGACAAAGTGGAATATCATTTGCCGACCCAAAGATCAAGGGGGCTGGGTATTGAACTATTAGAGGTTAAGAATAAGTGTTTACTAAGCAAATGGCTTTTTAAAATCTTACATGGGGATGGAGTTTGGCACGAGTTGTTGTGCAATAAATATCTAAACAATAAAACATTATCCCAAGTAGAACCGAAGCCTACTGATTCGCCCTTTTGGAAGGGGTTGATGACTGTCAAGAAAGATTTTTTCGATCGTGGATCCTTTTGCGTTGGCAATGGTCTCCAGACACGCTTTTGGGAAGATACATGGCTAGGTTCTAAGCCTCTGGCTTTTCAATATCATTTGTTGTTCAACATCGTGCGACGTAGAAATGTTATTGTCGCTTAAGTGTTGGCTAATAATCCTCTGAATATTGAATTTCGGAGGATTTTAACCGGAGATAAGTGGACTTCATGGCTTAAACTGGTAGACAGACTTATGAATGTCACTCTATCAGATGATGATGATCTCTTTCATTGGAAATTGACTACAACAAAGAAGTTCACTGTAAGTTCCATGTATTCTGATCTAATGCATGGACACACCCCTTTCTTACGTAAATACCTATGGAAGCTGAAAGTTCCGCTCAAAATTTAAAAAATTATGTGGTTTCTCCACCGAAAAGTGCTGCTCACTAAGGATAATCTATTAAAAAGAAATTGGACAGGTTGTAAAAAATGTGTTTTTTGTCAATCGGATGAAACGGTTGAGCATTTGTTTATTTCCTGCCCGTTTACTAGAGTCATTTGGAGACTGATTCATTTCACCTTTAACATTGTACCTCCAACCAGCATTGCTAATTTGTTTGGCCACTGGTTGCATGGAGTTGATAAGAAGACTAAAGCACGCATTCGTGTTGGCACTTGTGCGTTTCTTTGGGCAATTTTGAATTGTGGTAATGATATAGTCTTTAACACAAATAGAGATGCTCATTTTTTGCAGGTTGTTCACCGAGCGGTCTACTGAATCCATATGTGGTCCTTCCTTTTACCACAGGACCAACGTACTCTCATGGACTGTGGTTGCTCCCGGTTAATGGCGGTCCTCCGAGCTATTTTCAACCAGGGGGGTGGCGGCATACTAGAAGACTTCAGTATGTGTAGTCTTTTTTGCTGCGCGCTTTTTTGTCAAGACAGAGATAGATGTTTTGAAGAACTAGACAGATATTGATTTGTCAAGACAGAGATAGATGTTTTGAAGAACTAGACAGATATTGATTTGTCAAGACAGAGATAGATGTTTTGAAGAACTAGCTGTTTGAACTCAAAACGTTGGAAAACGGCGAAAAAGTGGACTAGAAAGGGAATTCAAACTCATCTTTAACGTGCACGTATATATGTTATCGCATGTGCGTAGTAGTAACTAGTCAATAAAGCATTTTCACTGTGAATAGCATTACATTTCGAATAGATCTGTCCGTTTAAACCCCCAGTCAGAGCACGCGTTTCCTGAACAGAGTGGCTAGTTACATACGATTGGTTGGTGTGGAATTTTCTATTACATGATACATACGATTGGTTGGTGTGGAATTTTCTATTGAGAACACGAATATTTTACCCATGTGCGCACGCGCGCACGTAATTGAATTCCAGTCAAGTCGTTAGGCATCGCGGACACAGATATGACTCCGTGTAAGTGTTTCTATCGCTACCCAAAGTGAGCGTAAAATGCGGACTGATGTTTTGAATGGGGAAGGAGTAGAATGACCGTTCCAACTTAACTCAATTTACCACAAACATACCGAAACTGCCAGGCTTAGTATAACTATTTAGTACTCCTTCCATCCTAAAATAAGTGTCTTTGGTTTGTCCAAATATGCATGTATTTATATGCTTCATGTGTAGATATATTTGTATTTGGACAAATCTAAGCACTTATTTTGATACGAAGGGGTTTCTAAAAAAAATTTGATACGAAGGGAGTAGTTAGGATGACGAAGTATATTCTAGTTTCTCTGTTACAACAAGAGCTACCAAACAAGGCATCTTATTGAGAAGGAAAAGACGACACCCATCTTATCCAAACACGACAAGTTGAGGCAAACATTTTTGGTCTCTAGCTAACCGAGTGGTAGGACTGATGGACCATTACACACGTGACGACCCACGAAACACAGAAGATTGGAACGGAAAAACAAAACATCCAGAAAAAAAAAGGTTTACTAGTTTGTTTCTTGAGAGAGAGAGAGAGATTTTAAGAAGGTCGACCACCAGATAGAAGAGTGAAAAGAGAGAACTTGGATGGATGACATGTCACAAGTCATGAGTCAAGCAGCTTGTCGGGACATACACGGAGCACTATCAGCTTTAGGTGTAGTGGTGCACCAGGTCGTTTTAAAACGCAGCTAAAATACATTAAAACCTCTACAACCAACCGTGGACATTTGTCATCTCATGTTCTCAGTGCACCCTACATTCCCTCTTAGCTATATGGATGGCTGGTAGATGAAATATCGGTTGTCTTTTCAGATTAAGTCAATAATTTATTTTACCTTTTTAGGGAAGCAATTTGTGTTTACAGTGCTCATTAAAATTAAAATATTACTCCGTTTATAATGCATGTACGTAGTTTAAGGAAGAAAATTGACCATTCATTTGCTCAACAAAATATAAATTATATGTCAACAATTTAAATCGTTGAAAACTTCTTTTGAACATGAATCCAGTGGTTTACTTTGTGCATACTAAAATTTATATTTTGTTGATCAAATGAATGGTCAATTTTTTCTTAAAATACAAGCATGTCTTATAAACTATACCGGAAAGAGCTGTACGGATAAACTCTCCCTTAGGAAAATCAGGGGTAATCGTGTGGGAATTAATCTGCACGGTGTGTACTGAGATATCAGTTAGTTAGGTGCACGCGCCGAACCGGAGCCGTAAATATTTTGTGTGCTTCTTCACTGATCTTAACTTGGTAATTAAGTCGACGGAAGAAACCATACGTCGTCTCGCGCGTGCATGGATGCAAGTTAAGAAGAATGGAATTTTTCTTTATATTTACTTGAGTGTCAAGGTGTTGACCTAATCCAGATATCTAAGCAGCAAAGACTTGGTAATCCACGCACTGAGCACCACTAAAACAACTTGGCTACCCGTTTGTCAGTTTGCCCATCCGTACGTGGCGACCGGTACTCGATCGGGTCTTCTGTCAGGTTGCGTGCGTCATCCACTAGAGCAACCTGACTAATGTTGTCGATCGCATGACTAATTACATACTTTTCTTAAGAGACTAACTAAATGGACAAATGGTTTTCAAGCGAACTGGTAAAGTGAAGTGACACTGAAAAGCAAAGTTGATTTGTTCTCAGCGGGAAGAATTGATCTGAGTTTTGACCGGGCAAGCACACAAGGACATGCATGGTAAAGGTAAGAAAGGGAAAACTCACGCGTTGTTGCCGCTTTTGCAGCATACACGGTCCTGCCAAAATTATGGTCTGTATTTAGAGTTCAGACTGACCCTACGTGAAGAGTTAACATTAAATACACACCATGCATATGTAATAGTGTTGACTCTTAACCTCACCCTTAAAGAGACTCTAACTCTTAACATGGGCGAATTTCGGTTTGATTATAATGTCGAGGCCTATACTTAAAAAACTTAACTAGTCATTTTTTTCTAAGTTTGACCAAGTTTACATTAATAAATACCAATATTCCTGATACTAAATCATTATCATTGGATCCATCATGCAATATATTTTCATATTGTATCAGTTTGGTATTATAAATACTAGTCGTAAACCCGTGCGTCCGCACGGGCTACCATTTTTGTTCGCATTTCCACAGTGTGATTTTTTTTAGCTTCTATCCTACATGACTAACAATTTATGTTTTTCGCTTCTTATGCCAATTCTCTATAAAAATAATGAGAAGTTAAGAGAGACATTTTGTGTACTTGGATGTTTGATGCCTTCAAAACTCCCCTCATTTGTGAAAGAGATGGTGAAGATTGCATATAGTAGGCTGGTTTATATGCACACTATGACACAACTGAAGAAAGAAAAATCATAGATTAAACTTTTTAGTAACTAATATAAGGACACCAATTTGAAGAATGCATACCATGGATGTAGATTTTATATAAGAACAACACAACATGCAGGAGTAATTGTTGAATATCCATACCATAATTAATACGTCTGTGTTTCCTTTATGCCATTCATAGATATAACATATATTGTTTGATCCACCAACCACATTCTTACATGTATACATTCTTAGGCATTTTGTAAATTCATATTAAAGTTAAATATAAGGAGTTTCATAAAAGAATTATGGTCGCATATCCATCAATTTCTATTATCACATGGTAACATACATAGTCCCAGACTAAAATGCAACTCAATAATGCAAACTTGTTTCCACACATACACCAATGTTCATGAATCTTGCACTAAAACATGTCTATGTGCATTTGGGCCCAAACATGCACAAACATCTTATATTTTGATACGGAGGGTGTACTTCCGTAAGTATACCACATAAGTAAGAAACATTTGAGAAGGTGTAGTCCAATTTTTTTGCCATTATGAATTAAAAGGTGTGTGTTGTTTTCCATGCCTAGGAAATTAATTAACGGAAGCACAATATTCTTTTGGAAAATTTCTACATGGCACATTGATCTATCACCATATATACGCTTGATGCTTAATATTGGGCTTTTCATCAGTCTGGACAACGCTCTTCTTCCTGGAGTCGAAAGTCAAAATTGTTGCAGATCTATTTGCTTTGACATGCAACTATTAGTTTGATTAGACATCGTTGGAGATGTCTGACATGAGGCCTAGCTAGTGTCTTCAAAAGTATTGGATTCAACTAAGGAGTGTACATATTAGTACATTAAAATATACTGTACAATTCACTGCTGGAAAGGTTCAAATGGCACTACGGGGATGGATAAAATTTAAAGGTGCGATCTAGGAAAATGCAACATTAACTTATCTCCAAATATGTATTGAAATTAAATAAAAACTACGGAAAATCTAACCTTGACGGTTGAAAATGCGCTTGAATTTGTAACTGTCGAGCTCAACCTCTGTTTCGCTTGCCTGCTTGGTCCATAATTAAGTGCCTAGGCTGGTACACGTGCTATTATTTCTTCAAGCAAGTTTTCTTTGAGACTGCGACAACCATAATAATTTGGATGCTGGAAATACAATAGCACAACAAAAAATTGGTTAGATAGAAATTGTTATATTAAAATGTTCGGGGATGTCCCTAGTGACTCCTAAACTATTTGATACATGTTTTCTCTTTCAGATTGAACGTGAAAAAATTATAAGGAATCTATTATAGTAGTACAGTAAAAGATACATGTACAGAGCGTGGGTCTTCTTGTCTGCTTACTTGCGTCGTCCATACAGTGCTTATACTGGTACACGTGTATAATTCCATCAAGCAAGCTTTCTTTAATTTAGACTGAGACAGTTTCATAATAATTTTGCTGCTGCAGACTGTCGAGAGATACTGGATGCTGCAAATACAATAGCTAGCACAACACATGTTTTCTTTGATACAACTGTTATATTATAACAAAAAAATCCTATAATGTTTTATATGTGTGGAAAATCAAATTAGTTGAGACTACCAGAAATAATATTTATCGGAAGGAGCATAGTAATGTTTCTATCAAGAAAATACCTATCGAAAAACTTTATTTCGTACAGTTTAACATGACATATGTGCTGTATTTTTATATAAAAATTATTTACGCGGCATGGGTTGCTATATTTGACTATTTTCAACAATGTCGGGATATCACTTATCGGGAACTTATCGGTCGACCAAGATAAGGGGTTATGCCTATTTTCCGAAAGTAATTCAAATTTGAACTACAAGTGTGTGTTAGTTTGCTCTGAAATTTTTACAAAAATCATTTTAAGATACAAAAGTAGTGGTTATTTCACAGAACTTTCGATAGTTTTGAAAAATTCGACCCGCTTCAATGAATAGACATGGCGCCCATTTTGACCGATTTTTCGAAAAAATATAATAAAGTGAAAAAATACTCAAAAAAAGAAATCCTTTGGCATGGAGTCCATTTATGTGTAGTAGTTGATAGGAAAAATTATAAACTTGAGTTTTGATAAAGTTTCCAAAGAAATGCTTCACAAAATGATCAACCATCTACAAACATGTATAAGTTTCGACTCAAATGACCTATGTATGACCATTTCCGTGGCGTAGTTTGTGATAATGTGCCCATATTTGACATATAGGTGTGTCTTGGTATGGCAAACAATATTGCAGAATTGAGTTTTTTCAAATTATTTATAAATAGTATTTTTTATTTTATAAGTGTAAAAAATAATATTTTTGTGAAGCAAGTACACAAAATATGGTGAAAAATGACACCCATCCAGTTTTCATAAAAAGTAGACCATATTTTATGGATAATACACAAATATTAGGAATTTTCTCGGTTTCTATCTAATTTTGCCTATTTAAATTACTTTATGCCCATTTTCCGAAAGTAGTTCAAATTTGAACTAAAAGTGTGTGATAGTTTGCTCTGAATTTTTTACAAAAATCATTTTAAGGTACACAAGTAGTGGTTATATCACAGAACTTTCGATAGTTTTGAAAAATTCGACCCGCTTCAATGAATAGACACGGCGTCCATTTTGACATTTTTTCGAAAAAATATAATAAAGTGATGAAATACTAAAAAAAGAAATTGTTTGGTGTGGAGTCCATTTATGTGTAGTAGTTGATAGGAAAAATTATAAACTTGAGTATTGTATGAATTAGTCACAATCACATAATCAATGGCAATTCTTCCCCGTGCGCTCATTGCCGTGTGCGGCACACGGCGAACCCTTTGCCGTGTGCTTTTCAGCCTTCACCGTGTGCATTGAGCACACGGCAATGAGCTGCTCTCCCGTAGTGTAAGGTGTATCGTATTTAGACTGACAAATTCATGACCCTTCAAAGCCTAAGTTGTGAGCTTCTACTTGTGCATTTTCTCAATTCCGCATGTGAGGATGTCAAATGGTGTCCGAGCAATAATTGTCAACTTTATTTTGTAATGGCATGCTATAAAAATTGGAAAAGGGTCAAGATAAAACACCGTTATTGGTACATTAAACATCACAAACAGATGAATAACACATCGGTAGCAGACATAATGAAAAACCGTTTGTGTTGAGAGTTGAGACACTTCATCCATGCGAAGACTAATGGACTGGAACTATGGATATTTTTTCTGCTGCACACGGTAGTTACTCAGAGATGGATATACATCTGCTTAGAAGGCTGGACGTGCTCTCCATGAACTGACGTAGAAGAGTCACACACACACACACATGCATTTCCTTTAATTAATGGAACTATCGAAGGATCTGTACTTAGGTAGTTTTGTTGTGTCAAGATCGATGCCCAGATCGAAGCCACTTGGTCGATCGATCGATGGTCCTATACGCTACGGTTTCACCGTCTGAATTAATGGAGCTTGCACCCACCATTAACGCAAGCAAAACACGAGGTCAGAGTTTAGACAGGGACGTAAACGCCTGATGCGGATTTGGAAACGAAGGAGCGAGCGACAGGTAAATTTCGAGAGCTGACTATGCACGCCGCTCGATTAATGCTGTGGATCAATCAGGCCAGGAATAAGACAGTAGTAAGTGGCAGTGTTACTGATCGAATGGATCGATCGGTACTGGCAACCCCCACCCTCCACCGATCTGAAAAGCATGCAGCAGATTATCCATTAGTCTCTATATATGTAGAGCAGTGGGAGCTTGTGAATGTGATGATCTATCGCACTACCGGAAACCCACGATACGCCGACGGCTTCACGTTTGCCGTCGGCGTAGTACAACGCCGACGGCGGCCGTCGGCGTAGCAGCCCGTCGGCATAGACTAATGACCGTCGGCGTATACGTAACCGTCGGCGACGCCGCAGTGGGACCCACAAAACGGGAGCCGTCCGTCTCCGTCTGCTCCACCCATACGCCGACGGCAGTGCCGTCGGCCTAGCGTGCCACGTGGAGCGATCTGGTGCGCCTGGGATGCGCGTTACGCCGACGGCAATGCCGTCGGCGTCTCCTTGACCATTTGGTCCTTTTTAGGCGACGTGTCATCATCCTGTGCGCTGGGAGTTGCCTTACGCCGACGGCAATGCGGCGTAGCCTTGACCATAATTTCCAGTTTTAGCTGCTTGTTGCTGCTGGTTTCTGGCACATTTTAAATACAATTAAAATTGCACAAATTATAAAACATCACAGAAACATCACATAAAACATCACAGATATCCAAATGACACAAACATGATTCGAATTCATACAAGCATTCATACAAACTCCAAATGGCACAAACATAGTTCGAATTCACACCCGGAACACCCGAACTAATCCTACATCTCGTGAGAGGTCGAGCCACCCATGTCTGACCGCGTGAGAATAGGCGACCGACCGCGTGGGCCAGTCGAACCACACAAGGAATCCGGCGAGGCACGGGACGGTGTGGTCTCACGCGACGAACCCGGCGAGGCACCACCAGTGCCATGCTCCACGAGCGCGCGCGTCGAAGTCGGCGAGGCAAAAGCACGATCAAAGGGTGCATTCCTCGAGCATCTCGATCCCTACATGTTTGAGTCCAAGTTAGCAACTTGGAAAGCACAGCATGGTGGTAACAATTTGTTTGGCAAATAACTTACCGGAGTCGCTGGCTTGTATGTGCGAGCGACCGACTCCCTCGTTGGGCCGACGGGCGGGATCCCCGGCCTAGGTGGACGCGTAGGCAGCGCCTCCCGCTCTCCAGTGGCAAAAAACTTCTCGGTAGCCTACAAGATAGTTTAGATGTCAGGAGTTGTAGAAAAAGAAGGTTCAAACTAGAGGAAATGGGACTTGTCATATTTTGCAAATATAAAAGTTGAAACTTACAGCATCCTTCAACTCATTCCACTCCTCATACTCCTGGCTCCTCTGTAGCCACAAGCGATACTCTCTCTCATAGTCCGCGTAAGCGGCATCGAAGGCCGCCTCGAAATCAACCTACGTGTTAAAAGGGAACGAATCTCGTCAACTTAGCCACTTAGCTAGGAACGAATGTCGGAAAGAGAATGAAATTGAGAAAAACTTACATCGGGGCGAGCTCGGGAAGGCCGACGAGGCAGGACGGGAGGGTCGTCGGCGGTGAGGGTAGCCTTGACACGCGAGAGGCCCAACTCAGGAGTACGCGTGAGTACCGCACTAAGACACATAGGACGGCCATGCTCCCAACCGTTCCCGGCAATGACCATCGCTCTCTCGTCGGTGGGATGCTCAAGAGGGTTGTCCACCTCCGGATTTATATCCTTGAACGTGTCGACGTACAGCTTGAGGTCCTCCTGGGCATTGCCGAAGTAATTGGCCGGCGAGGGCTGAGGCTCAGAAAAATCAGGCTTCCTCTGCTTCATCTTCTCCCATGTTTGCATGTCCGTAACAGGCTCCCCGAGATCGGCCTCCTGCAATGCCAAAGAAGTGTCATGCGTATCAAGTAGGAACATGAGGGGAAATAAATGAAGGTTGTTTCATGTATATATATACCAGCTTTTCCTTGAAGCGCTCATGGTTGCGGGCTCCCGCACAATGTGTCCCCCCGCTCCCGCGGTTTAACTTGTTCCGCTCGCTCAAGGCCTTGAACTCGGGGTCCAGCCCAACCCACCTCGACACCAACGCCTCCCACGCGTCATCCTTACCATAGGCCCATGCGGGCTTAAACTGAAAAAACAATACTCATGTGAAGAACGGATAATGCAATTGCAACTTAGCAGCAACATGTAATCTCATTAACAAACTACTTACCGCCATGTATTCATCTATGGTCATCTCAAGTGGGCTCTCCACAATATCATGCTTCACCGCCGTCTTGCCTAACGTCTCAGTACTGAAATGATTGACGGAGGTATGCTTTACATTGTAGAACTGCTGCCGTGTCAACTTCTTGCAAGCCCCCTCCAAAGTCTTGTCCGCGATGCCCCGATGCTCAGGAAGTACCCTATAGAATTTCTTTAATCATGCACAAAAAACAAATTGTGAGAGCATGGTGGGGGCATCAAGTATGAACGAAATTCAAAAAGTTCAACTTACCCAAAACTTGTTGATCACGGCGTCAGAACATTTCCCGCCGCTCGCATGATGGGCGGCCTGATAGTCTACCCAATGGGTGGCTAGCTTCTTCGCGCCGTTGGGGACGATACTGTACAAGCCCGGCCAAAACTTCCTAATCAAAGCTCCAATCAAGCAGTTAGGCACACGGGCTCCCACAGGATGTGTCCAGTTGCTGCACAATAATTAAACATTAGTACATGTCAAATTGTCCTGACCACAATGAAGTTACCATGTTCAAAATTAGTATATATATAGTCACTTACTCTTTCCCATTAGGCGTAATGAGGATCTTCTCCTCCTCGGTAGCAGGTTCCTTTGACTCATCAGGGACCTGGGATTCCCCTCGAATCTTTGGCTTCTTCGACGTCGCGGAGGGCCCCGCCCCCAAGTCCGTGGAGGGGCCCGCCCCCACGTCCATGGAGGGGCCCGTCTCCTCCGAACCCTCGTCGACAGAAGCAGAGGGTATGTCCGAAGACACGTCGCCCCCACCTCGCCCTCGTCCTGCAGCCGTCCTCGTCCTCCCTCACCTCGTGCTCGTCCTCCACCTCGCCCTCGTCCTGCACCTCGTTCCCTCGGAGGAAGTGGAGCATCGGCACCTCCCCCTCCTCCAGCATCTCCACCCTCACCTGCATTGAGAAAGGGTGAACAATTAAGCATAAAGACATGATCCAATTAAGAATTGCATCACCTCTACTCTCACCACTGTCAGACAGGTAACGCGGGTTCGGAATAAGTTGTCTTCCACTTTTAGTAACTTTCTTCTGGCGTATCTTCTTCAGCAAGGAGGCCGATGATTCCTTGCCTTGGCTCATCTTGGTCAATCACCTGCATTGAGAAAGGGTAAACTTTTAAGCATAAAAGACATGATCCAATTAAGAAGCATGAAGACGTAATGCAATTAATAAGCATGTTGAAAGACTAAGCATGTTAAAAGACTAAGCATGTTGAAAAGTAAATACTACGCAAAAGGACATAAAAGACCCTCACCCCTAATCATCACTCTCATAGTTAAGTCCTGGGTTCTCATCATCACTATCAACATCACTATCACGAGTGTTGTATATTGGAACCTCCTCGCACGATGGAGGCTCATCATCGTCATCACTATCACTTTGTAACTTGTTGAGCATATCTATATCCTTTAGATTCACCACTACGTCACCACCTGTTTGTGCATTGTCCTCGCGGTCCTCAAGACCTTGTATGCCAAAGTCCCCAAAGGTTTGTTCCTCTTGATAGAAAATCCCCTCGTATGTTTTAGGGTCAATGTTGTTGTAATCGTCTTCGGAGGGCATGGGTAGCTTACCACGTGGCGATACATGGAACACGACTTCCCAACCAATGAGTCCTCTTTCTTGCATGGGTGGGCAAATAATAAACTTGAAAGGCTTGGTGAGCCACAACAAAGACATCGGATCCATGGTAGGTGGTTGAAGGCTTAACTTCAACTAACCCAATGGAAGGGGTACTTTTGGTTCCACCGGTCTTGCCACCGGGACACTGGAAGAGGACGAGCTTGGGGTCTCGCTTGGGCTCGTCGACATTGTACCGAGAGGCCTGGTTATGCATAGTGGGAACATCATCGGGTAGTACGTTAGCCTGGCGTCTGCCATCTCCTGGAGGATAGTTGCCTCGGCTATGCATGACTCAATCTTATTTTTGTTTCCACATTTGGTTCGAATATACTTAAACTCTCTCTCAATACAAAACTGCCAACGAAACTGCACCGGTCCACCCAAGAGTACCTCGTTCGCAAGATGCACAACAAGATGTGCCATCGGAGTAAAGAAGCCTGGCGGAAATATCGTCTCTAAGTTGCACAGCAACTCCGGCACTAGTTCATGCAGCTTCTGAATAATCAGGGGACATACTTGCTTAGCACAGAGCGTGCGGAAGAAATGGCTCAACTCCGCGAGCACTCGCCAGACACTGTCGGGGAGATACCCTCGAACCATCACCGGTAGCAGCCGCTCAATCCATATATGATAGTCGTGACTCTTGAGCCCGGTGACTTTTCCCGATTGTATATTGACTCCCTTACTTATATTCGAACAATAGCCATCAGGGAACATCACGACGAATTTGAGCCAATGGAATGCCTCAGACTTTTGCATACTATTAAGGCAGAAGTCAGCATGCGGCTTGAACCAGTTCTTTTGACGGCCTTCAGGAGGCTTCATGTGCATTCTCTCCCTATCACAGAGCTTCTTAACATCAACTCTAGCCTTAACATTATCCTTCGACTTCTCAGGAATGTTCAGGACTGTGTGAAAGAGGGACTCTCCAACATTCTTTTCGGTGTGCATCACATCGATGCTATGGGGAAGTTCGAGGTCCTTGTAATATTCGAGTTGCGTCAAGCCTGCCACGTGAGTCCAGTTGTGCGCCACACCATATCCCACATATCGTGGGCCTTTTCCCTCAGCAGGCACGAGAGCACTTAGCTCGGCGTCAACAGCTGCACCATCGAAAGTTGGTATCGCTTTTTCTTCACGCTCAACTCTGCCCTTCTTGAAGTTCTTTTTGTCTTCTCTAAACCGATGCCCTCTTTTGAGGAACTTTCGATGTGTGTCAAACGCGGAATACTTCCGTCCCGCCGTTAGCCACATGAACTCAAGTCGGTTCCTGCACACTGGGCATGGCCACTTACCAGCTGTACACCATCCGCAGAATAGGGCGTACCCGGGCATGTCATGCATGGAATTGTGATACCAAACTTTCATCAAGAAGTTTGTCTTCGATGCACGATCATATGTCAACGTCCCGTGGTGCCAAGAGTGGTTCAGATCATCCACAATTGGCTGCATGTAACACTTAAATTCTTCCCCGGATATTCAGGACCTGGAATGATCAGCGAGAGGAATATGGTCTTCCTTTGCATTAGGGCTCCAGGAGGGAGATTGAGCGGAATAACAAACACGGGCCAGCAGCTGTACGAGGTAGTCGACAAACCATATGGATTGAATCCATCGGTTGCTATCGCGATTCTCACGTTTCGAGCATCTGCTGCCTCATCGGGGTGGTTCGCATCAAAGTTCTTCCATGCCGTACCATCAGATGGATGTCCCATCAATTCCCGTCGTGCTCATCCTTGTATCTCTTCCCCGTTTGTGCCATTGCATCTGTGTGGCAGACTCTTTGTTCATGTAAAGCCGCTTGATTCTTTGTATGAATGGGAGGTAACGAAGAATCTTAACGGCGACATTTGACTGCGTCTTCGTACCATCGGCTCCTTTTACCTCATGATACCTAGAGGCCTTACACAAGATACAGTACTTGTCATTGGCAAACTGTTTCCAAAACAAAAGGCATCCTTTTGGACAACAATCTATCTTTACATAATCCATGCTGAGATCTCGCAGGATTTTCTTCGTTTCGTACATGCTTTTAGGCAGACAATGCCCTTCAGGCAACAGGTTACCAGTTGTTTGCAGATGCGCTTCAAAGCATGAACGGGTGTGCCATACTGGAGCTTGTTGGCTAGTGCTTGCGAGATGGCATCGAGCTGAGAAACTTTTGCACCCTCGTACAGAGGCCTCTGAGACGAGGCCATCATATCAAAGAAGGCCTTCGCGGTTGGCTCTGGGTCCTCTGGTTCACGTGGTTCCTCGGTTCACCGGTTCCTCCGGTTCTGGAGGTTCCTCCGGTTCCTCCTGTGATGGTGGCGAATCTGGCATGTCGCCAGCACGGAGATCATCTAGCCAGTTTCTAATCCCATCATCTTCATTGCCATTGATCCGCTGCCGCATCACCCTGCCATTCTCGCGCTCGTACTCATCAAAGTTGACTGTCGTCACGAAGTTCGGCATATACCCACGAGAGAAGAGGTGTTTAATCATATCATCCTTTCCCTGACGTGTACGAAACTTGCAACGAGGGCAAGGGCAGTTTCCACGAGCGCCTGACTCTGAACCCTTACGCGCTAACTCCTTCACTAACAAATGCGTCTTCCATACCCACTCATGTGTTTTGTCAACCAAACTAGTTCGGCCACTGTACATCCACCCATTATCCCATCTTCTGCTTTACTGTGTGAGCCAAATAATAATTACATGAAATTAAATGCATCATTTTTTTTTCTTGCATGCAATGTCACCATTTTATTACGGCCAAATTTTATCTTTTACAACATGCAAGGGTTCACATACACTTCTAATAGGTAGGGGCCTATCCCGCCCGAGTACGTGTAGATCGAGTCGTGTCCCATGTTCTACCCCGACCCGAGACGGAATTTCGGCAGCACCTCCCCGCTGTTCTTCAGAATACACGTCTCGAGCTTGTCAAGCCGAGAGGGTGTGCATCCGAAGAACAACGGGGAGGTGCTGCCGAAATTCCGTCTCAGGAAGGGGTAGAACATGGAACACGACCCGATCTACACGTACTCGGACTGTCCAACAGGACAACCCGGAAGTGTTACGGTTATAAATATGCAAAGATGGACAATCCTGCATATTTATAAATTTGTAACCCTTCCGGATGGGATCTGACTCGGGTTACGCGACTCGACTGACTTGGTGATCTAGACCAAAGTAAACCTATGCAGCAAAAGAGGCGGAAGATTTATACCCTAGAAGCGTGGGCGATCACCGCAGAAGGTCGGGGACGCTCTCCGGGGCTCCGACGGTTTGGAGGGACGGAACACGGGCACCGAGGCTGCCCTCCTCAGGTGGAGAAGCACCGTAAACTACGATATCTGAAAAAAACAAAAAACAACATATATATAAGAACATATGTACAACAGAAATATTCATGTAATGCTTAATGCTCCTAGGTAGAACAAATTTTTATCTAGAGTGCACCAAATGCAGTAGCATCAAATAATCAACAATCAAATTCATGTAATTGATCTCAGATTTGTTTCTATCAAGATTACAGCAAACAAAATGATAAATTGATCTCACATTTACAACACTAGGCTACCAAGCAACATCACAAAATTGTCTAAATTTGCTATGCAGTGATATATAGAGGCAAGAACATCACAAGAAAGGCACGGTGTCATACCTTGTCTTCGACGGCGATTCCGGCAGGGAGGTGGTCGGGCGACGGGAGCACGGCGGGGATGAGGGGAATTGGCGAGCCTGGGGTGGACGAGGACGGCAGGGAGAAGCTTGGCGGCGGGGACGGCGAGGACAACAGCGGGTCGGGCGACGGGAGCTGCGGTGAAGCTTGGCGGCGGAGAAGTTGGGGTTGGGAGAAGCTTGGCAGCGGGAGGGAGGAGATCCAGAGCCGGGGAGGACGTTGGCCGTGGGGGACGGCCCGCTCGCCGGCGGGAGCGGTGCTGCGAGCTGGCGGCGCCGGCGGGGAAAGAAACCCTAGCTAGAACGGGCTTTGGCGGCGGCCAGCTTTGCCGCTGGCGAGCTGGCGGCGCCGGAGGGTTCGGGGAAGTCGCGGCGCGGGGAGTGCTCGGGGAGGTCGCCGGCGCGGGGAGGGATTGGGTCGCGGGCGCGAGGCGGGCGCGATTTCGATTCGATTTTTTTTGTTTTTTCCTTCCTCCCGACCAGGTGGCGGCGTAGTTAGTAGGGTAACCTCTACGCCGACGGCAATGCCGTCGGCGTAGCATTTTTATTTTATTTTTTAAAATAAATCAAATATTATTCACTAAGTTTTTTAATACAATTAATTTATATAACTTTATATACATATAATAGGACATATGCATGGTTAAGTGGGGTTCTGCGGCCCCGCTTTTGTGAAACCCTAGATCCGCAGGAAAAAAGTCAAACTTCTGGTCTACCCCCTTGAACGGCGTCGAAAGGGGTAGGTCAGTGGAATTATTTACTTGATTGTGTTAGGTTAGTCCATTGGGGCTTGTGAAACCAACTTTTATCAAAATTTCTCACTTGATTTTCCCCGGTTGCCCGAGACGGGAGTTTTCACCTCTAAGTGTAGGAACTCAATAGAGAGAAAGTGAAGCCGGTGAAGCCGGTCACACCCCGGAGTAGGATAATGGATATTTAGAACACACATCACACTTGTATACATATGGCATGACACAACCTAGGTTTTGGTGGGGTTCCGACGCTCCGATGCCCCGCTTCGGCGAAACCCTGAATCCGCTGGAAAAACCCTAACGTTTTCATCTACCCCCATAGACGTGCGTCGAAAGGGGGTAGGCCAGTGGAGTTTTTTGCTTGGTTGTGTTAGGTTAGGCCATAGGAAGGTGAGAAACCAAAGTCTACCCCAAATCAACACAAGATTCCATCCGGTTCGCCCGAAAGGGGAGTTTTCACCTCTAAGTGCAGGAACTCACTATGAAGAAAGTGAGGCCGGTGAAGCCGGTCACACCCCGGAGTAGGTATTGCACATTTACAACACACAACACACTTGTATACATATGGTATGGCACAACCTAGGTTTGGGTGGGGTTCCGACGCTCCGGGGCCCCGCTTCGGCGAAACCCTGAATCCGCTGGAAAAACCCTAACGTTTTCATCTACCCCCATAGACGTGCGTCGAAAGGGGGTAGGCAAGTGGAGTTTTTTGCTTGGTTGTGTTAGGTTAGGCCATAGGAAGGTGAGAAACCAAAGTCTACCCCAAATAAACACAAGATTCCATCCGGTTCGCCCGAAAGGGGAGTTTTCACCTCTAAGTGCAGGAACTCACTAGAGAGAAAGTGAGGCCGGTGAAGCCGGTCACACCCCGGAGTAGGATATTGCACATTTACAACACACAACACACTTGTATACATATGGTATGGCACAACCTAGGTTTGGGTGGGGTTCCGACGCTCCGGGGCCCCGCTTCGGCGAAACCCTGAATCCGCTGGAAAAACCCTAACGTTTTCATCTACCCCCATAGACGTGCGTCGAAAGGGGGTAGGCCAGTGGAGTTTTTTGCTTGGTTGTGTTAGGTTAGGCCATAGGAAGGTGAGAAACCAAAGTCTACCCCAAATCAACACAAGATTCCATCCGGTTCGCCCGAAAGGGGAGTTTTCACCTCTAAGTGCAGGAACTCACTATGAAGAAAGTGAGCCGGTGAAGCCGGTCACACCCCGGAGTAGGATATTGCACATTTACAACACACAACACACTTGTATACATATGGTATGGCACAACCTAGGTTTGGGTGGGGTTCCGACGCTCCGGGGCCCCGCTTCGGCGAAACCCTGAATCCGCTGGAAAAACCCTAACGTTTTCATCTACCCCATAGACGTGCGTCGAAAGGGGGTAGGCAAGTGGAGTTTTTTGCTTGGTTGTGTTAGGTTAGGCCATAGAAGGTGAGAAACCAAAGTCTACCCCAAATAAACACAATGTTCCATCCGGTTCGTCCGAAAGGAGTTTTCACATCTAAGTGCAGAAACTCACTAGAGAGAAAGTGAAGTCGGTGAAGCCGGTCACACCCCGGAGTAGTATAATGGACATTTAGAACACACAACACACTTGTATACATATGGAATGGCACAACCTAGGTTTTGGTGGGGTTCCGACGCTCCGATGCCCCGCTTCGGCGAAACCCGAATCCGCTGGAAAAACCCTAACGTTTTCGTCTACCCCCATAGACGTGCGTCGAAAGGGGGTAGGCCAGTGGAGTTTTTTGCTTGGTTGTGTTAGGTTAGGCCATAGGAAGGTGAGAAACCAAAGTCTACCCCAAATCAACACAAGATTCCATCCGGTTCGCCCGAAAGGGGAGTTTTCACCTCTAAGTGCAGGAACTCACTATGAAGAAAGTGAGGCCGGTGAAGCCGGTCACACCCCGGAGTAGGATATTGCACATTTACAACACACAACACACTTGTATACATATGGTATGGCACAACCTAGGTTTGGGTGGGGTTCCGACGCTCCGGGGCCCCGCTTCGGCGAAACCCTGAATCCGCTGGAAAAACCCTAACGTTTTCATCTACCCCCATAGACGTGCGTCGAAAGGGGTAGGCCAGTGGAGTTTTTTGCTTGGTTGTGTTAGGTTAGGCCATAGGAAGGTGAGAAACCAAAGTCTACCCCAAATCAACACAATGTTCCATCCGGTTCGCCCGAAAGGGAGTTTTCACCTCTAAGTGCAGGAACTCACTAGAGAGAAAGTGAGCCGGTGAAGCCGGTCACACCCCGGAGTAGGATATTGCACATTTACAACACACAACACACTTGTATACATATGGTATGGCACAACCTAGGTTTGGGTGGGGTTCCGACGCTCCGGCCCCGCTTCGGCGAAACCCTGAATCCGCTGGAAAAACCTAACGTTTTCATCTACCCCCATAGACGTGCGTCGAAAAGGGGTAGGCCAGTGGAGTTTTTTGCTTGGTTGTGTTAGGTTAGGCCATAGGAAGGGAGAAACCAAAGTCTACCCCAAATCAACACAATGTTCCATCCGGTTCGCCCGAAAGGGAGTTTTCACCTCTAAGTGCAGGAACTCACTAGAGAGAAAGTGAGGCCGGTGAAGCCGGTCACACCCCGGAGTAGGATATTGCACATTTACAACACACAACACACTTGTATACATATGGTATGGCACAACCTAGGTTTGGGTGGGGTTCCGACGCTCCGGGGCCCCGCTTCGGCGAAACCCTGAATCCGTGGAAAAACCCTAACGTTTTCATCTACCCCCATAGACGTGCGTCGAAAGGGGGTAGGCCAGTGGGTTTTTTGCTTGGTTGTGTTAGGTTAGGCCATAGGAAGGTGAGAAACCAAAGTATACCCCAAATCAACACAAGATTCCATCCGGTTCGCCCGAAAGGGGAGTTTTCACCTCTAAGTGCAGGAACTCACTATGAAGAAAGTGACGCCGGTGAAGCCGGTCACACCCCGGAGTAGTATAATGGACATTTACAATACACAACACACTTGTATACATATGGAATGGCACAACCTAGGTTTTGGTGGGGTTCCGACGCTCCGATGCCCCGCTTCGGCGAAACCCCGAATCCGCTGGAAAAACCCTAACGTTTTCGTCTACCCTCATAGACGTGCGTCGAAAGGGGGTAGGCCAGTGGAGTTTTTTTCTTGGTTGTGTTAGGTTAGGCCATAGGAAGGTGAGAAACCAAAGTCTACCCCAAATCAACACAAGATTCCATCCGGTTCGCCCGAAAGGGAGTTTTCACCTCTAAGTGCAGGAACTCACTAGAGAGAAAGTGGAGCCGGTGAAGCCGGTCACACCCCGGAGTAGGATATTGCACATTTAAACACACAACACACTTGTATACATATGGAATGGCACAACCTAGGTTTTGGTGGGTTCCGACGCTCCGATGCCCCGCTTCGGCGAAACCCCGAATCCGCTGGCACAATAAATGTGCTGTTTTTATTTGTTTTACATGTATATGTTGTAGAGTTGGGTTCCAGAAAACTCAAACCATTATTTTACGGGGGTGGGATACTGAAATTGGGAGGGCAATTATAGGTCCAATATATATAAAAATTACAACTACATTAAATATTATATAGAGAAATAAAGAAATGAATATTATATACGAAAATAAATAAAAAAAAGAACAACTAAATGCCGACGGCACTGCCGTCGGCGTACACCGTCGGCGTATCAACGATGCTGGACGGGCGACTTCGTTCCGTCACGGCGCCCTTTTTTACGCCGACGGGATTTACGACGCCGACGGCGGCCGTCGGGCACGGTAAGGCTACGCCGACGGCGCTTCGTACGCCGACGGCTTGTTGGGCGTCTGCCCTAGCTCGTGCTGTACGCCGACGGCCCCGACATTTGGCCGTCAGCGTACAGTGCGGCCGTCGGCGTAGTGTGGCTTTCCCGTAGTGTCGGTACTGCCAACCTAACATGTCATGATCTGCTGCCAAGTGCCAACAGAGACATCGCCGTGAGAGGATCTTTGACACGTAGGAACACAGCGAGCGCACGTGGAGGCCGGCCGGCGCCGCTCCGTCGTCGACTCTGCATCAAGCAAAAAAAATAACATAGCATCATCAAGCAATAATTCGGCAACGAAAATGTGGTCATCGAGTTGGGCCTGTACGTAGCAATAGTTCGGCCACGGTCCACGAATACAGTTGTCCACGTGGGCTATTCTCTGGGCCCGAGTAGCCAATTTCTCTTGTTTGGATCATGGGAAAAGCTAAGGAAAGGCGCCGCTCGCTCGTCTCTCCGTGTGGTGGCTTGCTGCGATTCGTGCCAGCCAATCGAGCGACGCGCGCAAGGGAACGTCCAAATTGTGGCAGGTCCCACTTGTAAGAGAGGCAAGGCACACGTCTCTCCCGCAGCCTCTCAGGCCACACGTCACATTCGTTCAATTTGGATAAGGTTCTTCCCGGACCCACCTGTCAGCCAGACCACTCCGAACTCTCTCCCCTGCTCCTCTCTCTCCGCTCCGGCGACTCGGGCCGATCCGCCATTTTCGGCCATGTTGACCGCATTCCGGCAGTTCCTCGCTGGTGGAGAGGGTCGTCTTCGCGTCCGCCGGCGTGGTGAGCCCTTTTACCCTCTGGGTTTGATGTTTTTTTGGCATATCTCGGCGTTCTCCGTGGTCATTAGGCCGCGATTCGTCCACAGTGCCCGTCGGCGTCAACGGGGTATGGGCAGAGAGGCTCGCCGGAGCGGGTGCTGGCGTTGTGAGGCCATTTTCCTGCTGGATTTGGCGTTCGCCGTGGCATCAGAAAAAATCTGAGGTCGCTCGCCCGCCTGCCGTGCTGCCCGCCGCGTCTCTCCTCGTTGGCCTCGGTGGCTCGATCAGGAACGGCCACGGCGGCCCGGCGCTGCGCTCTCTAGGTTCAGCCGTCCAAGGCTCCAGGCGACGGCGAGTATACGACGGCGCCGCACGATGCTCCGTCGCGTACCAGCGGCCAGGTCGCAGTTCCCAGATAGTGTCCCATCGAAGAACAGCAGCGCAACCTAGCCGCTCTCTCTTGTCTGTGTCGATGTGCGGTTCCTACCAATCGATTGGGGATTTGGGGATCGCTAATTGGAGTCACAACAGCCAAATGGGCTTTCTACTCTGCCCTGTTGAGCCGAATAGGCTGCTCCTTCTGGAATTATTGCTGCTAGGAACGTACAATTTTTAGCAGGTGCTTGTTATACATATATACTAGATTTATTTTGCAAAAATAATGAGTGCACATCTGTACACCCATGTACTCAAGTAGCTCCGCTCATGCGCCGTGGTCGTTAGGTCACGATTCGTCCATTGTGCCCGTCGGCGTCAACGGGGTATGGACCGAGGCTCGCTGGCGCAGTCTCCGGTGTGGTGAGCCCATATACCCTATGGATTTGTTGTTTTCGTGGTGTTTTGTTCGTCGGTCGCCATGTTCGTTAGGTACTGATTCGTCCACCCTTGTCGTTGCCGTCAATGGCGGTAGGGCAATGAGGCTTGGCAGTTGGCGGCGTTGTTCCTGTCGTGGTTAATCCGGCACCCTCGAGTTTACTGGTGAGATTGGGCCCCGGTGTATGCTGAAATTTGCTAGAACAAGAAGGATTCGTTCGGTTTTGGTGCTTCTTCGACCGTGTGGCTTGGGAGCGGTGGAGGTTCGTTATTTTTCTACAAGATATTGGTGCTAGTGTACTGGTTTTTTTTAATGATTGAATCCAGCCGCAGGTGACCTTGTATATGCTTTGGTAGTTGATGAACATGATATGTACATTGTGCTTTGTGGTATTTTTTTTTGCTTGTGTGGGTTTCTCGATGAGTTTGTGGGGGCGGTGTTGGTGCACTGGGGATGACCTGCAGATATGTTTATTGTGTGTGTTTCTTCTGCGGTACTGATCCTTGATGTAAGTATTGGAACAATGTAATTTGTAGGATTACTCAGTTTTAGCTTCGTGTATTTTTTTTCATCAACTTGCGTTGTATAATTTGGTAATTACCAGTGAGCTCATATTTTTTGACAAATATTGAACTAACTTGGTAGTTACAAGCAAATAAACTGATAGCTAGGATTGAATTAACTGATTACTATATTTTCATGAGCAAAGAACATGTTAACCGGCGGTATTAAATATCCGATAGCTATTTGTAAAGAATATGATAGCTGTAAAGAAATATCATGGTAGCTAAGAACAGCCAGGGGAAATAACATGCTAGCTAAGAACAGCTAGGGGAAATAACATTGTAACTATCAGTTCAAGGAGTTAGTTTAATCCCTTCATGTGTATGGTGTTCTTTTTGTATCTCTGTTTTTTTTTCAAGGTTTTAGCGGGTTTTTTATTCGATTTTAATTCTTTGCAGGCTAATTCTGTAGACGGGAACAGGGCGTCATCATATGAAATCATAATTTTGTAGATAAGCCTAACGGATGGACACCACAATACTGTACAGTCAATAGGCCAGGGCAGCTTTTTGGATATAAAGTGTCTTAACTTGCATAACCCTCTCGTTTGCTAGTTTTTGTGGTCCATTCCGTCGATTTGTGTGTTCATTGGTCCGGATTTGACCACCATCGACGTCAACGGGCTAGGGTAGGTGATGTTGCTAGCATTTCCCTTTTTGTGGTCGTTGGTTTAGAGCTCTAAATAGTCAGTGTTAGTGTTTAGGTCATGTGGTCGAATCCATTCGGTGGTGGCCATGGATTTCGTCTGGTAGACTTGTGTTCATATATACGGGGCGATGCTTGATGTTGGTTTGGTGCTGTTCTATGGTGTTGACCTGGAGATTTTGTTTTTGTATGTGTTGGTGTTGTTGATGGAGTTTGATAGGGTAGTGGCGGTGTTCGTGTGGGGGTAATCAGGGGTAATCGTGTGGGAATTAATCTGCACGGTGTGTACTGAGATATCAGTTAGTTAGGTGCACGCGCCGAACCGGAGCCGTAAATATTTTGTGTGCTTCTTCACTGATCTTAACTTGGTAATTAAGTCGACGGAAGAAACCATACGTCGTCTCGCGCGTGCATGCATGCAAGTTAAGAAGAATGGATTTTTTCTTTATATTTCCTTGAGTGTCAAGGTGTTGACCTAATCCAGATACCTAAGCAGCAAAGACTTGGTAATCCACGCACTGAGCACCACTAAAACAACTTGGCTACCCGTTTGTCAGTTTGCCCATCCGTACGTGGCGACCGGTACTCGATCGGGTCTTCTGTCAGGTTGCGTGCGTCATCCACTAGAACAACCTGACTAATGTTGTCGATCGCATGACTAATTACATACTTTTCTTAAGAGACTAACTAAATGTTTTACAAGCGAACTGGTAAAGTGAAGTGACACTGAAAAGCAAAGTTGATTTGTTCTCAGCGGGAAGAATTAATTGATCTGAGTTTTGACCGGGCAAGCACACAAGGACATGGTAAAGGTAAGAAAGGGAAAACTCACTCGTTGTTGCTGCTTTTGCAGCATACACGGTCCTGCCAAAATTATGGTCTGTATTTAGAGTTCAGACTGACCCTACGTGAAGAGTTAACATTAAATACACACCATGCATATGTAATAGTGTTGACTCTTAAACTCACCTTAAAGAGACTCTAACTCTTAACATGGGTGAATTTCGGTTTGATTATAATGTCGAGGCCTATATATACTTA
Organism: Poa pratensis; assembly: GCA_947311845.1. NCBI lineage: Eukaryota > Viridiplantae > Streptophyta > Magnoliopsida > Poales > Poaceae > Poa > Poa pratensis. The sequence continues at coordinate 36,946,947 of CAMZMU010000086.1, read as the reverse complement.
AAAAACTTAACTAGTCATTTTTTCTAAGTTTGACCAAGTTTACATTAATAAATACCAATATTCCTGATATTAAATCATTATCATTGGACCCATCATGCAATATATTTTCATATTGTATCAGTTTGGTATTATAAATATTGACATTTTTCTTCATTACTCCGAAGAGTCGGTATTTGACATGATTACATACTAATGAAGTGAATACTGGTGAATGTTTGTCTTAACCAATAGATAGGTGTGATTTACATGTTGAAACGAATCGAGGGCTAAATATTAATCCTCGATGTGTGGCGGCTTCTGCTAAGATTTTGCTCAACGTCTCATATTGCCCACTGCCTTGACTGCGTAACCAGAATGGACACATGGCAAATGCACACTCAGGGGCGAAGCTTCCCTTAGCGCAAGGTAGGGCGGTCATATTCTTATTCATGTGTTTTTCTGAACAATTTGAGTGGTCGTACGTCAAAAACAAAGCTCCTCTTATGAAGATTTATCAAGAATAATTTCAAATTATGAGCATAAGCATTTGCAAGATAACCTTAAACTATTCATTGTTCATACACAGAAAATTGAAGATCTTAGAGATATTTGACAGGTATATGTTTCTTGCGTTTTATCCTCTAATTGAATTTGCATTGGATTTACTGATGGTGTCAAAAACAGTTGAAACAAATTTCTGGATGACAAAGAACATCAAGACCGAGTTGCACAAAAAGATGTCTATGATGGTTTCTTGATGACTTGATGATGTGCTAAATCGAGTTAGTGATATTCAGAAGTTTTTATCGAGAAAATTATGAAAGATTTTTCAAAATAAGTAGCGATTTTCCATTGCTATAGGTTTTAATTATAGTCAAATATGTTTATATTTTCTATTGTACTAAGTAATTATGAATCATATATAGTGTTAATATATTCGCACTATTTCAGTCTTTCCATCAATTTTGAGTTCGCCCTACCACAATGTTTTTTCGCGCCACTGTGTATACTCTTTTTTTTTTTAGTTGATGCATGGCCAGCAACAGTCCATATGTGTTTGGCATGAAACATACCAAAGAGGATGAAAATAGTTTTGTCGATTTGAGCCATCGCATTCGTATGTGGATACCACCAGAACTCGTCAGCGCTATCAGCTAAGCCGCCGGATGCAAGCTGGATCGCTACGTATGTAAGTAGCTACCAACCGACCTTCGTAGCAGCGACTAATCCAACGCCCACATGCCCACGCCATTTGCACTCTCATGTTACCTATAAATACCTGCCGTATATCTCCTGATCTCGTCACCAAACCAAAGCAAGAAGCTCCATCTCCTCACAACAAGAGCGATCACCTCTTGCTACCTAAGGCTTGTACGTCCAAGTCTGTCCACTGCCTCCCAGCTTCTCTGTGCTAAGTAATAAACCTGCAAGAAACAAACGACATGGGTAGCGTGGGCACCAACCCGGCCGCCGCCTTCTCCGCCTTCGCCACCGACGACAAGGCGCCGTTCCAGCCGCTCAACCCCGAAGACGTCCGCGCCTACCTCCACAAGGCCGTCGACTTCATCTCCGACTACTACACCAACGTCGAGTCTGCCCGTGCTCCCCAACGTCAAGCCGGGATACTTGCAGGACGAGCTCACGGCGTCCCCGCCGACCTACTCGGCTCCCTTCGACGTCACCATGAAGGAGCTCAGGACCTCCGTCGTCCCCGGCATGACGCACTGGGCTAGCCCCAACTTCTTCGCTTTCTTCCCGTCCACCAACAGCGCCGCCGCCATCGCTGGCGACCTCATCGCCTCAGCCATGAACACCGTCGGGTTCACGTGGCAGGCCTCACCCGCGGCCACCGAGATGGAGGTGCTCTCGCTCGACTGGCTCGCGCAGCTGCTGCGCCTGCCCACCACCTTCATGAACCGCACAGGCTCTGGCCGTGGCACTGGCGGCAGCGTCATCGTCGGCACCACCAGCGAGGCTATGCTCGTCACGCTCGTCGCCGCCCGTGACGCCGCTCTGCTTCGGAGCGGCTCCGTCGGCGTCTCCCACCTGCCGCGCCTCACTGTGTACGCCGCCGACCAGACGCACTCCACCTTCTTCAAGGCGTGCCGCCTCGCTGGTTTCGACCCTGCCAACATCCGTTCCATCCCCACCGGGCCGGAAACCGACTACGGGATCGACCCGGCAAAGTTACTCGAGGTCATGCAGGCTGACGTCGACGCCGGCCTCCTGCCAACCTACATCTGCGCCACTGTCGGCACCACCTCATCCAACGCCGTCGACCCGGTGGGCGCTGTCGCGGATGTCGCCGCCATGTTCAATGCTTGGGTCCACGTGGACGCTGCCTACGCCGGCAGCGCCTGCATCTGCCCGGAGTTCCGCCACCATCTCGACGGCGTCGAGCGCGTGGACTCCATCAGTATGAGCCCACACAAGTGGCTTCTCACCTGCCTCGACTGCACCTGCCTGTACGTCCGGGACGCTCACCGCCTAAGCGACTCGCTCGAGACCAACCCGGAGTACCTCAAGAACGACGCTACTGACTCCGGCGAGGTCACCGACCTCAAGGACATGCAGGTCGGCGTCGGCCGCCGCTTCCGTGGGCTCAAGCTCTGGATGGTCATGCGCACCTATGGCACCGCCAAGCTCCAGGAGCATATCCGCAGTGACGTGGCCATGGCAAAGATGTTCGAAGACTTCGTTCGTGCCGACGACCGGTTCGAGGTCGTCGTCCCGAGGAACTTTGCTCTCGTTTGCTTCAGGATCAAGCCCAGTGGAGCCATGACAGAGGAGGATGCCGATGACGCCAACCGTGTGCTCATGGACAACCTCAACAAGACCGGCAAGGCGTACCTCGCGCACACGGTTGTCGGCGGCAGGTTCGTTCTCCGCTTCGCCGTGGGGTCATCGCTGCAGGAGGAGAGGCATGTGAGGAGTGCATGGGATCTCATCAGGAAGACCACCAGCGAGATGATGGATTAAGTGGACGGATCTAGAGACTTCCAAGAGCTACACAAAATCCCTACATTTAGGGCACAACTGTTCTTTTATCATATTCTTTTATTTCCAAATGGGTTTTGCTATTCCATGTTGTAAGGTGTATCGGCTAAAGTTTAGGCTGACAAATTTGGCTAATTTATCAAAAAAATACCTTTGTGCATATTTTGACAGCAATGGATACAAAAAAATGAATGAAAATAACCGATCAAAATTAGATACATCATCGCAAGTTCCATCTTAAAGTCAAGACTGACAAATTCATGACCCTTCAAAGCCTAAGTTGTGAGCTTCTACTTGTGCATTTTCTCAATTCCGCATGTGAGGATGTCAAATGGTGTCCGAGCAATAATTGTCAACTTTATTTTGTAATGGCATGCTATAAAAATTGGAAAAGGGTCAAGATAAAACACCGTTATTGGTACATTAAACATCACAAACAGATGAATAACACATCGGTAGCAGACATAATGAAAAACCGTTTGTGTTGAGAGTTGAGACACTTCATCCATGCGAAGACTCGTTGCAACAAAGCCATCCTCGGTTGCCAATGCAGGTTTGACTTGTGACGATAGTGTCGTATTAACCTAGCTAGGCGGAAACGGTGATCCCGTTTGGGATCCCGGGTTCGTGTTATATAGAGGTGGGAAAAGCCTCCACCGTGGCATTACATGTGGGGTACCGTATAGGGTGGTATACTATACCATACCTATACGGTACGGCTGTGTACATACTCCAACACCCCCCCCCCCCCCCCCCCCCCCCCTTAATCTAAACTTCGGAGAAGATTTAGATTACGCCTAAACTCATGAAGATTTGCAACTGGGAGAGCTTTCGTGAATCCATCAGTAACTTGATCTTTGGTTGATATGAACCGGACTTCCAACTGTATATTTGCAACCCTCTCACGAACGAAATGAAAATCAATCTCTATATGTTTGGTGCGAGCATGGAAAACTGGATTTGCAGACAGATATGTAGCACCGAGGTTATCACACCATAAACATGGTTTCTCCTTGAGTATAACACCAAGTTCCTGTAAAAGAGCCTCAACCCAAATAAGTTCAGTTGTAGCATTAGCAAGGGATTTATACTTAGCTTCGGTACTTGACCGAGAGACTCTGGCCTGTTTTCTTGCAGTCCATGACACTAGATTCAGGCCAACAAAGATGGCAAAACCACCCGTGGAGCGATGATCATCAGGGCAGCCAGCCCAATCAGCATCTGGAAAAGCACTTAACAAAGTGGATGAAGACTTCTGGAATGTTATGCCAAGATTAATAGTGCCACTGACATAGCGAAGGATACGTTTGACAGCTGTCCAATGAGAAGTCGTAGGAGCATGAAGATACTGACAAACCTTGTTCACAGAGTAGGACAAGTCTGGACGTGTCAAAGTGAGGTACTGAAGAGCACCAACGATGCTTCGATAGTTTGTACTGTCTTCTGATGTGAGAGCCTCTCCCGAGAGGAGAGAGATCTTGTCCGTGGATGACAATGGGGTCGGGGCAGGCTTGCAAGCACGCATGCCAGCCTTGACAAGGAGATCGGATGCATATTTGGCTTGTGTGAGAATTATGCCGTCATTGTACTTCTTCACTTCAATGCCAAGAAAGAAATGAAGATCAACAAGATCCTTGATAACAAAGTGAATGTTGAGATCTTTGAGCAATATACCAATGGCCGAATCTGATGAGCTAGTAACAATGATGTCATCAACATAAATCAGGACATAAATGGTAACATCAGACTTGTGATAAAGAAATAATGAGGTGTCAGCTTTTGAGGGAATAAAGCCAAGATCATGAAGTTTCGCACTTAACCGAGAAAACCATGCACGAGGGGCCTGTTTCAGACCATAGAGGGATTTGTCAAGTTTGCAAATATGATTGGGAAGGGTTGGATCTTCAAAACCTGGGGTTGTTTCATGTAAACCTCCTCTTCCAGAACACCATGTAAGAATGCGTTCTTCATATCTAGCTGCCGGAGACTCCAACCCCGTGAAACGGAGATGGCTAACACAGTTCTGATAGTGGCTGCTTTCACAACAGGACTAAAGGTATCTTCATAGTCAATACCATACCTTTGCTTGAAGCCCTTGGCAACAAGACGAGCTTTGTATCTGTCAACAGTACCATCAGAGCGTTGTTTGATTCTGTATACCCATTTGCAATCAATCAAGTTGTTGGTGGAGTTTCGAGGAACAAGATGCCATGTACTGTTTTGGAGAAGGGCGTCATATTCTTCTTGCATTGCTTGGCGCCATTGCGGATGAGATCGAGCATTCGTGATATTCCGAGGTTCACCTGAGGAAGTAAGCAAACCATACCGCACAGTACCTCGAGAAACTTTGTAAGGAACAGTACCATCTTTGAATTGTTTTGGTTGTCGAATACCTTGTTGTAGGCGAGTGCGCACTCCAGACACAGGGATGGCCGCAGCACCAGTGGGCACAGGAGATCTAGGAGGATCCAGTGCGGGGCCAGCCGTGGTCTCCTCAGCGTCGGAGGAGCCGACAGCAGGAGACGTGGCAGCCGGCGAGTGGTGCGGAGGCGGAGACCGTGGGCTGGCGGGAGGCGACGTGGCGGTCGGCGACTGGCGCGGGGTCAGGGACAGCGTGCGGGCGGGAGAATCCGCTGGCGCACGTGAAGGAGACGGCAGCGGGGACAGATCGGCCGCTGTCAGAGGATCGGCGCCGGGATCCGTGCGCGCGAGATCCAACACGGGGACATAATCATCTTGGGATCGGGCGCCCGTGTCGTTTTGTGCTGGTGAGGCTGCTGCCGTTTCTTGCTCCTGGAGGTTCATTTCTTCACTGTTTTCAGCAAAATTTTGTTCCGTGGACTCAGGATTTGAAGCTGCATCGTCATGTGCATGTATATCCTCTTGTTCCTGGACAGGGTTAGTGATAACAGGGACAAAAGGCAAAGGCATGTGGTTATCAAGTTGTGCATCCCCAATATTTGATGAAGGTGGCATGTTGTCTTTTGGAAGTAAAAGAATTTCATTGCAAAGGTGTTGTCCAGCATTGGAATGTAAAGATGCAAAAGGAAACACACGCTCATCAAAAACAACATCTCTAGAGATATACACACGTCCGGTGGACACGTCTAAACATTTTACTCCTTTGTGGCGAGGGCTATAGCCAAGAAACACACAACATGTGGAACGAAAAGCAAGCTTTCTTTTGTTATAAGGGCGAAGGTTAGGCCAGCAGGCACAACCAAAAATCCGAAGGGAGTCATAATTGGGTTTGGTGTGAAGAAGATGTTCAACAGGTGTATCGAAGTTTATGACTTTACTAGGAAGTAAATTTATGAGGAAGGTGGCAGTGAGAAAGGCTTCATCCCAAAACTTAAGAGGCATGGATGCATTTTCAAGAAGAGATCAACCAACTTCAACAATGTGACGATGTTTGCGTTCAACAGAACCGTTTTGTTGATGGGCATGTGGACAAGAAACATGATGCGAGATGCCAACTTTTGAAAGAAACTATTTAACTTCTCATACTCACCACCCCAATCAGTTTGCATAGTTTTTATCTTCCTATCAAACTTGCGCTCAACAAACTGTTGGAAATTAAGAAACACTTGATACACCTCAGAACGATTTTTGAGTAGATAAATCCATTTAAACTTGCTGAAATCATCAATAAAACTCACATAGTACGAATGTTTGCCAACAGAGGCTAGAGCTGGACCCCATACATCAGAAAACACTTGTTCTAAAGGAACAGTGGATACACTAGTGGACAAGGGATAGGGAAACTGGTGACTCTTAGCGAGTTGACATGCATCACAAACATAAGGATTTGTCTCATGCGAATGAGAGAGTTCATTTTTCCTAAGGATTTGTTGAACCACAAACGAAGAGGGATGACCTAAGCGACGATGCCACGTAGAAGACGACGGCTTGATTGTAAGAAAAGCTTGCTTGTGTGACCCACTAGAAACAGGCATAAGTGGGTAGAGACCATCATGACAGGGACCTTTAAACAGAACCTTCCTGGTGACCTGGTCCTTAATCAAAAAGAAGAAAGGATGGAACTCAATGAATACATCGTTATCTAGAGTGAGCTTATGAACAGATAACAAGTTTTTGGAGGAACTAGGAACATGTAAAACATTGTTTAGATGCATGGAATTATTGGGGAGATGCAAAACTGAATAACCAACATGAGATATGGGCATACCATGACCATTTGCCGTGTGGACGTTGTCACGCCCCTGTATTTGTCGGCCACGGCCATCTTGTTCAGCTCCCCGGTGATATGGTCTATAGCTCCCGTGTCAGGATACCAGTTGGTATCAACACCATAGGAGGCCATGTTGGCGGACTTGTCCTTGCGATCAGTGTCATCATCGGAGTCATCCCTGTCCTGATAACGCCACCAGCAATCACTAGCTGGGTGTCCATGTATCTTGCAGATTTGGCACGTCACATCAACAAAGGGAGTGGGTGCCCTGTCACGGCGCCCATCATCACGGCGACGTCCTCCATCGCGACGACCACCGTCATCGCGGTAGCCATCTCGCCGGCCCTCAAACCGGCGGTTGTCACGGCCGCTGTCACGGCGGCGACTGTCGTCACGGTCGCGATAGCCACAGCCTCCATCATAATCGCGGCGGCCATCGCGGCGGCCACGGTCATCACCACGGCTGTAGCCGCGGTCGTCATCATTGCGGCGGTAGCCGCGGTTGTCGCCTTGACCACGGTCACCACCACCACTACGCGGGCGGCTGTCATGTCCTCCACAACGCGCAAGATTCACCGAGGAGGTGAAGGAGTCACCACTTTCCTGGAGCATGTTAGTGCGCATATCATGTGCACAAATCTGGTCATATAGATCATCAACTGTGATGTGTGGGTTTCCATGAACAGCAGCAACAAGATCATTATATGACCCATCTAGACCATTAAGAATGTATCCTATAATCTCTCCATCATCTATTTCTTTCCCAAGTGCTAACAGTTCGGAACTAAAACCTTTCATCTTGGAAAAATATTGGGCTACGGTGTGTGCACCCTTCTTGGTGCTGTTGAGTGCACCACGAAGGTGATTGACCTTGGAGAGGGATTGAGTGGAAAACATGGAGGTGATAACAGCCCAAACTGACTCGGTGGTTTCACAACCTACTATGTGTGCTAAAATATCAGGAGAGAGAGAGAGAGTTTATGAGGTAACTCATCACAGCTTGATCGCGAGCGATCCATGCAGCATACTCCGCGTTGGGGATGGTGGTCTTCTTCTTCTCAGAGTCTTGGACGTCGACGGTCCGGGGCGGTGCGCGGTCGGTGCCGTTGAGCAGGCCGATGACCTGGGCACCACGCAACGCCTGGGAGACGAGTGTCTTCCAGAACAGGAAGTTGGAGCGCGTCAGCTTCTGGGACGGAGGTGCATCGAGCGAGGCGGCCACGGACCCCATGGTGGGAGTCGACGAGGAGGCCATGGTGCAGAAGGTCTTGATCGGCGGCTGTCATGTGTTAATCTCGGCAGATGTCATTGAGATGACTTTGTAGTCGTGGGGATTGCGCGAGTCAAGCGTCTCCGAGCTTAAGATCACAGGGCACGAAGAAGACAATATTTACCCAGGTTCGGCCCCTCAGTGTGAGGCAAAGACCTACGTCCTGCCTATCCTAGATTGATATTGATTGGAATATGGAGTTACAAGGGTTGGCGATCGAGGTGTCGAGTCGCCGTATGTTCTAGGGTTTAGAACTTGTAAGCTCCTACTCTTCTAAGTCCTGCGAGTCCTGTTTATATACACAGAGGCTCGCTAGGTTGCAAGGAAAGCTTCTCCTTCAAGGAAAGTATAAGCCGGAGTCCTACTTGGAGACTAAACGTCTTCGTGTCTTCCAAGTCAAGTTATCTTTGACCTTCTAGATGCTTCCGTCAGCACGTCGTGATCCTTTGCCGGCCCATCTCCGTGTAAGCCCATCAATGGTGCGGCCACAAACTTATCATGAGCCACATAACAATATTGGGCTGCGGGTTAATCCATTAAGTATTCCCCCGACAGCGGTGGTGGCAAAGAATGCGGCGGCGGCGGCAGGTGTGGTCTTGGTTTTAGGGTTTATGGGTCGTAGTTTTGGTCTTTGGGTCTTGGGTCTTTGTTTTGGAGGTTTTTGGATCGTTGTCTTGGATCTTGGGCGGCGGCAGCTTGGTAGGCGGCGGTGGCTAGGTTTTAGGTCTTGGGCGGCGGCGGCGGCGGCAACAAGGTGCGGCGGCGGCGGCGATTTTCTTGGAGCCGGCGGCTAGAGAAGGAAGAGGTATGGCTCCGATACCATATTAACCTAGCTAGGCGGAAACGGTGATCCCGTTAGGGATCCCGGGTTCGTGTTATATAGAGGTGGGAAAAGCCCCCACCGTGGCATTACATGTGGGGTACCGTATAGGGTGGTATACTACGGCTGTGTACATACTCCAACATGTCGGTCTGTACAAAGGTCACCATGCTCACAACTTGTTTTCCCCTCTCAACACCTTCTTCTTCCTCCTCTCTGTACCATTTGTTGTTGCTCTAAACATGAAGACAGCCACAATGACAAAAAACAATCCAGCAGCGAGACAAGGAATCATGTCTCGATTTCAATGTATGCTGAAGCTCTAGGAAAACATATTCGCCAACCGGCTAGAGAGAGAGAAAGAGAGAGAGAGAGAGAGAGAATTTTTAAGAAGGTTAGCATGACCACAAAAGATAGGAGAGTGAGAAGAGAGAACATGGATGGATGTATGTTACACGTTATGAATTAAGTGGCTTATCGGGAATACATGATGCGGCTTAAGAAACAAACAAAAAAAACAGAATATGAGAAATACCAAATGCAAATTCAGAGAGAATAGTATCAAGTTATCAACAAGTATGCACAATCAGATTTGTCAATTTTGTTTCGTTAGCTATGAGTCGATTTTGGATGCGAAATTTTGAGACATGATATATGTATGCTATGTGAATGTTGTAATCCTTTTAGAACTTTTATTCATGTTAAATATGCTTATAATTGATTTGCAAAAATATACAACAAAATAAATCATCTACTACGTACATAAGTCATCTCATGTTCTCAGTGTATCCTACATGTCCTCTTAGTTATATGGATGGCAAGGAGATGAAACATAGCTGTATTCCGATTAAATCAACAATTTGTTTTACTCTGCACATTAAAATTAAAATGGTACGGAAATAAACGCTCCTTTAGCAAAATTGAGGCTAATCATGTGCGAATTAATCTGCACAGGTGGTCTACTAAAACATCAGTTGGTTATATGCACGAGCCGAACCGTAGCTGTAAATATTTTTTGCTTCTCCACTGATCGTGACCTGGTAAGCAGGTATCCATCGAAGGAAGAGACCATACGTCGTCTCGCGCGTGCATGCATGCATGTTAACAAGAATAAAAATTTCTCAATCTTACTTGAGTGACGAAGGTGTTGACCGAATCCGGAAACTTAAGCAGCAAAGACTTTGTAATGTATGTACACTCGCTAATGTACGTACTGAGCTGCTGTACATATTGTTAAGTAGAATAATTAAATATGAATTGTTGTATTATGTTGTGCTTAGTATAATAATGTCTTTGCGAACCAAAGGATGGGTTGGAGCGTCGTTGTATCCCAGGCTCCCAGCCCACTAAATTTCAAATCACAGGTTTGACGCTTGTGTGTCGCATAAAGTTGAAATATTGGTGGTTTCCGTTGATAACAAACCGTCTGTACTGACTTGATCAATCTCGAGACGACTCGCCAGCTCAATCTTTCAGAAATACTCATAGGGACAGGTTGTATTTTGTACATTGTTTCGCAAAAAAAAATGTAACCCGCGCGAAAAGAAAGTGTAACACTGTCTTTTCTATTAAGGAAAAGTGTAACAATGTTACCTACTACTCCTACCTAGCTATACCTTTCTTCACTTGGACCATCCGTACGTGGCAACCCGTACTCGGGTTCACGGGGTTGTGTAAAGAGATATTCTGTCAGGTTGCGTTTGCGTGCGTCATCCAATAAAACAACCTGACTAAAGTTGTTGTTGCTCGCATGACTAATTACTTACTTTTCACAAGAGACTTAACTAAAGTTATTCAAGCGAACTCGTAAAGCAAAGTGACACCGAAAAGCAAAAGTAAAGAGAAATAACAAGGTTGATTTGTTCTCTGCGGGAAGAGATTTTATAAGAGTTTTGACCGGGCATGCGTAAGGACATGGTAAAAGTAAAAAAAGGGAAATTCACGCCTTGTGCCCCTAGTCACACTTTTCAGAGCCGCTTCCAATATTCAGGGAATTTGTTTTGCCACCCATTTAGGATATATATTCAGGTAACATCTTACGAAATTCTCGTGTCCAATCTAAGGATATCTACCGAGCTAGAGTCAGTGCTAAAAGACGGGGAAACGAATAGGAGCGAGGACACGAGAGGTGTGAAGACGGGGGTGCCGTAACGAACCGCCTCATGGCTCATAGCTATACACCCTCCCCAACATATTGGAACCCACCCGCAGACCAATGGCGAGACACCGTCGACACGAACGCGCCGTGGGTAGCAATGCTGAAACCCGTCCAAGACCATAACCCCGTCACTGAAAGGTGGACCAACAACAAGCCGGGCCCAGAAGCAATGTACCTTTGTACACAGGCGGGTGGCGAGGGGCATGCAGATTTATTTATCAAACAGTAGAACATGCCCGTTGCAACCAATGGCGAGGCACCTGCACCCGGCGAGCGCGGGAAGGCCCACAATTGTAAGGACGTAGCCGACGCGAAAGCCCTGTTGTACCCCCACACGAAACATAGAGAAAGAGGATAACCCTGTGCAAGGAACAAAGGTACACGGTCCCACCGTCAGCGAGGGCCGGCGCTGGGCAGCCGAGCACGTTATCGTGAGGGGTGCAAGAAACTTTGAATGGTAAAAGAACAAATCCAACCAATGGGCGGCCTCCGTTGATAATCTCGCCCCTCCACCACACTGATTAAACGCGTCGCGTGAGGCACAAGCAAATTCCAGATTTTATCACATGTCTTTTACTCCATCAAGTTGTGGCACAAGCAAATTCTATCACCATCTTGAACAGCACGATCGAGCACAAGCAAGCAAGTTAAATTAAGCAAGAAAGTTAAAATTCTTACTTATTCCAGTAATTAGTTAATCACTCCCACTGAATTTTCAACTGAAACTTGCAGAAGTGTAAAGCATAATTCTACGATGTGTACTCCCAGGAAAAATTTGTTTCAGAGCATGTAAAGACAGTTAAACAAGTTTCAGTCTACTTGTATTCCTACTTAATCTTCCAAGAATCTTGTTAAGAATTTCAGTTAAGGTAACTTGCACTAGCAGCAAGTTGATGTATTCCTACTTGTGCATTTCAGCAAGAATTTGTGCAGTCTACAGTAGCAGCAACCATTTCAGTTAAGATTATACCTACTGATTTTCAGCTGCGACTGGGTTGTGCAGTAGCATTTCAGACAGAGTACTCCTAGTTACTGTACAAGGAATAATTAGCCAAATTATCTAGCGTGCACAGAACAAGCAAATTAGCAAGTGCTTTTGCAAATAATGCGGCTACCGCGAGGAGGAACCATCAGTCCGCCGCACGAGGCTGAGGCGACCAGAATGGGACAAGAGAGAGACAGAAGAACAACAAGCAAAGGGAGCTTTTTGATCAGCACAAGAATCACCGGAAGCAGCAGCGCGGCGGTATACCTGCTCGCTGTGTCCCTGGGGAAGTAGATGACGTGCCTCCCCGCCGGCTGCAGTCACACAAGCGGCCCCGCACACGCGTACCACAGCTCCTGGTTCACCTTGCTCCTCCTCTTCCCCTCCCCCTCGCCGCTGCCGCCGACGGAGCTCTCCGGAGCAGTCATCCTGCGCACACACGCCACTGCCCAGTCACCTAACCCAACCGTCGCCGTTGCCCGGGAGGCATCGCCTGGTCACCACGAGGCTGGGAAGGAGGAGGAAAATGGAGCCACTGCCAACAGATCCATCACCGCCGCCCACCGATCTGTCACCACCGCACATTAATTAAGCCGTGGCTCTAACGGCGAGAGCGAGGAGCACGGAGGCGGCGGCGAGCGTGAGGGAGGGGAGGAGCGCGCCGGCGAGTGCTAGGAGGGAGGAGCACGCCGGAGAGAGCGTGGAAACGGACGAGCGCGCCGGCGAGAGCGAGGAAGCGGAGGAGCTCATCAGCGAGAGCGACACGACTTGAGGTGAGGGGAAAGTGAGTGGAGAGCGACGCGAGAAGTGTGTTCCGACGGGGGTAATTTGGGAAAAAGTGTGTTTCGTTTCAACGTGACAAAACGTGAACGTGAAATGCTAAAACGTCTTACATATCAGAACGGAGGGAGTATGTACACTCGCTAATGTACATGCTGAGCTGCTGTACATATTGTTAAGTAGAATAATTAAATATGAATTGTTGTATTATGTTGTGCTTAGTGTAATAATGTCTTTGCGAACCAAAGGATGGGTTGGAGCGTCGTTGCATCCCAGGGTCCCAGCCCACTAAATTTCAAATCCCAGGTTTGACACTTGTGTGTCGCATAAAGTTGAAATATTGTTAGTTTCCGTTGATAACGAACCATCTGTACTGACTTCGTAAATCTCGAGACGACTCGCCAGCTCAATCTTTCAGAAATGCTCATGGGACAGGATGTGTTTTGTACAGTGTTTCGCAAAAAAAAGTAACCCGCGCGAAAAGAAAGTGTAACACTGTCTTTTCTTTTAAGGAAAAGTGTAACAATGTTACCTACTACTCCTACCTAGCTATACCTTTCTTCACTTGGACCATCCGTACGTGGCGACCCGTACTCGGGTTCACGGGGTTGTGTAAAGAGATATTCTGTCAGGTTGCGTTTGCGTGCGTCATCCAATAAAACAACCTGACTAAAATTGTTGTTGATCGCATGACTAATTACTTACTTTTCTAAAGAGACTTAACTAAAGTTATTCAAGCGAACTCGTAAAGCAAAGTGACACTGAAAAGCAAAAGTAAAGAGAAATAACAAGGTTGATTTGTTCCCTGCGGGAAGAGATTTTATAAAAGTTTTGACCGGGCATGCGTAAGGACATGGTAAAAGTAAAAAAGGGAAATTCACGCGTTGTGCCCCTAGTCACACTTTTCAGAGCCGCTTCCAATATTCAGGGAATTATTTTGCCACCCATTTAGGATATATATTCAGGTAACATCTTACGAAATTCTCGTGTCCAATCTAAGGATATCTACCGAGCTAGAGTCAGCGCTAAAAGACGGGGAAGCGAATAGGAGCGAGGACACGAGAGGTGTGAAGACGGGGGTGCCGTAACGAACCGCCTCATGGCTCATAGCTATACACCCTCCCCAACATATTGGAACCCACCCGCAGACCAATGGCGAGACACCGTCGACACGAACGCGCCGTGGGTAGCAATGCTGAAACCCGTCCAAGACCATAACCCCGTCACTGAAAGGTGGACCAACAACAAGCCAGGCCCAGAAGCAATGTACCTTTGTACACAGGCGGGCGGCGAGGGGCATGCAGATTTATTTATCAAACAGTAGAACATGCCTGTTGCAACCAATGGCGAGGCACCTGCACCCGGCGAGCGCGGGAAGGCCCACAATTGTAAGGACGTAGCCGACGCGAAAGCCCTGTTGTACCCCACACGAAACATAGAGAAAGAGGATAACCCTGTGCAAGGAACAAAGGTACACGGTCCCACCGTCAGCGAGGGCCGGCGCTGGGCAGCCGAGCACGTTATCGTGAGGGGTGCAAGAAACTTTGAATGGTAAAAGAATAAATCCAACCAATGGGCGGCCTCCGTTGATAATCTCGCCCCTCCACCACACTGATTAAACGCGTCGCGTGAGGCCGACGGGTGGGTCTGCGGGCTCCCGAGGGCGTTTGGGGAGCGCGGTAGCGAGACTTGGGACACGAAAAAGCGTACGCGCATGAATATATCGAATCGCTGTTCATGCCGACTTGAGGGAGCCATCATGATCAGACGGAGCGGAAGGGGAAGGGGCTCGTATCGGACGGCCAGAACGATTAAATCGCTGAGGTGCGCCCGAAGGCTCTCACCGTTTAAACTTTTAGGTGTGTTTTACATTCTGAAACGAATCGAGTGCGAGTGGCGATTTCTATCTCTCAGTTTCCAGTGATCATTTTGTCTTCGAAAATTCAAAAATCATTTTTTTTATATAAATCCGAAGATAATCCAACTTGTTCACAATGATTATCCCATGAACGAGCAAAAATTTTGTTTGAAATACTTCACATTCCAAGCTACACAAAAATGGCAAATGCAGAGGTCGGTCTGAATATAGTGAACAACGCAAAATTTCAAATCTCCACAAAAATTCATTTTTGTAGTGTAAATCATTGACTACATGCATAATTTTTTAGTTTTTTCCAAACTTATATATTTTTTGTAAATAGATCACTTGAGCTCGAGAGTCGTAGTGACTTTCCGATCGAGTGCTCGGCCTCTCTTAAGATTTTGTTCAACCTCTACTAGCTAAAGCTAAGTACTAGCTATTGCCGATTGTCTTGGCTGCGTGAACAGTGCAGAATGCACGCATGCCATGCGTCCATAGAAAGTGTGTTTGGCGTGAAACTTACAGAACTACTCCTTCTTGAGGAAGAAGATAGTTTTGTCGATTTGAGGTGGTCACGACCGGAGCAGCAGCTGGATACGCACGCGGGACACACACGACAAGGACAGATCCGTCGTCGAACGATGCCACCAGAAGATAATTGTTTAACGACAAGGACAAATGACAAATTTTAACGAGTGGTTTGAAGAAGATAATTGTTTAAATTTTTGGGGTTTGACTGCAAAATAAATTGCATAAATCTTGATGAAATGAATGGTGCGGATAGGTCGGGATATCCTCCTAGTTGTGATATTGCATCTTCGGATCACGACGCTATGTATGTACCCACCAACCAACCGGCCTTCCTAGAAGAGCAGCGCTGGACCAAGACTAATCCAACGCCCACATGCCCACGCCATTTGCACTCGATCTCATGTGACCTATAAATACATGCCGTATCTCTTCTCATCTCATCACCAAACCAAAGCAAGAAGCTCCATCGATCTACTCACAACAAGAGCTAGCGATCATCTCTTGCTTCTTAAGTGTTGTTCTTGCCTGTCCACTAGTACCTACCAGCTTCTCGGTGCTAAACCTGCAAGAAACAAAACGATCGATATGGGTAGCTTGGGCACCAACCCCGCCGCCGCCTTCTCCGCCTTTGCCGCCGACGACAAGGCGCCGTTCCAGCCGCTCAACCCTGAAGACGTCCGCGCCTACCTCCACAAGGCCGTCGACTTCATCACCGACTACTACACCAACGTCGAGTCCATGCCCGTGCTTCCCAGCGTCAAGCCGGGATACTTGCAGGACGAACTCACGGCTTCCCCGCCGACCTACTCGGCTCCCTTCGACGTCACCATGAAGGAGCTCAGGACCTCCGTCGTCCCCGGCATGACGCACTGGGCTAACCCCAACTTCTTCGCTTTCTTCCCGTCCACCAACAGCGCCGCCGCCATCGCTGGCGACCTCATCGCCTCAGCCATGAACACCGTCGGGTTCACGTGGCAGGCCTCTCCCGCGGCCACCGAGATGGAGGTGCTCGCGCTAGACTGGCTCGCGCAACTCCTGCGTCTGCCAACGACCTTCATGAACCGCACAGGCTCTGGCCGTGGCACCGGCGGCAGCGTCATCGTCGGCACAACCAGCGAGGCTATGCTCGTCACGCTCGTCGCCGCCCGTGACGCCGCTCTGCGTCGGAGCGGCTCCGTCGGCGTCTCCCACCTGCCGCGCCTCACTGTGTACGCTGCCGACCAAACGCACTCCACCTTCTTCAAGGCGTGCCGCCTCGCTGGTTTCGACCCTGCCAATATCCGCTCCATCCCCACCGGGCCGGAAACCGACTACGGGCTCGACCCGGCAAAGTTACTCGAGGTCATGCAGGCTGACGTCGACGCCGGCCTCCTGCCAACCTACATCTGCGCCACTGTCGCACCACCTCATCCAACGCCGTCGACCCGGTGGGCGCTGTCGCGGATGTCGCTGCCATGTTCAAAGCGTGGGTCCACGTGGACGCTGCCTACGCCGGCAGCGCGTGCATCTGCCCGGAGTTCCGGCACCATCTCGACGGGGTGGAGCGCGTCGACTCCATCAGCATGAGCCCACACAAGTGGCTTCTCACCTGCCTCGACTGCACCTGCCTATACGTCCGGGACGCTCACCGCCTAAGCGACTCGCTCGAGACGAACCCGGAGTACCTCAAGAACGACGCTACTGACTCCGGCGAGGTCACCGACCTCAAGGACATGCAGGTCGGCGTCGGCCGCCGCTTCCGTGGGCTCAAGCTCTGGATGGTCATGCGCACCTACGGCACCGCCAAGCTCCAGGAGCACATCCGCAGTGACGTGGCCATGGCTAAGATGTTCGAAGATTTCATTCGTGAAGACGACCGGTTCGAGGTGGTCGTGCCGAGGAACTTTGCTCTCGTCTGCTTCAGGATCAAGTCAAGTGGAGCCATGACGGAGGAGGAAGCCGATGAGACCAACCGTGCGCTCATGGACAACCTCAACAAGACCGGCAAGGCGTACCTTGCGCACACGGTGGTTGGCGGCAGGTTCGTGCTCCGCTTCGCCGTGGGGTCGTCGCTGCAGGAGGAGAGGCATGTGAGGAGTGCATGGGATCTCATCAGGAAGACAACCAGCGAGATCATGGATTAAGTGGACGGATCTAGAGACTTCCAAAAGTTACACAACATTTAGGGTGCAACTGTTCTTTTATCATCTTCTTTTTTTCTTTGATTCTGATTCTATTTTTTCCAAATGGGTTGTTATTACATTTTATGGGCTTTACTGGCCAAAGGTATATATAGGGCGTGAATCAAATAAACTCATAGGTTTTTTTATTAGATTGTTAAAAGTGCTGATATTGAATGGACGAAAATTAATTGAAGTTTAAGCTTTGTGTCAAAACCAGTCTTATAAAAAAATATCATTGTGTATGTCACCAAATTATTTTAAGATTCATCACAAAATATATTTTCATGCCAATGGAACTGCGGAGGTTTACCTCCCTAATGATCTGAAAATATACATCTGCTTAGAAGGCTGGACGTGCTCTCCATGAACTGACGTAGAAGAGTCACACACACACATGCATTTCCATTAATTAATGGAACTATGGAATGATCTGTACTTAGGTGGTTTTGTTGTGTCAAGATCGATGCCCAGATCGAAGCCACTTGGTCGATCGATCGATGGTCCTATCAGCTACGGTTTCAGCGTCTGAATTAATGAAGCTTGCACCCACCATTAACGCAAGCAAAACACGAGGTCAGAGTTTAGCCAGGGACGTAAACGCCTGATGCGGATTTGGAAACGAAGGAGCGAGCGACAGGTAAATTTCGAGAGCTGATTATGGACGCCGCTCGATTAATGCTGTGGATCAATCAGGCCAGGAATAGGACAGTAGTAAGTGGCAGTGTTCCTGATCGAATGGATCAATCGGTACTGGCAACCCCCACCCGCCACCGATCTGAAAAGCATGCAGCAGATTATCCATTAGTCTCTATATACGTCGAGCAGTGGAGCTTGTGAATGTGATGATCTATCGGTACTGCCAACCTAACATGTCATGAGCTGCTGCCAAGTGCCAGCAGAGACATCGCCGTGAGAGGATCTTGGACACGTAGGAACCCAGCGAGCGCACGTGGAGGCCGGCCGGCGCCGCTCCGTCGTCGACCCTGCATCAAGCAAAAAAAATAACATAGCATCATCAAGCAATAATTAGGCAACGAAAATGTGGTCATCGAGTTGGGCCTGTACGTAGCAATAGTTCGGCCACGGTCCACGAATACAGTTGTCCACGTGGGCTATTCTCTGGGCCCGAGTAGCCAATTTCTCTTGTTTGAATCATGGGAAAAGCTAAGGAAAGACGCCGCTCGCTCGTCTCTCCGTGTGGTGGCTCGCTGCGATTCGTGCCAGCCAATCGAGCGACGCGCGCAAGGGAACGTCCAAATTGTGGCAGGTCCCACTTGTAAGAGAGGCAAGGCACACGTTTCTCCCGCAGCTCTCAGGCCACACGTCACATTCGTTCAATTTTGATAAGGTTCTTCCCGGACCCACCTGTCAGCCAGACCACTCCGAACTCTCTCCCCTGCTCCTCTCTCTCCGCTCCGGCGACTCGGGGGGCCGATCCGCCATTTCCGGCCATGTTGACCGCATTCCGGCGGTTCCTCGCCGGTGGAGAGGGTCGTCTTCGCGTCCGCCGGCGTGGTGAGCCCTTTTACCCTTCGGGTTTGATATTTTTTTGGCGTATCTCGGCGTTCTCCGTGGTCATTAGGCCGTGATTCGTCCACAGTGCCTGTCGGCGTCAACGGGGTATGGGCAGAGAGGCTCGCCGGAGTGGGTGCTGGCGTTGTGAGGCCATTTTCCTGCTGGATTTGGCATTCGCCGTGGCATCAGAAAAAAATCTGCGGTCGCTCGCCCGCCTGCCGTGCTGCCCGCCGCGTCTCTCCTCGTTGGCCTCGGTGGCTCGATCAGGAACGGCCACGGCGGCCTGGCGCTGCGCTCTCTAGGTCCAGCCGTCCAGGGCTCTCGCCGGCGCCGCACGATGCTCCGCCGCGTGCCAGCGGCCAGGTCGCAGTCCCCAGATAGTGTCCCGTCGAAGAACAGCAGCGCAACCTAGCCGCTCTCTCTTGTCTGTGTCGATGTGCGGTTCCTACCAATCGATTGGGGATTTGGGGATCGCTAATTGGAGTCGCAACAGCCAAATGGGCTTTCTACTCTGCCCTGTTGAGCCGAATAGGCTGCTCCTTCTGGAATTATTGCAGCTAGGAACGTACAATTTTTAGCAGGTGCATGTTATACATATATACTAGATTTACTTTGCAAAAATAATGAGTGCACATCTGTACACCCATGTACTCAAGTAGCTCCGCTCATGCGCCGTGGTCGTTAGGTCACGATTCGTCCATTGTGCTCGTCGGCGTCAACGGGGTATGGACCGAGGCTCGCTGGCGCAGTGTCCGGTGTGGTGAGCCCATATACCCTATGGATTTGTTGTTTTCGTGGTGTTTTGTTCGTCGGTCGCCATGTTCGTTAGGTACTGATTCGTCCACCCTTGTCGTGCCGTCAATGGCGGTAGGGGCAATGAGGCTTGGCAGTTGGCGGCGTTGTTCCTGTCGTGGTTAATCCGGCACCCTCGAGTTTACTGGTGAGATTGGGCCCCGGTGTATGCTGAAATTTGCTAGAACAAGAAGGATTCGTTCGGTTTTGGTGCTTCTTCGACCGTGTGGCTTGGGAGCGGTGGAGGTTCGTTATTTTTCTACAAGATATTGGTGCTAGTGTACTGTTTTTTTTAATGTTCGAATCCAGCCGCAGGGTGACCTTGTATATGCTTTGGTAGTTGATGAACATGATATGTTCATTGTGCTTTGTGGTATTTTTTTTTGCTTGTGTGGGTTTCTCGATGAGTTTGTGGGGGCGGTGTTGTGCACTGGGGATGACCTGTGGATATGTTTATTGTGTGTGTTTCTTCTGCGGTACTGATCCTTGATGTAAGTATTGGAACAATGTAATTTGTAGGATTACTCAGTTTAAGCTTCGTGTATTTTTTTCATCAACTTGCGTTGTATAATTTGGTAATTACCAGTGAGCTCATATTTTTTGATAGCTAGGATTGAATTAACTGATTGCTAGGATTGAATTAACTGATTACTATCTTTTCATGAGCAAAGAACATGTTAACCGGCAGTATTAAATATCCGATAGCTATTTGTAAAGAATATGATAGCTGTAAAGAAATATCATGGTAGCTAAGAACAGCTAGGGGAAATAACATGCTAGCTAAGAACAGCTAGGGGAAATAACATTGTAACTATCAGTTCAAGGAGTTAGTTTAATCCCTTCATGTGTATGGTGTTCTTTTTGTATCTCTGTTTTTTTGTTTTTCAAGGTTTTAGCGGGTTTTTTATTCGATTTTATTTCTTTGCAGGCTAATTCTGTAGACGGGAACAGGGTGTCATCATATGAAATCATAATGTCGTGGTGGTATCACGGCAGATGCCATAGGATGGCTAAAGAGCGGGGCCGATGGACGCTGGAGGATCCGGGAGAGGGCTAGCACGCTAAGAAGCGTACACAGATGAACACACAAGCACAAGCACACACAGGATCTACCCAGGTTCGGGGCCCTCGTGAGGAGGTAACACCCCTACTCCTGCCTATCTCTCTCTGTATATCTCGGTGTCACACGTACAAGCTGCTCCTCGAGCTGTATGATCCCAACAATGGGGATGAACACAAGGTAGAAGATGTAGATATGGGGGGAAATGTCTCTCAGGGTGTCGTCCCTCACGCAGGAGGTGAAGCCCTATTTATAGGCTAAACCGAGTTACGGAAGTACCCCTCCACTAGCAACGGTCACATCACCGTACCGACACTGCTGACGCGCACGCCTGCGCGTCATGATTGTCTCTGCACAGTGGACAGGACATGGCTTGCCCATGTCCTGTCCCATATCTCTGCTCCCAACTACAGCCGAGGTCAGCGGTGTCCTTCTCCTGCTCCCACGCGCGTCCTTGGTCTGCAGAGGTAAGCCCAGTCACCTCAGACATGCGCCGTACCGCACGCCGCGCTCCCGTGCCAGACGGGATGTGACAGCAGCGCTGACCTCCGTCCGACATAAGGATAACCCGGCATGGATATGCCGGATTCCCTTCCCTGAATAACCTTCCTTGCACATAAGAAAACATAGAAGATACCGACACACATATGTCGGTTATGATGTCTTGGATCCTTATCTCGGATACCTTATCTCGGTCCACATATGCCGGTTGGCACCAGCATTGTACCTCGGTCCCTTCTGGCCCGGGTTACCTCGGTTCTCCTATGTCGGTTTGCACCAACTTCACACCCTGGTCACCTCAGAGGTCCAGGTATGTCGGCTTCCACTGTAACCTGGCCCACACCTGGGTATAGCTTTTACCACATCATGACCCTACCCGGGGGTAGCCCCCCGACATTAGTCCCTGAAGCTGGTGCGGTCCTTGCAGCCTTGGATGAAGGGCCACAGCAGGTTTAATCAACCGAAACAACCACACCAAGCATCCGACATAACTATGTCGGCTTAACCGTAAAGCCACTAACAACATCTCCAACTGATTCCGACATTCACCCCTGTGTCGGTTTCTCCGACACAAGAACTCCGATGAAGGATCAAGTCAAGCTTTCACAACCAACCCAACTTAAACCAACCATCTGACATAATCGTGTCGGTCCACCTCTAGCATCAGGATAAAACCTCCAACTTCTTTCGACATACACCCTTATGCCGGTTTCTCCGACACAAGGCAACTACTTTAACATGATCAAATATCCGACATTCTTATGTCGGTTCGTCTCAAGCTACAAGGACCAAACTTCCCACAACCTTCGAGATCTGCTCTTGTGCCGGTCTCTCCGACACAAAAAGATTCCCACAATCTCTCCAAAGATTTCTCCACAGCACGTGGCAGAGAGACGTTGCGCGTTTCCTCGATTCATGTGCACGGACAGACATATCTCTGCACGCACGCTGCCCACGTCACGCGCTGTCACGTCGCATGGGCACTTGAGTGCGTTTGACCGTAGCGCGGCTCCTCGATTTCCGCGCCAGTTACTGCGCAACGAACCGCGCCGCTAGCGGTTACCACCTTGTGGCCCACGATGTGGCCGATCGTGCGGCCGCGATTATCGCAAACGCGCAGATCGTGCGCGGTTAATCCGCGCGGCCGTTACGGGAACCGCACGCGGTAAAAATGCTAACCGCACGCCCCACGCCCATAAATAGGGAGCGGGCAACCCATATCGTCTTCTTCGCCGTTCTCTTCTCCTTTCTCTCTCTCCTGCACCATCGCCGCCGCCGCGCAGTGCGCTCCGCCACCGCACGATGCCGGATCTCACGAGCCACCGCCCACCGGAGCAACTCGCGCCGCCACTGGACACGCTCAACTCCGGCACGCCCTGCGCTTCTTCGCCTTGCATCGCCGCCGCAACTCCGGTAAGATCCTTGCCCTTGACATTGCCGATGAACTTGTTCATCCCCTCCGATGAACACGTTCCTCTTCTCCGATGAATTTGTTCATCTTCCCCGATGAACTTGCTCCTCCTCTCTATAGATGCTCTTACATCCATCTGCATAGATCCCCTCAAGATTTTCTTCATTGCGCTTCTTATTACCCTTGCAATAGTTCCTCCGTAGATTCTTCTAGGTTTCAACTTATAGATCTTGCATTTATCTTCTATTTATCCTTCTCCGTAGATCTTTCCGCCAAACACTTATCCATAGATTTGTGTTTCTCGCCATTTATGCACTTTCCTCTGTTGCCCAAATATTCCGAGATACTTATTTCGGTTCAACCTATGCCTCTGTACAGATCCCTTCCGAGATGTCGACTAGCACTACCCCGGAACCTGCCGACATTCCCGCCGAGGAAAGCGAGTGCGCCGGATGGGAAGGCTCGGATGTCTCCCAAGCCGAGATAGATTGGCTGGTCCGGACCAAGCGAATCCCGGCACAAGTAATATGCCGGATTCCCGGCACAGAGGCCGAGCCGAGTTTGAAATCCGGCGAGCGCGTGGTCTTCGTTGCGCATTTCGAGCGCGGCTTTGGACTTCCGGCTAACCAGTTCTTCCGATCCTTCTTGGATCGGTTCCGTCTTCAACCCCATCACCTTCCAGCCAACGCCATCACCATGCTCTCTGCGTGTGTTTCTTTCTCCGAGGGATACCTCGGACTCTGGCCCACCGTTGAGCTTTGGGCCAAGTATTTCCAACTCCGGAAGCAGAGTGTCCCGGATCCGGCAAACAAGAACTTCCCCAAGGAGATGACCCCATGCGGAGCCGCTACAATTATACCTCGGAGAGGTTCCATCTTTCCTCGGATTCAAGGCCTGGAGTCATGCCGGAAATGGCAGCGCACGTTCTTCTACGTGAAGAGCCCAGACAATGTCGACCTTCTGAATCTGCCGATATTCAGCAACGGCACCCCCTCTGAGCAGTTTGACTGGTCCCTCAACCCGAAGGAGACACTAGTACAGAACGACACATCAGATACCCCTCTATGGCAACGGCAGGAGTTAGGCGACGGTAAATCGCGACATCCCCCGCGTGCCCGCACTGGGCCGTAAAGCAGGCCCACAACAAAGGCAACGGGTGAATAGTGGAATATATGTTGGCAACGGAGTTTGGTTTAACTCCGTTACCGATGTGTGCTCATCGCACACGGACAGTTTCGTAATCTCCGTTGCCATTAGAAGCAGCCCGACAGCCGGCCTATAAGAACCTACTATGCCCTTCACTCTCACTCTCACTGTCTCACTTCCAACCCTGGCCGCCGCACAGTCTCCTCTCTCTCCACTCTCTCGCATGGCTTCCACCGTCGGCGCTGGTAGATCCGGCCATCGCGGCCGCGGCCGCGGCCGTGCCGCCCCACCCTCCGGGCCTTCAGGCAGCAGCAGCGTCAGCTGGTGTTGCGGGACGAGCTTGTGGAATAGGCCGCCGCCGATCCGGCCCCCGCGGGCCGGTCCTGCAGCCTTGGCGCTCGTCCGCACGGCGAAGGCTCCGGCCGCACGCGCTTATTTGGCCACCATTGCAGCTACCGCGAGATCCGCCAGGCGATGTACCCCGGCCGCCATCCGTCTTCCTCCTCCTCCTCGTCCTCGTCCTCCGACGAGGAGGAAGAGGAAGAGAAAGAGGTAGAGGAGGAGGATCGTGATCTGGAGATCGCTTGCCAACTCTCCCGCGCCAATTTCGAGCGCGAGGATGCCCAGCGTCGTCAGGGCGAGGCCGATCTGGAGGCGGCGGTCCTCCTCTCCGAAGCGTCGACCCAGGTCGAACGCGCCGAGGATGCGGTCTACCAGTCTGACCTCCGGGCCGCCATAGCCCTCTCTTTGGTCCACGGCGAGGGCAAGGCTCCGCCAGGGGAGGCCGGCGCTAGCTCCGTCGCCGGCGGCGACGCTAAGCGAGCCCGCCTCGCCTAATGTAAGACCCCAGTTCAGTAGGATAGTTGTTTTCTAGTTGTTAGTAGCTAATTGTTTATCCATAGATTTGCTCTATTTTTAGTAGGCATTGTTTACACATAGATTTTAGCTGTTTTCTAGTTATAAGTAGCTAATTGTTTATCCATAGATTTGCTCTGTTTTTAGTAGGCATTGTTTACACATAGATTTTAGCTGTTTTCTAGTTGTAAGTAGCTAATTGTTTATCCATAGATTTGCTCTGTTTTTAGTAGGCATTGTTTACACATAGATTTTAGCTGTTTTCTAGTTGTAAGTAGCTAATGTTTTATCCATAGATTTGCTCTGTTTTTAGTAGGCATTGTTTACACATAGATTTTAGCTGTTTTCTAGTTGTAAGTAGCTAATGTTTTATCCATAGATTTGCTCTGTTTTTAGTAGGCATTATTTACACATAGATTTTAGCTGTTTTCTAGTTGTAAGTAGCTAATTGTTTATCCATAGATTTGCTCTGTTTTTAGTAGGCATTGTTTACACATAGATTTTAGCTGTTTTCTAGTTGTAATTAGCTAATTGTTTATCCATAGATTTGCTCTGTTTTTAGTAGGCATTGTTTACACATAGATTTTAGCTGTTTTCTAGTTGTAATTAGCTAATTGTTTATCCATAGATTTGCTCTGTTTTTAGTAGGCATTGTTTACACATAGATTTTAGCTGTTTTCTAGTTGTAAGTAGCTAATTGTTTATCCATAGATTAGCTCTGTTTTTAGTAGGCATTGTTTACACATAGATTTTAGCTGTTTTCTAGTTGTAAGTAGCTAATTGTTTATCCATAGATTTGCTCTGTTTTTAGTAGGCATTGTTTACACATAGATTTTAGCTGTTTTCTAGTTGTAAGTAGCTAATTGTTTATCCATAGATTTGCTCTGTTTTTAGTAGGCATTGTTTACACATAGATTTTAGCTGTTTTCTAGTTGTAAGTAGCTAATTGTTTATCCATAGATTTGCTCTGTTTTTAGTAGTCATTGTTTACACATAGATTTTAGCTGTTTTCTAGTTGTAAGTAGCTAATTGTTTATCCATAGATTTGTTCTGTTTTTAGTAGGCATTGTTTACACATAGATTTTATCTGTTTTCTAGTTGTAAGTAGCTAATTGTTTATCCATAGATTTTCTCTGTTTTTAGTAGGCATTTGCTCTGATTTTAGCTTTGTTTCTGTTATGCCGATTATTAAAATTAGGAGACACCGTGTGATCCGGGGGTGGCGCTAGTGATCCTTGTGATATGCACAAATACACATCGATCTTGTGCATCCTACTTGGCTCGCTTGCTCCATCCCTGGAATTTGTGTGTCCAATCTACCTATATATGAGGCATTGTTTAGGCTATGTTCTAGTTGTAATTAGTTCTATATTTTCTGTAATGCCGATGAAGAAGCATATGTCTTGTGTATAGAGATGAAGGAGCTTACATTTTGATTTTTTTTTCATCTCCTTTAGGGCCTGGAGACTATGCGGCGGCCATGAAGACGTAGGAGCGGGGCTCCGTCCACACGGTCCACTGAAGTCGGCGCCTCCAGGAGCAAGACTTTTGTGCAGTACTAAATAGGTAGAAGAAGACCACGCAATGAAGTTGGGCGAAGAGGAAGGTGAAGAACCGGCGGCCATCAAGCAGGAACCACAAGGCTCCGTCGACGGTGCAGCAGGCGTCACCGGCTTTTTTTTTGTTTCCTTTAGCCCTCATTACAAACGGTCAAAAACTAATCTCCGTATCTGATGTAAAGACTAAAGGCAACGGTTATATATTATGCCCGTTGCTAAACTTATTGCAAACAATAAAAATCTCCGTTGCCATTGTGAGGCTTCACATCAGTGACAGAGGCGGGGACACGGACCCTTTCTCCGTTGCCGAAGGGGTTTTTGGCCCGTTTCCGATGTGTCGTTCTGTGCTAGTGAGATGAACCTCGAGATCAACCTGATTCACAAGATCGTCGAGGAGCTTGTGGGGGCAGGCTTAACGAGCGATGATCTCCTGAGGACCTTTATCAGCCGCCGAGTTTCACCCCTCCAAGATCGGGTTCACAAGATTTGCCACATGAGTGGCAAGTATGATCCAACTCGGACCAGCACCCACGAGCTGACCCAACCCGAGGTCAGAAGACGTGTCAAGGCAATTGCCCGCACGATGATGACCGAGGAATGGGAATGGGGTCTAGAACCTCATGACAGAACTCGGCTTCCGGAGCAAGTAAGTAACCTTGCAACTTATACCGACATACTTTTTTCTGCCGAGATAACTCTTATGTCGGCTCCATACTTGGCACATAAAGTAACTCGGCTTTATTGCTTCTGGCTTGCAGAGGTTTACTCGGCAAAAGGCTGAAGATGGAGAGGATCCCTCCGCCAAATGGGTTAAAGATATACCTGCCCCGGCCGCCACCGAGGTAGATGACCCGGATGATGAGGATCAATTGCCGATTCTGGCTGCTGGCGCCCTACCTCGGGTAAGCCTCGAGCCCGAGCCTCAATCCGAGATTGGTCGGACGGCGATGATTGCGAAATGTTAGAGATAATTGATGCTCGTCCCATCGCATATGCTCACCCAGTATCCTCGGCATCAGCTAACCCGGGCGGCCCTGCT
This sequence comes from Poa pratensis, assembly GCA_947311845.1. Taxonomy (NCBI): domain Eukaryota; kingdom Viridiplantae; phylum Streptophyta; class Magnoliopsida; order Poales; family Poaceae; genus Poa; species Poa pratensis. The sequence goes on along the minus strand of CAMZMU010000086.1, from coordinate 36,919,334 downwards.
CCGAGTGCACGCCCAGCTACCACGGGCAAACAAGTTGGATCTCGCAAGCGTGCAGAGACTGGTACCTCGAATACCGGGACCTCCACATCCTCAGACCCAGCAGCACCGAAAGCGAAGCGGCATAAGAAAGGAGCGGTTAAGCCGACACGGGCCAAGAAGACACCGCCAGTTACTCAAGGGTAAGATACTCTTTGCCGACACAAGCTCGCTGCCCTTTTTTCCTTCTCCCGGGATACTCATTCCCCAAAATAACACTTTTCTTGCTCGATGCAGTGCCGCCCTTGAAATTAACCAGAGTGCCTCCTCCATGCGCTCACCCCTTCCGACTGCAGTGGAACCTCGGTCAAGTGACTTCGGGGTACACGCCACTCCATCCATCATTCCCGACGTCGTGGTCCTCGACCAAGATGATGGCTCCGGTGCCCCCACCGCGGACTCTGACATTCCGCGGGCCGACACTTCGGTGACACCGGACCCACAGCAACCACCACCACAACAACAACAGCCGCATCAACAGCAACCACAACAACAGCAACAGGAACAGCAGCAACAGCAACAGCAACAGCAACAACAAAAGCAGCCGCCACGGCCGAAGTCCACCACAAAGTCCACCGAGTTAGTAACTCGGAAAGCTACTCCACTGCCCAAGCCGGCACAGAGCCAAGTGGCCACCGGGAAACAACTTGTCAATCCGGAGAAACAAGTGGTGTTGACTCCAACCACTACACCGGAGCACCAAGCTCTCACCGCCTCCGTCTCCCGAGTTACCACTGGCAGCTGGGGTTTTCCTCAGCTTCGAACTCAAAGCTGACATAGCTTAGGCTCGGAGAAGCAGTACCACATGGACTGGAATGCCGCCGACACTAGCGAGGTCTCCTCTGCGAATCCGGTCACCCAACATCCAGCTGGACCCAGCGCACTTGCTCAGGCCATGCACAACTTGCAACTCTCGACCCTTCGAGCCAGCAAGCTTGCCGAGGTATTTTTTCCTCAGCCAGACCTTTCTTTCCTTTGTAATAGATGATAAACATATATAATCCCCAGTCCCCGAGATTCGGGTCGAGTGACCGACGCTCGCCCGAGTAAAGATCATTCGGCGCGAATCTTCACAAAATTTCCATTATTAATCTCAAAAAATCCGACATTCAGGAACTTCAAAAAATCCGACACCCAGGATCTTCAAAAAATCTGACATCCAGTCCCCGAGATTCTTGTCGAGTTTTACGCGGCACGAATCTTCAAAAAATCCGACATTCAGCTTTACTCGGCATGAATCTTCAAAAAATCATACTAACCCTTTGCTCTTTTCAGGATTGCACCAACGCCCGGACCACAGTATTTCAGAAGCTGCTTCTGGACCACAACAAACTCAAGAGGTCCCACAAGCAGCTTCAGGAGGCGCTGAAGAACAAGGAAGCCACGCACGCCACTGCCCTCCAGAAGGAATGACACGAAGTGTCTCGGCTCCAGGAGGAACTTGCTCGGGTCCAGGGCGAGAAGACCGACATTGAGAATGCCCTGATGCAGAGGGAGGAAGCTGCGCAGAAGCACAAGGAAACCCTCGAGGCGACCGAGGTTCGCGCTACCTCGGCACAAGGAGAACTGGATGCCCTCAAGGCAAAAAGCGACATCTGGCTGCGCGAGCTCACCCGACTTAACAAGGAGATGGACAGTAAGTTTCTTTTATCCTTTCTTTTTGTTTCCATTGCTTGTACCGACATTAAGTATATGCCGGTATATAACTCAATTCGGTGATAGCTTTTCTATCTTTAGATCACTTCTCCCACTCCAAGGCCGCTGCCATCAACACTGTCCGCAGGGCACGAGCAAAAAGAGCCGAAGCTAGCCCAATCCCGGAGGAATGGGATATTGAAGATCACCTGACCGCTCTGAACGCTCGCATTTCTCCTCTGAAGGCCATTGGCATGGATCTTCTTGATGCTGGCATCCGAGCTTACCGAGCCTTATGGCCAGGATCTCAGACTCCAGTCAGCATTGAAGAATTGTCCAAGTGTCTGTCGGGGGCCGAGGCCAGGGTCCGAGAGTGGAGATCTTCTGCAGCTCGTGCCAGAGCTGATCAAGCCCTGACATTTGTGCTCTCCTGGTACGAGGCCATCAACCTCAATGCCGTGCGATCCCTGCGCCAAGGCTCCAAATGGACTTCAGATCCGACACTGATAGAGAGCCGCAAGGAGGCAGCCACCTTCATGGCCATCTATGCTCCCACCCGACACTTCTTCCCTGGTCCAGCCTACTCGGAGGACGAAGAAGATGACCAGGATGATGAAGAGGGTGAAGACGAGGAAGATGACATCGATGAGGAGATTGAGGTCGAAGCTCCCGACACTGCCAGTGCCGGAGCCACCGACACTGCTGGTGCTGGAGCAACCGATACTGCTGCTGCCGCAGCAACCGACATCGCTAAGCCGACCGCGACTGACACTGCTAAGTCGACCGCGACCGACACCTCTGACACTAGTACAGAACGACACATCCGATACCCCTCTATGGAAACGGCACGAGTTAGGCGACGGAGAATCGCGCTTTCCGCGTGAGAAAACCCGCCCCGCCAGGCAAGCTGGCCTGCGTCCCGCCTTCATAGGCAATGGTCGCGAATTATTAACCGTTGCCGATATGTTGGTAACGGAGTTTCTTTCGACTCCGTTTGCGATATGTTCTTCAATGGCATCGGACATTTGTATACAACCGTTGGCGAGGTTGCTTATATAAAATTCCTTTTTTAGCACTATCTTGGATATTATAAAAGACTGTCGATTCGCCCTTGGTCCTCCGCTCCAGCTTGTTTTTACTCCGCACTCGTGTCCTCCATGGCCAAGAGCATGAGCTCGTCGGGGAGATCGAATGCGTCCTCCCTCCTGCGCCGCCGGGGCCGGGTCAGATCTACCGCTTGTGAAGTGCGTTTGCTGCCGCTGTCGGAACGCGATTCGTCGAGTGTCGCATTCGGATCTGAACCCAGGCCGGATCTACTTCAAGTGTCCAAATCACAGGGTTAGTTCGACGCTTCGACCAGTTTTGATTGATTCTATTCTATGTGTGATGCTGATTTGCCTCTGTATTCGATTTACCATTTGGCAGGGGAGGGGCGAAGAGTATTCTGGGAGCTGTGATTATTTTTTTGGATTGAAGATTATGTTGAGATGCTGCTTGCTAATGGCGTCGAAGTGGAAGCTGCAGAGCTGGAAAATGTAGCCTTGATAGTCAAGAAGGCGAACATGGATCAGATGAAGCCGCACACTGCAGCAGCTCTAGCTGGTTTGGCATGGAGCCCAACAAACACTTCGACTAAATCTGACCATGTTGTTGCTGTGCGCAAGGAGCGGCATAAAGGAACAGAAATAGCTCAGTTAAATGTTCTTGTGAGCATTGCTAGAATGATTTTGTGTGTTTGTGTGCTGCTGTTAGGTGTGAACTTGTATGCAGCAATGAAAATCAGTAGAATGTATTAGATTCGTATGCAGCTATGCAAATCAGTACAATGTATTAGGTTCGTATGCACTTTGAAAATCACTAGAATGTATTATGTTCGTATGCAGCTACGGAAATCAGTAGCACATAGTAGTTGTGAACTTGTATCCAATGGAAACGGTTATATAAAATGTCCGCTGCCAATTGGGTGCCTATAAATATACTGGCGAAGCAAGCCCCATCAGTCTCATTCTCAATCCCTCACTGTCCATCTTTCAACCCTAGCCGCCGCACATTGTAGCTTTTTACTCTCCTCACTCTCTCATGGCTTCCTCTGCCGGCGCTTCTAGATCTCCCCATCGCAGCCGCGGCTCTAGCGGCCGCACCGATCTAGCTGCATCTGTTCGTGATAGGGCAGATCTGGAGGCGGCTGTGATGCGGCAGGTGTGGGAGCGCGTCAGGCTCATCACCTCCGGTGATGCCCCGCGTCCTCTGGGCCACGCGGAGCTGGATCAGATCATTCATCGGGTGGTGATGCAGCAGTTGTGGCAGATCCGCCGTCAACGGAGGCCGATCTGGAGGCCGCCGTCGACGGAGGAGGAGGTGGCCGATCTGGAGGCGACGTCCCCGGTGGAGGAGGTGGCGTCCACGGTGGAGGAGGTGGCCGATGTGGAGGCGCCGTCCACGGAGGAGGAGGTGGCCGATCTGGAGGTTGCCGTCGACGGAGGAGGAGGTGGCCGATCTGGAGGCGACGTCCCCGGTGGAGGAGGTGGCGTCCACGGTGGAGGAGGTGGCCGATCTGGAGGCGCCGTCCACGGTGGAGGAGGTGGCCGATCTGGAGGCGCCGTCCACGGAGGAGGAGGTGACCGATCTCGAGGCGCCGTCCACGGAGAAGAAAATGTGAGGTCTAAATCGCTCAGTGTAACATCCCAAATTTTGGAACTAAGAAAAACTTAGTTTTACAAGACCAAAATTCAGAACCAACAAAAACTTTTTGAAATATTTTACTGATGATTGTGTTTTCCATCCCATTGCTATGTTGAACCTAGTGTGACTTGTTGTTTAAATTGTTTGACTAGTAAAAATAAGACCCAACCAATATAAAAATATTTAACTTTGGTGATCATGTCATGACAACAAAAATATTCCATGTATCTTTTCCATTCTTATTTTGGCCAACTCCATTTCAATGATACTTGGTTTGTCAACAACCAAAATCAATACCCATTATTTGAGAAAGTAAAAGTATTTCCAAAACTATGTGTTCCCAAAAATATGGAGATCTATATGCTATCTCTTATCTATCTTTTAACCTTGATCTTTTGCATGTGTATGCAACTCCCATTTTATAAACTCTTATTTTCACTCCATTTGAAAATAACACTAGTGGGAAATATATTACCCCACATATTTCCTTTCTCAAATCTTTTTGAAAACTATTAAGTTATGAGTGGAGATATTTCCTAAACATCATCTTGTCATAATTGGGTGTGGTCACTATTTCACAATATAGTAATATTAATTATGGAAAAGGTGGCATGATTAATTCTTGTGGTTTGATTTGTGTGATCTTGATTGTGATGTTGATCTGGTTGTGATTGTTTGCTTGTTGGACTTATGGTTGAAATGATTGTTAATTCTTGTTTTATTGTTTGCTTGGGTGAATAATTACACCCATGTACTTGAGTGTTAAGTTGAAAACCCACTGATCACAAATGTGGAATGTGGCTTGAAAACAAAACAAGACCTCTATGATTACTCACCACCCTCAAAATAAATTCTTGACTAAAAGAAATGATCTTATCTAATTTCCCTCTCTACCTATTTCTCTATTTTGTTGTAACAATTATTTTATCTTATAAAACCCAGGAATGAGATGATAACCATCTCATTATCATATTACTCTCTCCTCAAAATATTTAATCTTCAATTACAAAGATATTTCAATTTGTCAAATTGGTTTTTCCAGAAATAACATATCAAAACCCTGTGAACAAATGTGATTCCAAACATTTTATTTTGCAACACCAATTTTTGTGGAGCTTCTACATGTATATGGGAGGCTGCATGAATTTTCTCAGATTTTTGTAAAATGTTTAAATACCCCAAACAATTCCCTAAAACACTACTGGTTTTAAAAGGAAAATAAAAGGAACAGAAAAGGACTGGGTTGTGATTGGAAAAATAAGTCCAGGGGGTTTTCTGCAAGATCTTGATCCCCTTCCTGTAGCACTGTGGCGGGCATGGCGCCAGTGCGCCGTGCTCCTCGCTCCCGCACCACTCGCCGCCCGGGCCCCCCCCTCTCCTCGCCGCTGCGGAGGAGATAAGACCCCCCCCCCCCCGAAGCCGCTCCTCTGCTCCCCTCACTCCCTCACCTCCTTGCCTGCTCTCGCTCTCCTTTCTCTCTCTCTTTTTCTTCCCGAAACAAACCCTAAGCCGCTGAGCTCGCCGTTGCACACCGCCGTCGATAGAAGCATCCCCGAGCAGATCGAAGAGCACCACGAGCTGCTCCTCGTCGTCCTCTCCGTCCTCATCCAAGGAATCGAAGAGGGGATCCGCGAATCGACCGCACCGCCCGTTCTTCTCCGACCACAGCCGAAGCTCCGGCCGCCACCTTTCCAGGAACCTCGCGAGCAGCTCCGTCCACCGTTCTTCACCATTTCTGCACCCTCGTGAACCCCTTCTTCTGCTCTAGCTAATGGACATCGCCATTTCTCTTAGGAACCCCGGAGTCGCCGTCGCCGTTAACGCCCGAAGCTCCAGCTCGCCGTCTCCTCGCCTTTGTGCATGTCGAGGAAGAAGACAACCCAGTACCGCTCCGCCGCGCGCACTGGGCCGCTGGTTGGGCCAGTTCCTGCACTGCACGGCCCGGATCTGCTCAGATCTGGCCCATCCCTTTTATTTTCCAGTAGATCTATTTCTTATTTTATTTCCTATTCAAATTGCAGTATAGCTTTAATTCTTTTGTGGTAAATCTGTGCATAGGTTTTGAGTGATTTAAATTTTGTAGTGTTCTTATGTGTTTTCTTAATTAGGTGGAACTGGCTGTTTGCAAAAATATATTTTTAGTTGTTGTCTAGATTAAATCTAGTAAAAAGTACCTTTTTCACTAAATATTAAATATCTAGAGTTTTATAACTCCAAAATTTGCAAACTAAAATTCTATGGAAAGCCTGAAGTGACATCTTTCCAGATCTATTGGTCTTGTATGCAAATGAAGTCTAAAACAAAAGTTCTATTCATTCTTAAAAACACACCAGTGGCTCTTTGGTGATTTTTGTAGATTTTTGTGAGGTGATTTTTGGAGTAAATCCAATTGGTTTGTCTTCTATATGTGTAGGAGAACATATCCCTAGCTTGGTTTGAATTTAGGAGTCACTGATTGACTGTGGTGCTAATTGTAAGGTTTAGGCCTTTTCTGTCTATTTTTATTAAACCTTTATAAATTGTTGTGTTATAAATTTATTGTTATAAATGTGTTTCCTAGCATGTGTAGGGTGGTAGTCCACTGTTGTGACATTTTACCTTATTTTTACTAGCATGTAAGGAGAGCTATTTGTGAGTCATGTGTTTGTTAGGGTTTTATTCACTATATAGCTTTTCTCCTAATAATTAGGGATTTGTTAAACTTGTTTATTTTAATGTGAGAATGTTGTGGGTGATTAACATGTATGCCTTGCTGGTTAATGAATGTTGTGGTACTGTTGCTTGCATGTTATTATTGTTTAGCAGGTTATAATATGTTAGTACTGTTAGTGGTTAGAATTAAACTTGTTAAGAGCTAAGCATGTGTTGTTAAGTGGTGTTTGAAAACTTTAACCATGGCCTAATGATGCTTGGGTTGTTTGATAATTTTTATAAAGATGAGTAAACACTTTCAACTAAAATTCTAAGCTACTGGTTGATTAAGTTTGTTAATAAATATCAGCCTTGCAAGTTAAAAGTAATCCCAAAAAGGTGACTTAACTTTTGTCTGAAGTATTTCCTGATTAGGGAAAAATGTTTGTCAATTACCTCTAATTGAGGATGTCTTTGTGCCCTTTTGTTTTGGCATGTGTATGGTGTTATACTCCTGCTAGTATGATGCCCTTGTGTTTTTGTCTAAGTAAATTGTTTTATTAGCATATAGATAAACATGTGGTTATGTGATGTTTTGCTTGTTTGGATTAAATTCTTGTTAGCATCTAGCTAAGTGTGGTGATTGTGGTTAAGTGTTTGTTTTTAGTTCAACTAGTATCTTTTATTTATGATTGCTATAGCTTTAGTAAATAAGTTGTGCTTGGCTTGTTATTAAGGCAGTTTTCCCTGAAGTGTTCTCGGAGTAGATTTTAGTTTAGTGCTTGATTAAATTAGTACTATGTTTTGGTATGATTCTTTGTTTGTATACCACTTGTGGTTTGGTTTGCTTATTGAGTGTTGTTTTGTTTTCATGTTTGCGACGCTAGAGATAAACGCTACCGGAGTGGTATTTGGAAAGGATTTATCGAAGAAGGGTGAGAGTTTATTTCTTTGATCAATGAGGAGAAGTCCAGGAACATCATGCTGAAATCAGGCAAGCTACTCTCTGAGCTTGCACCCCAAATATATGCATCTATTTTGATATCATGATTTCCTCTTAAGGCAAAGATTTATAAAAACCTTTTCAAAAAGTATATGGAAATTATTTTGCCACCCTATGTAGAATTATAAGATAGATTATATCAAATTATAGGATGGGAAAAATAAAATGGTTTATTCAAAACTCCTTTGAAAATACTTGTGTGATTATGGAATGCCGAGATGTCGGTGTTGGAATGGAGAAGTGGAGAATGGAGGTGTTTATGAAAATGCACAGTGTGTCCCTGTACTTACGTCAACCAGCCGATATTCGGTGCGACCACATTTACCCACATATGGGAAAAGGGCTTAGTCATATAATTTGCTCATATTAGTATGGGATGCCTCATCGACAGAGATGACTCTGTTATGCATGAGGGGATAGTATGTTGATCTACCCCTGACCCGGGTCCTCGCTCAAACTCTATGGAAAGATAAGGAGGAGGATTGAAGGTTCCACCATAAATCGCCGGGCAAAACTATGAGTCCTCACACTTAGATTCCGACGGGCTGGGTTAAGTGTTGATGGAAAGTATCATATGGGCAGGGTCCTATACTAGCATGAGCAAAGGACGGGCTAGGGTCAGTGACTCAACTTCGCATACACCTTGTATGGCGGGACGTGGCTGACACGATGAGTTACCGGATGGATGTGGGAAAAGCGTGCTACCTCTGCAGAGGGTTAAAACTATTCGAATAGCCGAGTCCTCGGATATGGACAGTTGGGAGGCCCTACTTTGACCATGTGCAAGTTTTGCAAAGTTTTGAGATTTGAAAATAAAATGGAGATGTGTAGTATCTGCAACTCTACGACGGGCTGGTATGAGGTTGCTGGAGAATGATTTGACCCTAACGGGCTATGGTTGAGAAGTGAAGAGTTTTGTGATTTGAAAGTGGAGAAAGTTTTAGGCAACTATACCGAAGGGTGGTATAAGGTTGTTGGAAAATAATTTGACCATGAAGGGCTATGGTCGAAAAAGGAGGAGTTTTGGAGAGATAAACCAAATGGTGATTTTTCAGGAAAATGTTTATAAAAGAGACTTCTTACCTTTTTCAACCAAGATGTATCTTCGGGAAAAAGTTTTAAAAGAGACTTCTTACAAAGACAGATTTATGGGAAAAAGTTCTAAATCCTTCTTTCCTTTTTTCCAAATAAAGTTATAGAGATTACAAAACAAAGTTTTATTAAACAAAAGTCTATCCTTCTCTTTTCAATAAGGATATAGAGTTTTCAAAGCAAACGCAGTTTTATTTAAACAATAAAAAGAGTAGTGCATGCTCATTCCGGGGGTAGTTTGCGAGTACATTCAAATGTACTCATATTGGTTTCGTCCCTGGCTATTGTCTTAGCCAGATTTTGAAGTTGAGCAGTCGAAGAAGAAGACTTCACTGACGTCAATGCGAACTAGGGCGCTTCCCAGTCAACTGCCTGTAGGGTTGGCAAATGACTTGGGCTCCACGTTGTTTTGGTGATTTCCGCTGCAAGTACCTGTTGAAGTTATGGCTTCAATCAAGTAAGTAAAATCATTCGGTATTTATGGGTGTTTTGTGATACCAATTCGAGTTATGTGCAACAACAGACTGATCATGGGATTGTTGCAGGAAACATAACGAGTATCTCGGATAGCTAATCCGGGGTCCTCACACTCAGCTCATGAACTAGTTCATCAATTGGTTTTATATAGAACTTGTCTAGTATATAGAACTTGTCTAGTATATAGAAAACTCGTCTAGTATCTTGCACTTTATTGTTTATGTCTAGTTTTCTAGTCTAGCATAGAAAACTTGTCTAGTATATAGAAAACGTGTCTAGTATCTTGCACTATTTTAAAGTCTAGTAGGGTGAATTAATTTCAAATCTTTGTAGTACTACCGATGATGAATAGATCCAGTCACAACTTTTTGTCAATGTGCTAATCCTCGTTATTGTTTTGTGTAGCTAGTGTATGAAGTAATAGTATTTTGGCGACACTGTATAAAAAATGGTGAGGCTCTTGAAGGAAACATCACCTTCAAGTTATGCCTCCAAATCGTTTGATCGGACTGCAAGCACACGGATATAGGTGCTTAAAGGTGTGAACTGTTTTCACATTAAATTATATCTATGTCATGTAGCATCATATTTTGGCTCTTCTCTAACTATCAATCCATGTATTTTTATCCAGAAGCACAAAGCTGATCCGAACAAACTTATAAAGTGGGATTATATTTCGGCGACACCGTCCAAGATGGAGCAAGCCTCAGTACGAAGAATTTGGCAATTTGGCTTGGTGTAGTTTCTGTTTTTTTCAGTTTCTCCGGCTATTTTGTGGATGTGTGTTTAGGGAGCAAGCCTTAGCTGCAGTTTAGCGAGGAATGAGAATGATAGGATTAGCGAAGCATGTGTAACTCATCTTTTGATGCTATGTAATGGTGACAATTGTTATATAAGTTATGAACGGTTTTGCTAGCAACTTTGTGCTTCTGCTGTGATATTTTGAATGTCAATTGGCAACTGTATTGCTGCTGTAGGCTTATGAAAAAACCTCAATGCAAACGAGTAAAACAGAATCTCCGTTTCTGATGTCCAGATACATCGGCAACGGAGACTGGATGGCAACCGTAGCCAAAATCAAGCCTCATCGGTGACGGTTTTTCTTGTCCGTTGCCGATGAGAGCCTTCACATCAGTGACAGGGTCGGGGACATGGACCCTTTTTCCGTTGCCGAAGGGGTTTTTGGCCCGTTTCCGATGTGTCGTTCTGTACTAGTGTGAGAAGCCGGTATCCGACACTGCCGGTGCCTCGGCGGCCACTCCAACACCCGAGGTTGCTCCAACAACCGAAGCTTCTCCTGCCGTCGAGACTGCGTCCGCTGACCCCAGTTCCTCTACTGCGGCTGCCTGAACTTATTACCAAATGAACTATTAAATCCCCGGAATGCCGGGCGCAGATGTAAATATACTTTTAAGTATTTCGCAGTGCTACTCTTATCATATTAGTTTCAACAAGACAGGCTCAATGCCGGATCACTTTGCACCAAGTCCCCGAGTTTACTTTCTTGTTTACTATACTTAGTAATCTTGCTCTTGTCTACCATTTAGGCGTTCGACAGTCGAGTCACAAGATCAACATTATAGCACACAATACTTGTAAATTTTGAGGTAAGGTTTAGAGTCATCCGACACAAGGAAAAGGAAAGAAAAAACCGGGTTAGTAAACGACATATGTCGGATCTTTTTAGGACCGAGTCCCCGAGTCCATTTTCATGTTTACCATATACCATAACCTCTGCTCTTGACTGCCATTTCGGCGTTCGTCAGTCGAGTCACAAGATCACAACAAAATAGCATACATTACTTGAACTTTGAAACGAGGTCTCAAAATCATCCGACATATGAACAACACAGAAAAAACCGAGATAAAACACAAGCATATAGACAAAGGCAGTCCCCGAGTTTCTTTTCGGAGTGCCGGCATTTTATTCAAAGGAAAACCGAGATACATACACTGCGCCCTTATGAGTAAAAGGGCGGAGTAGAGCTACATTCCAGGGTCTTTTGGTCTCCTCTCCGGATTTGTCCATCACATTTTTCCTCGGTGCCTGCGCATCTATAAGATAGTATGAATCATTGTGCAGAGCCTTGCTCACAATGAATGGTCCCTCCCATGGAGGTGACAACTTGTGTCGGCCTGCTTTGCGTTGCACTAGCCTCACACCAAATCTCCCTCTCGGAAACCCGAGGGCTGATCTTCCGGCTATGATAGCGTCGGAGATTTTGCTGATATATAGCTGACCGAGATAAGGTCAGTTCTCGTGCTTCTTCGAGCAAATCAACATCATTTTCCCGAGCTTCTTTTGCCTCGGTTTCAGTGTACAGCGCCACTCTCGGCGAGTCATATTCCATGTCGGTCGGCAGGACCGCTTCTGCTCCATAGACCAGAAAAAATGGCGTATAGCCAGTTGAACGATTCGGTGTGGTCCTTAGACCCCACACACTGCTGGTATCTCCTCTATCCAGCATCCCGGAGTTCGCAACAGTGGTTCAATCAACCGGGCTTTGATACCGGCTAACACCAATGCATTTGCTCTTTCCACTTGCCCATTTGCCTCTGGGTGTGCCACCGAGGCTATGTCCAACCGAATTCTTTTTCCGCACAGAACCGAGCAAACTCTCCCACAGCAAAGTTTGTGCCATTATCCGAGATAATGCTATGGGGGTAACCATATCTCAAAATGATGTCCTTCAAAAAGGACACAGCTGTGTGACCATCACACTTCCGATTGGCTTTACCTCGATCCATTTGGTGAACTTGTCCACCATCACCAGCATATGAGTCATGTTACCTCGGGCTGGCCTGAACTCTCCCACCATATCCAGACACCAAACTGCAAAGGGCCAAGTGATTGGAATTGTCTTGAGTGCCGAGGCTGGCAGGTGGATTTTTTAGCAAACCTCTGACATCCCTCACACTTTCGGACGATATCTTCTGCCTGGTTCAAAGCACTGGGCCAATAAAACCCATGCCGGAATACTTAGCCACCAAGGCTCTTGATGAAGCATGATGACCACATCTCCCTGATGAATCTCCAGGAGCATCTCTTGCCCTTCCTGCGGCTCGACACAGCGCTGCAGTACCTCGGTCACACTTCTCTTGTATAACTCCTGGTTGATGATGGTGTATGCCTTGGATCTTCTTTGCACTTGCCTAGCCTCAACTTCATTACTTGGCAAACTCCCGTCCATCATATATGCCATTATTGGTTGTGCCCACTCCGGCACAGGACGCACAGGAAAGACCGGATCATCCACCTCCATGAGATCAACCGACATTACTTCTTCCGAGATGAGTAACCAGTCCCCGGGTTCTGCCAAGCAGTCCCCGGGTTTCCCAAATGCACCGACATCGACGTCCATGGGAACAGCACCAGACTCCGGTTTCGCCGGGATAAAGATTGACTCGGACTGGGCGATGGTTTGATTGATGGCTTCCTCAAATGCTCCAAGGCTATGCCGGGTGGAATTGGATCCCGGATGAACCTAGCTTGGACAGTACATCGGCGGCTTCATTTTCAGCCCGAGGTATATGCGTGAGCTCGCAACCTTCAAAGAACCCCGAGATCTTCTGGACATGAAACCGATACAACGCCATGTTGGCGTCTAAAGCATCCCAATTTCCCGAGACTTGCTGCACCACCAGATCCGAGTCTCCGAACATTCTATCCGGCGAATACCAATTTCTTTGGCCACATTTAGCCCATGAACAAGTGCCTCATACTCGGCCACATTGTTAGATGCCGCAAAATGAATCTGCAACACATATCTCAGCTGATCTGCTTTGGCGAGGTAAGGACTACCCCGGCACCTAAACCAATTTCGTCCTGGAACCATCAAAGTGCATTCTCCAGTAATTGGAGTCAGGCAATGGTGGCTCATATTGCATTTCGGCCCAATCCACCAGAAATCCGGCAGTGCCTGAGATTTAATGGCATCTCTTCTTTCATAGTGAGGAGTGTAAGGGGACACCTCGATAGCCCACTTGGCTACTCGGCCAGTTGCATCTTTACACCCAATGATCTCCGAGATAGGAGCCTCACATACCACAGTGATTGAATGCTCTTGGAAGTAATGTTTCAACTTCTTAGCAGCCAGATAGACACCATATGTCATCTTCTGGTAGTGAGGATAGTTCTGCTTGGACAACGAGATCACCTCGCTCAGGTAATATACTGGCCTTTGCACAGTTTTGCCATCTTCTTCTCGCTCCACTACTAATACGACACTCACAACCCGGTTTGTGGCTGCAATGTAGAGCAACATCGGCTCTTTGGGTAATGGTGAGGCCAGTATCGGCGCAGTTGCCAACATCTTTTTTAACTCGGTGAACGCCGCATCTGCTTGCGGGGTCCACACGAAGTGGGTTGTTTTCTTCATGAGCTGATACAAAGGCAATGCCTTTTCTCCCAACCTGCTAACAAACCGACTTAAGGATGCCAAACATCCGGTGAATTTCTGCACGTCTTGAGACATGTCGGTAACCTCATGCTTTCAATAGCACGGATTTTTGTCGGGTTCACCTCGATACCTCGGCTCGACACGAGGAAACCGAGTAACTTGCCTGCCGGCACACCAAATGTACATTTGTCCGGGTTAAGTTTTATCCGGAATTTCCTTAGATTTCAAATGTTTCGGAGATCATCAATCAGAGTGGATTTCTCCTTAGACTTGATGACAATGTCATCGACATACACCTGCACATTTTTTCCTATTTGATCATGCAAGCATTTTTGCATACATCTCTGGTAAGTGGCACCAGCATTTCTCAAACCAAATGTCATGACACGATAGCAATAAGCCCCATACGGGGTGATAAAAGCAGTTTTCATTTGATCAGCAGGGTTCAGTGGTATCTGGTGAAAACCAGAATAGCATCTACAAAGGATAACAGCTCACACCCGGCTGTGGAATCGATCACTTGATCAATCCGAGGCAGCGGGAATGGATCCTTAGGACATGCCTTGTTCAAGTTTGTGTAATCAATACACATGCCACACAATGGCCACGTTCGGGTCATCTTTTTTCTTTTCCACCAGGACCGGGTTAGACAACCAGTCCGGGTGCAGCACCTCCATGATGAAACCAGATGCAAGTAATCTGGCCAGTTCATCGCCTATCACTTTCTCCTCTCATCCGAGAGACGTCGCATAGGTTGCTTCACCGGTTTCATATCCGGTCTGACGAACAAAGAGTGCTCAGCCAACTCCCTCGGAACACCTGGCAGGTCCTGATTTGACCATGCAAAGATATCCCGGTTCTCACGGAGGAAGTGACTGAGCTCGCCTTCCTATTTCTCGTTAACCCGGTACCAATGATGACGTTGTGGTCCGGACATGCCGGGTCAACATTGATCTTCTTGGTCTCCTTGGGCACCTCGAAATTGCATTCTGCTCCGGGTTAGCCATACCCGGCATGCCGAGTTGCGCGGACTGAGCCAATGCCACCACTTCATGGATCTTCTTCTTCTCTGCAGCGATAATCAGTGACTCGGCCAAGCACGATCCAGCCGAGGCACACTCCAGTGCACGCTTGTAATCACCCGAGATAGTGATGATGCCATTAGGACCTGGCATTTTCATCTTGAGGTAACCCACATGGGTTGATATCATGAACTTGGACAGTGCAGGCCTGCCGAGTAAAGCATGGTATGGACTTTCGAGGTCCACTACCTCAAACTGGATGCTCTCAGTTCGGCAGTTTCCTTGGTGCCAAACAACACATCAACCCAAATTTTGCCCATAGGTGCACATGAAACACCCGGCACTATACCATGAAAGGTTGTAGAACTCGGCTGCAGCATATTTGCCGAGATACCCATCTTCACCATGGTGTCTCGGTACATGATATTGATAGCACTCCCATTATCAATGAGAACTCGGGTGAACCGAACATTGATGGTGGGTCCAAAGAATGTCGGTCCACCACCAATGCATAACCTCCCGGAGTTGGCATAACTCGGGGATGATCCCTTCTGCTCCAATGATCTCTTGCTCGGACCAGTGCAAATACTTCGGCACTGCCGGCATAACTGCGTTCACCTCCAGTGCACGCCGATGCAAGCTCTTCTTGTCAGTTGGCTCGGTCACAAAGACCACATAGCTCTGATGAGCTTCTCTGTAATCTCCCTGGGGATACTCTCCCTGCCTGCTGGGACCAGTGTTGTTGTTGTTCCCTCCGACATTCACCTGATTCACAGGTTTCGGATCTGCTTGCCTCGGACTGGCGGATTCACCGGGATAGCATTTGCTCCGGTGAGCGGTAAGTTTTGCCTCGGCGGAATTCTCTGAGGTGCCCCCCCTGATTTCCTCCGGCTCTGGCTCCTTCCCCCTTGTGCGCTGATACCAGCTGCACTGCCGAGTTGTATGGTTTGCAGGCCTGCGGATGTCTTGGGTGTGGAAACTGCAAGGTCCATCCAACATAGCCTCATAAGTTAAGGACTGCTTCTGGTCACCCATGGCTCTTCCCTTCTTGATTCTGGCCCCATGCTGGGCCGTTGTACTTCGGACGCTGGCTATTGCCGGCATCTGGCTGGTCTTGGTTTACCGCTGCAACCTGGTTTGAGCCATACCGGTAATCCGGCTCTCTCTCTTTCCGAAGTCCTGGCGATCGTTCTGCCTGACTGGCCCGGGTCTGTTATTCACCGGGTATCTTCTACTCGGTTCCCCGAGTTCAGCAAGGGTTGCATCGGATCACCCAGTGCATAGCTATCCGCAATCCGGATTGTCTCGGCCAGGGTGGCCGGCATTCCCTCTGCAACTTCTGCCAGAGCATGGAGCCGTGTCGGCACCCCTGGGCAAACCAAGATATGGCCTGCGCCTCCACAACTCCTTCACAGGAATTGCGAATAGTACTCCACCGGGTCAAGTAATCCCGGTCAGTTTCATTATCCCTCTGCTTGCACATCGCAAGCTGCTGAGGACGATTCGGTCTCTTGTATGTGCTGGAGAAGTTGCTAACAAATGCTTCTTCAAAGTCCAGCCAGCAATCAACGCTGCCCTCTCGCAGGTTGTTCAGCCAATCCGGGCTGGCCCTTCCAACATTTGCGGGATATACCTCACCGCCCATCGGCGGTTTCCTCCCGCGATATGCACTGCCGACACATAATCTGTCAGCCAGTCCTCCGGCTTAGTACTGCCGTCATATGTCTTTGCGCCTCGGTTCAACTGAAAGTGCCGCACCGGTGGCTCCCTCATGATCCGAGGTCCAAAACATGCAGGGCCAGGTGGACCTTGCTCTTCCAGCATCTCGGACATATAGATCCTGTCCAACTTGTAGCGTGCATCATTTGGTGACAACTGGCGAGGTCCCAACCGGATCCCAGTGCACCTTCATATCTCGGATACCCGGCTTTCTCCATAGCCGAGTAACCATCATCATAACGGTTAGCCACCTGTCAACACCTTGTGGCTGCTGGACATGCTCGACATTTTGCTGCTGCTGGGCGAGATTTTGTGTCGGATACCGAGGTGGATAGCCTCGGCCAGCCGAGTTAACTACTCCGGCACTGGACCGCCCGGACCGGGATTGCTTTTACCCCGGCCGGCACTGCCTCGCCCAACTAACTGTTTTCCGGCACATGCCGGATCATACACCTGTATCTGCTTGCTCTTACCGGAGTTTACACTCCGGTCCCGATCTCCACCGACATGCGGTGATGAAGCTTGCCCCTTAGATCCACTGGCTCCCCTAGCCGAGTGAACAATCTCGGACCCACCTGCAACTGTGTTAGCCTTGCGATAGGCCTCATTCTGCCGGGTAGCCACAGCTACCAACTCATTAACTCGGTCTTGCTGCCTACGGAGAGCTTCTCCGGATAAGCCTGACAACTCGGCTCTTGCTGCCTCGGCAGCTCTAAGAGTCTTAGCAGGGGAACTATACTTCGGTTTTTCGACCGATAAGTTACTAGGAGTCTTACTGGAACTAGATCTACCATCTCTAGCAATCTCGGCATTGAGGTTTTTACCCCTCTTGCGCACATCCTCTACGCGACTAGGGCGAGCAGCTACCGGGGTTAAACCATGTGCTTGGTTATACTCACGGAGAGTTATCCCGAACTCTCTCCTCACCTCGGCCATCTCAGAGCCTCCTGATGTAAGCTCTGACGCCGTGCCTCCAACTCTGCCTCCATTGGGCAGCATCTGTACCGGCAGCTACCGGCACAGCCAGTTTCTCGATTATCTCCTCGAGATGAGCCGGCCTAACCGGTACTCGGATGTACCGGCCTGGTCTCGGAGGTTCTCCCTCCTCTCCAGCGGCACTTTCGCCGATCTGGTGATCTTGGGGGCAGGATTACCGGCATCTCCTTTGCCGGGTTCTCCTTTACCGGCACCACCGCAGTGCCGGTCATCATGACCTCTGCGCAGCTCCCGGGGCGAGCGCTACGCCGGCCGCGAGCCGCACAGACAGCAGGAGGATCCTCGGCCACAAGCACCTGCTCGGGGTACTTGCAGACAACCTCGGTGGCGACGTAGGTCACGAAGGTGCCGAAGCTGATGAGGCAGCCGTTCGTCGGGAACGGCCTGCTGCCGAAGCATCCCGCATTGTCGCTGATGAAGTTCAGCGAGCCGAGCTTGCAGATGAGCCCGCAGACGACGCGCTCGCCAGAGTCGATGATGGAACCCGTCCGGAATATCACACCAGCCAGCGCCGCTGCTGGCCCCACGGTGGGCGCCAACTGTCGTGGTGGTATCACGGCAGATGCCATAGGATGGCTAAAGAGCGGGGCCGATGGACGCTGGAGGATCCGGGAGAGGGCTAGCACGCTAAGAAGCGTACACAGATGAACACACAAGCACACACTAGTACAGAACGACACATCGGAAACGGGCCAAAAACCCCTTCGGCAACGGAGAAAGGGTCCGTGTCCCCGCCTCTGTCACTGATGTGAAGGCCTTCATCGGTAACGGAGGCCAAAAACCGTTTCCGATGAGGTCTCCATTTGGCAACGGTTGTGCGCAGACCTCCGTTTCCTTAGTTTTCCTTCATCAGATACGGAGTTTGCCATCCACCCGTTTGCACTGAGCATTTCTCATATTTCGGTTATATGCCATAATACATGAAAGGCTGATTGCACAATGCACTAAAACGTTATTCAATTCATAACATAGAACAAATGCCATCATTACATTGGTATACAATAATATCACCGTTTTTTACAATTTGACTACAATCATATCTATCACACATTGGCATAATGTAATATCACCTATTACACTTTGACTACAATCATGAACTCTAAACCTATAAGCAACTAACCTAACAAGATGGAAGGCTGGCTTAATTAAGCCAGCGTTCCATCTTTGACTTGGAGCTCACCTTCTATGAGCTCTCGGTCGTCGCTGTACCCACTCCAAGACCAGTATCCGAAATTTCCTTGCCTTAAGGTTTCTGGTTCTCGGAATGATACATTGGTACTTTTATGCAGTGTTGCCGAAATAAACTCCTGCGTGAAAGAAAAAAAACTATTAGCGAAAATGTACAAAATACATCTGGATATTAAAAAAATCAGTGGCTATTTTCCAGCAACTGCTTTGTTCGGTTGCCATTTTCGAGAAACTGCTAAGATCGACGGCAAATATCCAGGAACTGCTCTGTTTGGTGGCAGACAGTTCGCATTCCTTCCTTCTCTTCTTCCTCGTTCCAACCCAATCCCCCACCCGCCATGGACGACCGCAACAGAATAACAGAGACAACTACCGTCCGTACCCACGGCACCGTTCTGGAGGTGGTGTACACGAACGAGGAGCATACCGTGGAGCGGATCCTCGACAAGTACGAGGAATGGCTAGCAGAGGAGAAGCATCGGTTCATCGGCCTTGACATCGAGTACACCCGTAATCGTCGGCACATGTCTGTCCTGCAACTCGCCATGCGCCAGCATGTCCTCGTGTTCCACTGGTGCAAGTCCAAGAAGAATTGTCCAGAGTTGGGCAAATTCTTTGAACGCAAGAATATCACCTTCGCAAGCGTGGACATCACCAACGACAGCAAGGTGCTTTCTTCTGCCGGCTTCCACATTCCACCGGAGTACTACGTGGACATCCAACTCGTATACAAAATCAAGGGTGGAGACGAGAGGGACGGAATGGGTGATCTAGCGGCAGACCTCATCGACAAATCATACGCCAACATGAAGAAGGAGTTCCCATCCAACCAGCACGATTTTTGGGAGTGGATGCCGCTGCACAAAGTTAACCTCGACTACGCAGCAATAGATGGGTACGTGACCTACGAGTTGTATCGCAAGATCCTAACCTTGAAGGACAGGCTACGTCCAACATGGCAGGAAATGCTCTGCCCTAGGTGCAAGAATGTCCTAGGTGAATTGCAATAGGCTTTGGATGTGGGTGTTTAACTAGTTTGTACAGTTGGTGCTTTAACAATAAGTGTTTGTAATTATCAGAACATGTATGTGTGAATTTGCACTAGGAATTTGTTTATGTGATGAAATGCTCATACGTAGAACCTAGTTCATCGGCATCACAGCCGGTCACAGAAAGATTTATAACTTTCACCCGGCGGGAGAGGAGGTGCAGGCCTCTGCCAGATGCGCTGAGATGCTACCAGCGCGCTGCGACGCAATCACCTCCTCATCCTTCTCCTTCGTCGACATCCACCTCCTCCTTCTTCTCCAGATCAGACACCACCTACAGATCCTCCACCACCTCCAGATCGGCCACTTCCTCCTCCAGATCGGCCACTTCCTCCTCCAGATGGGTTTCTGCCCGGAGGTGCTGCACCACCACCTCATGAAAGACCTCCTCCACATCGGCCTGGCTCAGAAGAAGCCGGGCATCACCGGAGGAGGAGGGCGTCAGATGGTGGCGCTGCCGCATCATTAGCGGACGCATGGCCGCCTCCAGATCGACCTTCCCCTCACGAAGGGCTGCCGCGATGCTGCCGCGATCTCTAGAAGCGCCGACAGAGGAAGCCATTAGAGAGAGTGAGGAGAGTTGAAAGCCACAGTGTGCGGTGGCTAGGGTTGGAAGAGAGACAAGTGAGAGAGTGATAATGAGACCGAGCCGGCAGTATATATAAGCGCCACATTGGCAACGGACATTTTATATAACCGTTTCCATTGATTTTACACTAGCGAGAGAGTAAACTTACTAACAGGTACTCTAAATTACATATGAACGCAGAGACCACTTAGCAGCTAGTGCTACTACATACGGACTTGATAATGAAGTAAACGATTACATATATGCTACTACTAGCTAATGCTGCTGCTGATGAAGACTCGGGCTCGTCGTCGCTGTACACGAGTGCGTCCCTCCGGCATAAGGTACCGTCGAAGAACTTGATGAAGAACCCGTTGTCGCCGTCGAACTCGAAGCACAAAAAGTGCCCCTGCTCAAGCTTGTACGCTTGGGCGAATGACTTCCATCCCTGGCCGAGGTACAAATTCCCCCCGGCACTCACGGCCATCTTCACCGCCCAGCTGCCGTTCTCGCAGTCCTCCATCTTCAGATGCATGGTAGCTGCCACCATGCCTTGGAGCTTCTCTGCGAACGCCCTCGGGAGCCTCAGGCGGCTCTCGATGCCCTTGTACAGGATAACCAAGAACTCGAAGCAGCGCAGCTCCGGGGACATGTCTTCAAAGGACGGTGAGGGCGACACCGACGGCGTGGCATTGCGGCTGTGCCCCCTACCACGGCCGCGCCCTCGTCCACGGCCACGCCCACGTCCACGGCCGCGACCGCTGATGGTACCTCTCGCCGGGGACATGTCTTCAGAGGACGGTGAGGGCGACACCGACGGCATGGCATTGCCGCTGTGCCCCCTACCGCGGCCTCGCCCTCGTCCACGGCCGCGACCGCTGCTGGTACCTCTCGCCATGGATTTGGACGGAGGGGATCTGGCGAAGTTTGAATAACTATAGGCGATGGACTGGGGCTTCAAAGAGACCGCTGCTGGTACCTCTCGCCATTTATACTCGCGGGTCTGCTCCGCCCACCTCCCCATCTGCCCATTCGCTAGCCTCCACGTATCAACATTTTCAACGGTAGGAAAATTCTATCCGTTACCATAGAGGTAAATATTGGAAACGGACAATTTTATTAACCGTTGCCAATATAATAGGTGACGGAGATTGGAAAGGGTCCGTTGCCAATGTAGGCGGGCCTGGTCAGGTTTGTACGCACCGGCCGCGCGGAAAGCGCGATTCTCCGTCGCCTAACACCTGCCGTTTCCATATAGGGGTATCCGATGTGTCGTTCTGTACTAGTGACAAGCACACACAGGATCTACCCAGGTTCGGGGCCCTCGTGAGGAGGTAACACCCCTACTCCTGCCTATCTCTCTCTGTATATCTCGGTGTCACACGTACAAGCTGCTCCTCGAGCTGTATGATCCCAACAATGGGGATGAACACAAGGTAGAAGATGTAGCTATGGGGGGAAATGTCTCTCAGGGTGTCGTCCCTCACGCAGGAGGGGGTGAAGCCCTATATTTATAGGCTAAACCGAGTTACGGAAGTACCCCTCCACTAGCAACGGTCACATCACCGTACCGACACTGCTGACGCGCACGCCTGCGCGTCATGATTGTCTCTGCACAGTGGACAGGACATGGCTTGCCCATGTCCTGTCCCATATCTCTGCTCCCAAGTACAGCCGAGGTCAGCGGTGTCCTCCTCCTGCTCCCACGCGCGTCCTTTGTCAGCAGAGGTAAGCCCAGTCACCTCAGACATGCGCCGTACCGCACGCCGCGCTCCCGTGCCAGACGGGATGTGACAGCAGCGCTGACCTCCGTCCGACATAAGGATAACCCGGCATGGATATGCCGGATTCCCTTCCCTGAATAACCTTCCCTCCACATAAGAAAACACACAAGATACCGACACACATATGTCGGTTATGATGTCTCGGATCCTTATCTCGGATACCTTATCTCGGTCCACATATGCCGGTTGGCACCAGCATTGTACCTCGGTCCCTTCTGGCCCGGGTTACCTCGGTTCTCCTATGTCGGTTTGCACCAACTTCACACCTTGGTCACCTCAGAGGTCCAGGTATGTCGGCTTCCACTGTAACCTGGCCCACACCTGGGTATAGCTTTTACCACATCATGACCCTACCCGGGGGTAGCCCCCCGACACATAATTTTGTACATAAGCCTAACGGATGGACACCACAATACTGTACAGTCAATAGGCCAGGGCAGCTTTTTGGATATAAAGTGTTTTAACTTGCATAACCCTCTCGGTTTGCTAGTTTTTGTGGTCCATTCCGTCGATTTGTGTGTTCATTGGTCCGGATTTGACCACCATCGACGTCAACGGGCTAGGGTAGGTGATGTTGCTAGCATTTCCCTTTTTGTGGTCGTTGGTTTAGAGCTCTAAATAGTCAGTGTTAGTGTTTAGGTCATGTGGTCGAATCCATTCGGTGGTGGCCATGGATTTCGTCTGGTAGCCTTGTGTTCATATGTACGGGGCGATGCTTGATGTTGGTTTGGTGCTGTTCTATGGTGTTGACCTGGAGATTTTGTTTTTATATGTGTTGGTGTTGTTGATGGAGTTTGATAGGGTAGTGGCGGTGTTCGTGTGGGGTAATCAGGGTAATCGTGTGGGAATTAATCTGCACGGTGTGTACTGAGATATCAGTTAGTTAGGTGCACACGCCGAACCGGAGCCGTAAATATTTTGTGTGCTTCTTCACTGATCTTAACTTGGTAAGTCGACGGAAGAAACCATACGTCGTCTCGCGCGTGCATGCATGCAAGTTAAGAAGAATGGAATTTTTCTTTATATTTACTTGAGTGTCAAGGTGTTGACCTAATCCAGATACCTAAGCAGCAAAGACTTGGTAATCCACGCACTGAGCACCACTAAAACAACTTAGCTACCCGTTTGTCAGTTTGCCCATCCGTACGTGGCGACCGGTACTCGATCGGGTCTTCTGTCAGCTGGTTGCGTGCGTCATCCACTAGAGCAACCTGACTAATGTTGTCGATCGCATGACTAATTACATACTTTTCTTAAGAGACTAACTAAAAGTTTTTCAAGCGAACTGGTAAAGGTGAAGTGACACTGAAAAGCAAAGTTGATTTGTTCTCAGCGGGAAGAATTGATCTGAGTTTTGACCGGGCATGGACACAAGAACATGGTAAAGGTAAAACAGGGAAAATTCACGCGTTGTGTTGTGCCCCTACTCACACTTTTCATTGCCGCTTTTTGCAGCATACACGGTCCTGCCTAAATTATTTTAGTCGGTTCCCACATTTAGGGTAACATTTTTGTCACCCATTTAGGATATATATTCAGGTAACATCTTGCAAAGTTCCTGTGTTCGGATTACAACATGATCTGTATTTAGAGTTTAGACTGACCCTACCTGAAGAGTTAGCATTAGGGATATTTTACGGTACATCCTACTACGCATTTTAGCGTGTAGTATATATATCACCGATCGAATGGTCAAAATTGAGTGGACCAGGTTTGGGCCAAAGGACCTAGAGGTAATTACTCACATGTAATTAATTCTTAGTTAATCGTAACCAATTTAGACGTTATTTTTAATTATTGCTGTCACCTGGCGCACAAACGCCCTAACAACCAGCGCCGCCCTCGCGGAGCTCGCCGCACAGCCGCCTCCTTGTCACTCAGCGCCGCCCCCTTGCCATCCAGCGCTGCCTCCCAGAAGATCGCCCAGCTCTGCCTTGCCCTCGAGCAGGAACTCGCCCGCTTCGGCCAGGAATGCATCGACCAGGACCTCGAGCATGAACGCATGAGCTAGCTCAACCAGTGGCCAAACAAAGTTTTCAGATAACCGTGTGCGGCTACCTCGTACATGCACAATGCATAACCGATGAAAACCATAATTTCTTCTTGCCAGTGCAATCTGAGAAGTAATTCAATGAATGAGCAGCATACGTGAGCACGGGACTTGCCCAAACGAGAGAACGGAGCAGCCATCTGCCATGGATGCCAGGTCCATCTCTCTCTCGTGGCTTCCATGTGGTGGCTGCCCCGCGTCCTCAACAAGATTGGCCGCCGGTGATCCCTCCATCCCAGACCCGCACCTCCGGCGTTGTGCCCCCTCCCCCCCAACCCCATCCGGGCTGGCTTCAGCCACCGGGCGTGCAGGATTCCAGCCATACCATCGTCATGTATTTGGAGGACCTAGGTGCAAGATGTATAGTGCAGTACCCAAAATGTCCCTGACGCCTCTACCGAAAATCTAGTGTAGTATGTCGCACCTGGACCCTTGGATTGACCTAAATTAACGGTCCATAATGGTTCGATGTACTGTAAAATATCCCTAGCATTAAATACACACCAGATGTAGTAGTGTTGACTCTTAACCTCACCCTTAAAAGAGTCTAACTCTTAACATGGTGAATTTCAGTTTGATTATAATGTCGAGGCCTATACTTATAAAAATAAACTAGTCAAAAATTTAAAGTTTGACCAAGTTTATATCAATAAATTCAATTATTCGTGAGACTAAATCATTATCATTCCATCCATCATACAATATATTTTCATATTGTATTAGTTTGGTATTATAAATATAGCCATTTTTTCTTCATTACTCTGAAGAGTCGGTATTTCACATGATTACATACTAATGAAGTGATTACTGGTGAAGTTTGTCTTAACAAATACATAGGTGTGATTTACATGCTGGAACGAATCGAGCGCTAAAGAGTTATCCTTAAAAAGTTATCCTCGATGTGTGGCGGCCTCTGCTAAGATTTTGTTCAACGTATCGTACGTATTGCCCAATGGTGACTGCGTAACCAGAATGGACACATGACACATGCATACTCAGCGGTGAAGCTCCCCTTAGCGTAAGGTAGAGTGGCCGCCCTACCTTGATTTTTGCCAATCGTATTCTTATTCATGTGTTTTTTGAACAATTTGAGTGGCCTACATCAGAAACTTACTTCATATGAGAAAGTAGTGCATGTTTTTTGTAAACCCTACGTAAAATCGATTTCGGTCGAAAACAAGGAGCTCTTTCTTTTTGCAATAGTCAATTCTCAATCTAACAAACCCAAATCTTAACATGTTTGAGGTGTGGTATTTTCGGAATTATTTGTAATTCTCTTGTCTCGACTCCAGGGACTCATTTTTATAATTAAAGTGTGTGTGGCGTGAAACTTAGCAAAGGAGGAAGAAGATAGTTTTGTCGATTTGAGGTGGTCAACACACGCGGGACACACAGATCCATCGTCGATGGATACCACCAGAACTCGTCAGCGCTGTCAGCTAAGCCGCCGGCTGCATGAATGCAAGGCCAAGGCCGCACGGATCCGAACTGAAGGGAGCAGGTCGTCGCTCGTCTCCTCTAGCTGGATCGCTACATACCATGTACAGTACTACAGTAGCTACCAACCGACCTTCGTACCAGCGACTAATCCAACGCCCACATGCCCACTAGTGTCAAAAAAAAAAAAAAAACGCCCACATGCCCACGCCATTTGCACTCTCATGTTACCTATAAATACCTCCAGTGTCTCCTGATCTCTTCACCAAAACCAAAGCAACAAGCTCGATCTCCTCAAAACAAGAGCGATAGCCAAGTCTGTCAACTGCCTCCCAGCTTCTGTGTGCTAAATCATAAACCTGCAAGAAACAAAACGACATGGGTAGCGAGGGCACCAACCCGGCCGCCGCCTTCTCCGCCTTCGCCACCGACGACAAGGCGCCGTTCCAGCCGCTCAACCCCGAAGACGTCCGCGCCTACCTCCACAAGCCGTCGACTTCATCTCCGACTACTACACCAACGTCGAGTCCATGCCCGTGCTCCCCAACGTCAAGCCGGGATACTTGCAGGACGAGCTCACGGCGTCCCCGCCGACCTACTCGGCTCCCTTCGACGTCACCATGAAGGAGCTCAGGACCTCCGTCGTCCCCGGCATGACGCACTGGGCTAGCCCCAACTTCTTCGCTTTCTTCCCGTCCACCAACAGCGCCGCCGCCATCGCTGGCGACCTCATCGCGTCAGCCATGAACACCGTCGGCTTCACGTGGCAGGCCTCACCCGCGGCCACCGAGATGGAGGTGCTCGCGCTCGACTGGCTCGCGCAGCTCCTGCGCCTGCCCACCACCTTCATGAACCGCACAGGCTCTGGCCGTGGCACCGGCGGCAGCGTCATCGTCGGCACCACCAGCGAGGCTATGCTCGTCACGCTCGTCGCCGCCCGTGACGCCGCTCTGCGTCGGAGCGGCTCCGTCGGCGTCTCCCACCTGCCGCGCCTCACTGTGTACGCCGCCGACCAGACGCACTCCACCTTCTTCAAGGCGTGCCGCCTCGCTGGTTTCGACCCTGCCAACATCCGTTCCATCCCCACCGGGCCGGAAACCGACTACGGGCTCGACCCGGCAAAGTTACTCGAGGTCATGCAGGCTGACGTCGACGCCGGCCTCCTGCCAACCTACATCTGCGCCACTGTCGGCACCACCTCATCCAACGCCGTCGACCCGGTGGGCGCTGTCGCGGATGTCGCCGCCATGTTCAATGCTTGGGTCCACGTGGACGCTGCCTACGCCGGCAGCGCCTGCATCTGCCCGGAGTTCCGCCACCATCTCGACGGCGTCGAGCGCGTGGACTCCATCAGTATGAGCCCACACAAGTGGCTTCTCACCTGCCTCGACTGCACCTGCCTGTACGTCCGGGACGCTCACCGCCTAAGCGACTCGCTCGAGACCAACCCGGAGTACCTCAAGAACGACATTACTGACTCCGGCGAGGTCACCGACCTCAAGGACATGCAGGTCGGCGTCGGCCGCCGCTTCCGTGGGCTCAAGCTCTGGATGGTCATGCGCACCTATGGCACCGCTAAGCTCCAGGAGCACATCCGCAGTGACGTGGCCATGGCAAAGATGTTCGAAGACTTCGTTCGTGCCGACGACCGGTTCGAGGTCGTCGTCCCGAGGAACTTTGCTCTCGTTTGCTTCAGGATCAAGCCCAGTGGAGCCATGACGGAGGAGGATGCCGATGACGCCAACCGTGTGCTCATGGACAACCTCAACAAGACCGGCAAGGCGTACCTCGCGCACACGGTTGTCGGCGGCAGGTTCGTTCTCCGCTTCGCCGTGGGGTCATCGCTGCAGGAGGAGAGGCATGTGAGGAGTGCATGGGATCTCATCAGGAAGACCACCAGCGAGATGATGGATTAAGTGGACGGGGAGCGCTTCGAATCTCTGCTGGCTGTTAATATCATGGAGCACGCTTTCTCGTTCCATGGTGCTGGCGGAGAATGACATGGAAGGCGAGATCTGAGGACTGACAATGGTGGTTTGATTCCTTGTGCTGATGAGGAATTGGCTTGGTGTTTCATGACTTGGAGCAGCGGCATGTAAGTGGGGGGCGACAACATACGTGAAGTCCAGAGTCCTACAGTGGTCTTACTGAAGACATTGTTTTGAGAGCGAGTACTATCTTCAGGGTGAAAACCCAAGGTCTGGCCTTAATTGGTTGTGCCTGGCACTGTTCTTCTTGAAGACGTTGCTTTTGAAGAATTGGACATCAGTGTTGTGTTGGTGGTGGTTGTGCGGCTGCTGCAAGAACTGTAACTCTGTAGCGGGACTTTTCTTTTTATTTCTTTTTCTTATTGTCTTTCGGCTGTGTGCATCCGTAATAGTTTTGGTTATTGCGTTGTTGCAGAGGCTGGGTGTAATTTGTATCTCCGCGATATTAATATACACTCTTTATCTAAAAAAAATCTAGAGACTTCCAAGAGCTACACAAAATCCCTACATTTAGGGCACAACTGTTCTTTTATCATATTCTTTTATTTCCAAATGGGTTTTGTTATTCCATGTTGTAAGGTGTATCGGCTAAAGTTTATGCTGACAAATTTGGCTAATTTATCAAAAAAATACCTTTGTGCATATTTTGACAGCAATGGATACAAAAAAATGAATGAAAATAACCGATCAAAATTAGATACATCATCGCAAGTTCCATCTTACAGTCAAGACTGACAAATTCATGACCCTTCAAAGCCTAAGTTGTGAGCTTCTACTTGTGCATTTTCTCAATTCCGCATGTGAGGATGTCAAATGGTGTCCGAGCAATAATTGTCAACTTTATTTTGTACTGGCATGCTATAAAAATTGGAAAAGGGTCAAGATAAAACACCGTTATTGGTACATTAAACATCACAAACAGATGAATAACACATCGGTAGCAGACATACTGAAAAACCGTTTGTGTTGAGAGTTGAGACACTTCATCCATGCGAAGACTCGTTGCAACAAAGCCATCCTCGGTTGCCAATGCAGGTTTGACTTGTGACGATAGTGTCGTATTAACCTAGCTAGGCGGAAACGGTGATCCCGTTTGGGATCCCGGGTTCGTGTTATATAGAGGTGGGAAAAGCCCCCACCGTGGCATTACATGTGGGGTACCGTATAGGGTGGTATACTATACCATACCTATACGGTACGGCTGTGTACACCCCCCCCCCCCCCCTAATCTAAACTTTGGAAAAGATTAAGATTACGCCTAAACTCATGAAGATTTGCAACTGGGAGAGCTTTCATGAATCCATCAGCAACTTGATCTTTGGTTGATATGAACCGGACTTCCAACTGTTTATTTGCAACCCTCTCACGAACGAAATGAAAATCAATCTCTATATGTTTGGTGCGAGCATGGAAAACTGGATTTGCAGACAGATATGTAGCACCGAGGTTATCACACCATAAACATGGTTTCTCCTTGAGTATAACACCAAGTTCCTGTAAAAGAGCCTCAACCCAAATAAGTTCAGTTGTAGCATTAGCAAGGGATTTATACTCAGCTTCGGTACTTGACCGAGAGACTCTGGCCTGTTTTCTTGCAGTCCATGACACTAGATTCAGGCCAACAAAGATCCCGTGGAGCGACGATCATCAGGGCAGCCAGCCCAATCAGCATCTGGAAAAGCACTTAACAAAGTGGATGAAGACTTCTGGAATGTTATGCCAAGATTAATAGTGCCACTGACATAGCGAAGGATACGTTTGACAGCTGTCCAATGAGAAGTCGTAGGAGCATGAAGATACTGACAAACCTTGTTCACAGAGTAGGACAAGTCTGGACGTGTCAAAGTGAGGTACTGAACATCACCAACGATGCTTCGATAGTTTGTACTGTCTTCTGATGTGAGAGCCTCTCCGAGAGGAGAGAGATCCTGTCCGTGGATGACAATGGGGTCGGGGCAGGCTTGCAAGAACGCATGCCAGCCTTGACAAGGAGATCGGATGCATATTTGGCTTGTGTGAGAATTATGCCGTCATTGTACTTCTTCACTTCAATGCCAAGAAAGAAATGAAGATCACCAAGATCCTTGATAGCAAAGTGAATGTTGAGATCTTTGAGCAATATACCAATGGCCGAATCTGATGAGCTAGTAACAATGATGTCATCAACATAAATCATGACATAAATGGTAACATCAGACTTGTGATAAAGAAATAATGAGGTGTCTGCTTTTGAGGGAATAAAGCCAAGATCATGAAGTTTCGCACTTAACCGAGAAAACCATGCACGAGGGGCCTATTTCAGACCATAGGGATTTGTCAAGTTTGCAAATATGATTGGGAAGGGTTGGATCTTCAAAACCTGGGGGTTGTTTCATGTAAACCTCCTCTTCCAGAACACCATGTAAGAACGCGTTCTTCACATCTAGCTGTCGGAGACTCCAACCCCGTGAAACGGAGATGGCTAACACAGTTCTGATAGTGGCTGCTTTCACAACAGGACTAAAGGTATCTTCATAGTCAATACCATACCTTTGCTTGAAGCCCTTGGCAACAAGACGAGCTTTGTATCTGTCAACAGTACCATCAGAGCGTTGTTTGATTCTTTATACCCATTTGCAATCAATCAAGTTGTTGGTGGAGTTTCGAGGAACAAGATGCCATGTACTGTTTTGGAGAAGGGCATCATATTCTTCTTGCATTGCTTGGCGCCATTGCGGATGAGATAGAGCATCCGTGATATTCCGAGGTTCACCTGTGGAAGTAAGCAAACCATACCGCACAGTACCTCGAGAAACTTTGTAAGGAACAGTACCATCTTTGAATTCTTTTGGTTGTCGAATACCTTGTTGTAGGCGAGTGCGCACTCCAGGCACAGGGACGGCCGCAGCACCAGTGGGCACAGGAGATCTAGGAGGATCCAGTGCGGGGCCAGCCGTGGTCTCCTCAGCGTCGGAGGAGCCGACAGCAGGAGACGTGGCAGCCGGCGAGTGGTGCGGAGGCGGAGACCGTGGGCTGGCGGGAGGCGACGTGGCGGTCGGCGACTGGCGTGGGGTCGGGCATTGGCATGTGGTTGTCAAGTTGTGCATCCCCAATATTTGATGAAGATGGCATGTTGTCTTTTGGAAGTAAAAGAATTTCATTGGAAGGCGTTGTCCAGCATTGGAATGTAAAGATGCAAAAGGAAACACATGCTCATCAAAAACAAAATCTCTAGAGATATACACACGTCCGGTGGACACGTCTAAACATTTTACTCCTTTGTGGCGAGGGCTATAGCCAAGAAACACACAACGTGTGGAACGAAAAGCAAGCTTTCTTTTGTTATAAGGGCGAAGGTTAGGCCAGCAGGTACAACCAAAAATCCGAAGGGAGTCATAATTGGGTTTGGTGTGAAGAAGATGTTCAACAGGTGTATCGAAGTTTAAGACTTTACTAGGAAGTAAATTTATGAGGAAGGTGGCAGTGAGAAAGGCTTCATCCCAAAACTTAAGAGGCATGGATGCATTTGCAAGAAGAGATAAACCAACTTCAACAATGTGACGATGTTTGCGTTCAACAAAACCGTTTTGTTGATGGGCATGTGTGACAAGAAACATGATGCGAGATGCCAACTTTTTGAAATAAACTATTTAACTTCTCATACTCACCACCCCAGTCAGTTTGCATAGTTTTTATCTTCCTATCAAACTTGCGCTCAACAAACTTTTGGAAATTAAGAAACACTTGATACACCTCAGAACGATTTTTGAGTAGATAAATCCATTTAAACTTGCTGAAATCATCAATAAAACTCACATAGTACGAATGTTTGCCAACAGAGGCTGGAGCTGGACCCCATACATCAGAAAACACTTGTTCAAAAGGAACAGTGGATACAATAGTGGACAAGGGATAGGGCAACTGGCGACTCTTAGCGAGTTGACATGCATCACAAACATAAGGATTTGTCTCATGCAAATGAGAGAGTTCATTTTTCCTAAGGATTTATTGAACCACAAACGAAGAGGGATGACCTAAGCAATGATGCCACGTAGAAGACGACGGCTTGATTGTAAGAAAAGCTTGCTTGTGTGACCCACTAGAAACAGGCATAAGTGGGTAGAGACCATCATGACAGGGACCTTTAAACAGAACCTTCCTGGTGACCTGGTCCTTAATCAAAAAGAAGAAAGGATGGAACTCAATGAATACATTGTTATCTAGAGTGAGCTTATGAACAGATAACAAGTTTTTGGAGGAACTAGGAACATGTAAAACATTGTTTAGATGCAAGGAATTATTGGGAGATGCAAAACTGAATAACCAACATGAGATATGGGCATACCATGACCATTTGCCATGTGGACGTTGTCACCCCCTGTATTTGTCAGCCACGGCCATCTTGTTCAGCTCCCCGGTGATATGGTCTATAGCTCCCATGTCAGGATACCAGTTGGTATCAACACCATAGGAGGCTGACGAGGTGTACCCTCATCAAATCCCATGGTTAAGGACCTAGGGTTGAGATTATGGGGAGAGAACGTGGTAGTACTGGTAGTTTCGTCGGCTGACAAGCAGAGGCAAAGATTTACCCAGGTTCAGGCCCCTCGGGTGGAGTTAAAGACCCTACTTCCTGCTTGTCTGTTATTGATCGCTGGAGATTATGAGGTTACAAGGTGGCTCCGGCGAGATGATGATCTCGCAAGAGCTTTGGTGGTTCGAGTATGGCTTGGTCCCAGATCGGTACCCTCCCAGCCTTTAAATAGGCTGGGTCTCGGGAGTTTGTAACCGACCTAGTTTACACGTAAGGAAAGTCTAAAACTATGCCTATGTCTAATCTTGGAGGGTACTCCATCTTCTTGGGCCTCTTGTCTTGGGCTTCGAGTAGGCTCTTCGATATTGGGCCTTAGTCGTCACGTGCACCAGGTACCCTCACGATAGGGTACCCGATATGTATACCCATGTCAGTAGCCCCCGAGTACTTGTCTGACTCGAAGAATCGGGCATGGACTCTTTCATAAGTGCACGTCATATGCTTTGTATTATGTGTATATAATTTGGAATTCCTGTATGAATAGCACACGTTTGGCTATGTCGAGTATATCATCGACTGCGTTTTATGATGATCAAGGGATAATATAGCTTAGCAGGCCCAGTACACTCGACGGATCGGGACTGGTTAACTACACATTCGGGTAAAACCTTACTAGCTTTCAATCAAACTCGAGTCCCCGGACTCGAATCTGGAACAAACTGGTCAGATTCGACTAGGCCGCTTGAGGTCTTACTGAGTCAATCTGCAGTATAGCTTTGAATTTTACCCAACGCGTCCGTCGGGATTTTTCATCATGTCTGCTGACACGGAAAGTATAAGGATTAACGTTGCTGGAACGGTCCTTAGCCCAGCTCGAAAGTTTGGCGGGTCTTACCTTTGCACTATGCGTGCAGCATCCGAGATACTTGCGACGGACGCAACTCGGAATGTTTCGAGTATGTTTTCTGAACTTTGTTGGACGAGTCGTGTCCTTTGTCGACTGATATTTGCTGTTATGCTATCGGGTGCGCGACAGCGCTCCCGATGGGAGTAGCCCCGAGATTGTGCTTTATTGCCTTGCAATGGAGGATAATCTCAAAAATCCCCTTACTCTGCATATGCTAATCGAAGAAATTTGTGACGTAATTCTATCGGGTGCACGACAGTGCTCCCGATGGGAGTAGCCCCCGAGATTATGCTGTATTACTTGTAAATGGAGGATAATCTCAATCATTGTCTTGAGCCTCTTCAGTCGAAGAATTTTTTGAATAAGCTCCCGATGGGAGTAATATTTCTTAGTCGAAGGAATGGTCGAGTAACCAATTTTGCCTTAAGAAGGTTTTGCCACACCCGAACTAATCAAGGCAATCGAACGACCAATATGCGTTGGCATACTCGAACGTATTTTCTGAACAGATGCTTCAATGACGTCAGGGATGACGTTTATTTCGACTGCGATTTCTGACACGCGTGGCGTGCGTTATGCTGCGATTGATGGGACGTGACACATAGGCGGGCCCATTTGTGCAGAGCTGACTGAAGACGGTGCCGTTTGGACTTGATTTGACTATATGGGCCCACTTTTTCCGCAAGCGTGATGATGGCTCCTCTTTTTACGTGCGTAGTGGGCGGAGTGGCCGGCGACGGTTGCCCTCCGCGTTTGCCACGTGTACGGTCAGATTGCGTGCGTAACGCACGATTTGGATCTGAATGGCTGTGATTGCTTTTGACTTGTAGTAAATAGGGGAACGGCGCTGCCATTTGTTTTTTACCTGCCATTTGCTCTGCACGCCGCCCCTGTTCCATCGTCTTCCTTGCGCTCTGCCTCCATTGCTCCTGCGCTAAAGCTTTGCGCGCTCCCCCACCTGTTCGTTGACAATGAAGAAAGCGGCGGGCAACAAGCGCTCTGCCTCGACTGCTGCCGCCGCGCCCGATGCGGCGGCGATGAAGGGGAAGAAGACTGCGGCTGGCGCATCTGCGGCCGCCGTCGACCTCAAGAAGACCAATGGCGATTGGATGAAATCCACCCTGAAGGAGGCGCAGCTGCACAAGCTGCGCGAGGAGGGATTACTGCCACCTTCCGACCAGCTCTTCGTCCGTGCACCTTCGCCCAAGGAGGTACTTCCCGAGCCTCGCGCTAACGAGCGCGTTTGTTTCGCGGAGTTTTTGCCTAGGGGTTTCTCGTTCCCCCTCCATGATTTTGTGCGAGGTTTGCTTTTTGCCTACGGGGTGCAGATCCATGATCTCACCCCGAACGGTATTCTGCACATTGCGTGTTTCATCACGCTGTGCGAGTGTTTTTTGGGTGTTGCTCCGAGTTGGGCATTATGGAAGTCCATCTTCATGGTCCGGCCAAACAACCGAGGCGACCGAACCTATCCAGTCGGAGGTCTGCAGATCCAAGTGCGCAGCGACACCCGATACTTCGCCCTGACGCCAGTCGACTCGGCGCAGGGGTGGAGGAAGAGGTGGTTCTATGTGCGAGTCGACCAGGATGGGGCCCCAGCATTTTCGACTGCTGGTATAGCCGCTAGGACGAAAGCCTGGGACCATGAGCTTTCGACTGAAGAAGTGGCAGAAGCAGCGCCCCTGCTGGAGACAATTGGAGGGCTCCTTAACAGCGTCACGGGTGTGCATCTGATTGCCACCTTTGTGAAGATGCGGGTATGGCCGCTCCGCGCTCGTGCTCACCCAATGTGGGAGTACGAAGGTCCTCTCGACTCCACTCGAATGAGCCAGGAGGAGCTGTCTAGGAGTGAACTGGTGGCACATGTGCGGTCCATCACCAGTACAAAACAAAGCGAGCCCTGCAATGTCGACTGTCCAGTCGATCCTTATGGGGCTGAAAAGTCTTTGCCAGAGGTTAGTGAATCTTTCGAGTCTATGATCTCCTGTTTTTTTATCCTGCTATGCATCTTTGTGACATTCGACTGTTGTATTTTGTAGGCAGGGCCACTCGACTACCTCAACCCTTCCTCCTCTTCCTGAAAATGGCCCAACTCCTGAAACAGAGATGACAGTAGAAGCGAAGGGAGGAGATGAATCGCCTCTTCCTTCGGCTACTACATCTCCTACAGAAGAGGTTGAAGAAGAAGAGGTTGAAGAAGCACATGACAAGGAGCGTGCTACGACTGATGATGTAAGCGAGATCCCCCCTCGCAAGCGCCGTCGGGCAGCTCACGTTGTGTCTTCTTCCACGAGCTCACCCGCGAGGAATCGGATGTGAGGGATGATGGAAACTCAGGTTCGTCTCCTACGACCACAGCTGCTCCCTTGGACGTGAGTCCTTTGAGCTCGGCTCCTCCTCCTCCTCAGTCGGGTGGGCAGCTACCTTTTGGAGGCCCAAACTTTGACGAGCTCGACACTGAGGATGAAGAAAAGAACAGGTTTGCTCCTTTTTGTAAAAAAAAAATTATGAGTTGAGTACTGTTTCTTTATGTTGCATGACTTTCGGTCACTTGCAGTGCTGAGACTGTGCAACCTCCAACTCCTCAACCGAGAGAGCTCCGACTCTAGACCAGCCAGAAGCTTCCCCTTTTGCGGCTGAGGTTGTGAGAACAGTAGCCACGACTACTACCTTGAAGCCGCCAAGATCGCGAGTTCGTCAACTCCGCAAGTTGGGACTTCGGCTGCCAAGCCGCCTTGGGTTGAACACGTGTCTTTTGTTGAGTCTTCCTTTTGAGACTATTTGTGTATAGCTTATGTTGGTTTCGTATGCGTGCAGCCCTTCAACCTCAATCTGGTGGAATCAGGTAAAGCATTTGTCCAGGTTGAACAGGAGAGGGATAATCTGCGCGCTGCCATGGAGCAACTCAGCCGTAAGTGTGTTTGACTTCTGATTGCCCTTGCTTTGTCGATTGTGAATGACATATGTCCATCTATCTCAGGTGACAAGGTAACCGCTGAGTCTCGGATAAAAGAGCTAGAAGAGGCACTCGCCAAGGAGCGCGCGGAGTCGAAGAAGGCCTTGGATGATGCCAAGGACTCCGCCACCTTGCGCGAGAAGAATTATGCTGAGCGCCTGGCGAGCCTCACCCGAGACGTAGGCGGTGAGTTGAATCTTTCACTTTTTGCCTACTTCTTTTTGCCACTGAATAGTCTGTAACATTTTCTGTTGCTTCTGCTTTTTTGAAGGAGCTGTTGGCCCACCGGCACCTGTCGACCAATCGAGTGTCGATTTGTCCCTTGACCGCGCAATCGGCGACCTGGATGTCGTCCACCCAAGCCAAGGACGCACTCTCCAAATCTACGAGCACGCTCGGCGCCGTGTTCAAGGATGTGTTCCCATCCAGCCAACCTCCTTCGACTGTGGATGGCTTCGCAGACGTCCTGGGCCCGGGAACTTCGACCATGGCGAACTTTGCTCGCACTTTGACGGTACGCGGCTCAGAGACCACCCTCAAACTCCTTTTAGGTCATGGGATAGAGGGTGACTTCGAAGCCGCTCTGTCTGCTTTCCCTCGTAAGCCTGGCGGGAAACTGATGTCCCTAAAGCTTTTGAACGAGTCAGCCGCAAAGTTGGCTGAAATTTTTATGGCCACCATGGAGCGCCGGGCAGCAGAGGTCGCCGCTCGTGCGAGTAGTAGGCTAGGTCAGAGTCAATGTCTGAGTAGGGCAGCCGCGCCTTTGATGTCTTGTAATTAAACTTATGACCATGCGAGTATGCATGTGCTTTTGCTACCTTTGTATGAATTTATGTTCCTTGTTATGATTCTGCTTGTAAAGCTGCGTGTTGCAACTCGCCTAAGATTTGTGATGAGTTTCTTATGAAACTTTTATGATGCTTGGAACAGAAACGGCCAGTCGCCACTTCATCCAGTTCGTCGCGGCATCATGCCCCTACTCGATCTCGAGCTCAGGCGGCAAATGATGTCGCAGTAATACGTTATATGAAGGCTCGACTCGCGAAACAGGAGCAAGAGCTGGCGAGTGCCCAAAGTGAGCTGGAAAGGATGAGGGCAAGGCCTGCTTTACCCACCCAACGGGAGGAGTATGTGCTTGGCGAGATGGAGATCGTGAACAGACAGCTCGAGTGTAAGCATGACTGCCTTGATCTTATGAGTTCACGGCCTGTTCTTTTTGGTTCACCAAACTTGTGTTGTTGCAGGTTTTGTTCAAGATTTCCAGGCGGAACAGGCTCGCGTGGATGAGCAGTTGAGCATGGCAACTGACGAACCACTACTGGCCGCCAGCACTTTCGATTGGACAAGC